>CAXARU010000027.1:600000-1129108 GCA_963971365.1 Lasioglossum villosulum | reverse complement strand
TCACAGTCCACTGTTCACAGTTCACAGTTCTCAGTTCACAGATCACAGTTCACAGTTCACAGACTTTATTTCACAATTCAGTTTTCACAGTTCACAGTTCACAGTTCTCAGTTCTCAGTTCACAGTTCACAGTTCACAGATCACAGTTCACAGTCTTCATTTCACACTTCAGTCTTCACAGGGCACAGTTCACAGTTCACAGTCTTCATTTCACAATTCACAGTTCGCAGTTCACAGTTCACAGTTCACAGTCTTCATTTCACAATTCACAGTTCGCAGTTCACAGTTCACAGATCACAGTTCACAGTTCACAGTTCACAGTTCACTGTTCACAGTTTACAGTTCTCAGTTTACAGTTCACAGTTCACAGTTGACAGTTCACAGTTCACAGTTTACACTTCACAGTTCACAGTTCACAGTTCACAGTCCACAGTTCACTGTTCACAGATCATAGTTCACAGTTCACAGTTCACAGTTCACAGTTCACAGTTCACAGTTCACAGTTCACAGTCTTCATTTCACAATTCACAGTTCGCAGTTCACAGTTCACAGATCACAGTTCACAGTTCACAGTTCACAGTTCACAGTTCACAGTTCACAGATCACACTTCACAGTTCACAGTTCACAGTTCACATTTCACAGTTCACTGTCTTCATTTCATACTTCACAGTTCACTGTCTTCATTTCATACTTCACAGTTCGCAGTTCACAGTTCACAGTTCACAGTTCACAGTTCACATGTCACAGTTCACAGTTCACAGGTCACAGGTCACAGTTCACAGTTCACAGTTCACAGTTCACAGTCTTCATTTCACAACTCACAGTTCGCAGTTCACAGTTCACAGGTCACAGTTCACAGTTCACAGTCCACAGTTCACTGATCACACATCACAGTTCACAGTTCACAGTTCACAGTCCACAGATCACAGTTCACAGTCTTCATTTCACACTTCACAGTTCGCAGTTCACAGTTCACAGATCACAGTTCACAGTTCACAGTTTACAGTTCTCAGTTTACAGTTCTCAGTTGACAGTTGACAGTTCACAGTTCACACGTCACAGTTCACAGTTCACAGTTCACAGTCCACAGTTCACAGTTCACAGTTCCCAGTTCGCAGGTCACAGTTCACATTTCACAGTTCACTGTCTTCATTTCATAGTTCACAGTTCGCAGTTCACAGTTCACAGGTCACAGTTCACAACCCACTGTTCACAGTTCACAGTTCTCAGTTCACAGATCACAGTTCACAGTTCACAGACTTTATTTCACAATTCAGTTTTCACAGTTCACAGTTCACAGTTCTCAGTTCACAGTTCACAGTTCACAGATCACAATTCACAGTCTTCATTTCACACTTCAGTCTTCACAGGGCACAGTTCACAGTTCACAGTCTTCATTTCACAATTCACAGTTCGCAGTTCACAGTTCACAGATCACACTTCACAGTTCACAGTTCACAGATCACAGTTCACAGATCACAGTTCACAGACTTTATTTCACAATTCAGTTTTCACAGTTCACAGTTCACAGTTCACAGTTGACAGTTCACAGTTCGCACGTCACAGTTCACAGTTCACAGTTCACAGTCCACAGTTCACAGTTCACAGTTCACAGTTCCCAGTTCGCAGGTCACAGTTCACATTTCACAGTTCACTGTCTTCATTTCATACTTCACAATTCACAGTTCACAGTTCACAGTTCACAGTCCACAGTTCACTGTTCACAGATCACAGTTCACAGATCACAGTCTTCATTTCACACTTCACACTACACAGTGCACAGTTCACGGTCCACAGTTCACTGTTCACAAATCACAGTTCACACTTCACAGTTCACAGTTCACAGTCCACAGATCACAGTTCACAGACTTTATTTCACACTTCACAGTTGGCAGTTCACAGTTCACAGTTCACAGTTCACTGTTCACAGTTTACAGTTCTCAGTTTACAGTTCTCAGTTCACAGTTGACAGTTCACAGTTGACAGTTCACACTTCACAGTTCACAGTTCACAGTTCACAGTCCACAGTTCACTGTTCACAATTCACAGTTCACAGTTCACAGTTCACAGTTCACAGTTCACAGTTCACAGTTCACAGTTCACAGTTCACAGTTCACTGTTCATTGTTCACAGTTCACAGTTCACAGTTCACAGTTCACAGTCTTCATTTCACAATTCACAGTTCGCAGTTCACAGTTCACAGTTCACAGTTCACTGATCACACATCACAGTTCACAGTTCACAGTTCACAGTTCACAGGTCACAGTTCACAGTCCTCAGTTCACTGTTCACAGATCATAGTTCACAGATCACAGTCTTCATTTCACACTTCACACTTCACAGTGCACAGTGCACAGTTCACAGTCCACAGTTCACAGTCCACAGTTCACTGTTCACAAATCACAGTTCACAGTTCACAGTCACAGTTCACAGTTCACAGTCCACAGTTCACTGTTCACAGATCACAGTTCACAGATCACAGTCTTCATTTCACACTTCACACTTCACAGTGCACAGTTCACAGTCCACAGTTCACTGTTCACAAATCACAGTTCACACTTCACAGTTCACAGTTCACAGTCCACAGATCACAGTTCACAGACTTTATTTCACACTTCACAGTTGGCAGTTCACAGTTCACAGTTCACAGTTCACAGTTCACAGTTCACAGTTCACAGTTCACAGTTCACAGTTCACAGTTCACAGTTCACAGTTCACAGTTCACAGTTCACAGTTCACAGTTCACAGTTCACAGTTCACAGTTCACTGTTCACAGATCACAGTTCACAGATCACAGTCTTCATTTCACACTTCACACTTCACAGTGCACAGTTCACAGTCCACAGTTCACTGTTCACAAATCACAGTTCACACTTCACAGTTCACAGTTCACAGTCCACAGATCACAGTTCACAGACTTTATTTCACACTTCACAGTTGGCAGTTCACAGTTCACAGTTCACAGTTCACAGTCATCATTTCACAATTCACAGTTCGCAGTTCACAGTTCACAGATCACACTTCACAGTTCACAGTTCACAGTTCCAGTCCACAGTTCACAGTTCACAGTTCACAGTTCACAGTTCACACTTCACTGTTCACAGATCACAGATCACAGTTCACAGTTCACAGTTCACAGTTCCCAGTTCGCAGGTCACAGTTCACATTTCACAGTTCACTGTCTTCATTTCATACTTCACAGTTCACTGTCTTCATTTCATACTTCACAGTTCGCAGTTCACAGTTCACAGTTCACAGTTCACAGTTCACAGTTCACAGGTCACAGTTCACAGTTCACAGGTCACAGTTCACAGTTCACAGTCCACAATTCACTGTTCACAGATCACAGTTCACAGATCACAGTCTTCATTTCACACTTCACACTTCACAGTGCACAGTTCACAGTTCACAGTCCACAGTTCACTGTTCACAAATCACAGTTCACACTTCACAGTTCACAGTTCACAGTCCTCAGATCACAGTTCACAGACTTTATTTCACACTTCACAGTTGGCAGTTCACAGTTCACAGTTCACAGTTCACAGTTCACAGTTCACAGTTCACAGTTCACAGTTCACAGTTCACAGTTCACAGTTCACAGTTCACAGTTGACAGTTCACAGTTGACAGTTCACACTTCACAGTTCACAGTTCACAGTTCACAGTTCACAGTTCACAGTTCACAGTCCACAGTTCACTGTTCACAATTCACAGTTCACAGTTCACAGTTCACAGTTCACAGTTCACTGTTCACTGTTCATAGTTCACAGTTCACAGTTCACAGTTCACAGACTTCATTTCACAATTCACAGTTCGCAGTTCACAGTTCACAGGTCACAGTTCACAGTTCACAGGTCACAGGTCACAGTTCACAGTTCACAGTCCACAGTTCACAGTCCACAGTTCACTGTTCACAGATCACAGTTCACAGTTCACAGTCTTCATTTCACACTTCACACTTCACAGTTCACAGTCCACAGTTCACAGTCCACAGTTCACTGATCACACAGCACAGTTCACAGTTCACAGTTCACAGTTCACAGTCCACAGATCACAGTTCACAGTCTTCATTTCACACTTCACAGTTCGCAGTTCACAGTTCACAGTCCACAGATCACAGTTCACAGACTTTATTTCACACTTCACAGTTCGCAGTTCACAGTTCACAGTTCACAGTTCACAGTTCACAGTTCACAGTTCACAGTTCACAGTTCACAGTTCACAGTTCACAGGTCACAGTTCACAGTTCACAGTCCACAGTTCACTGTTCACAGATCACAGTTCACAGATCACAGTCTTCATTTCACACTTCACAGTTCGCAGTTCACAGTTCACAGATCACAGTTCACAGTTCACAGTTTACAGTTCTCAGTTTACAGTTCTCAGTTCACAGTTGACAGTTCACAGTTCACAGTTCACACGTCACAGTTCACAGTTCACAGTTCACAGTCCACAGTTCACAGTTCACAGTTCACAGTTCCCAGTTCGCAGGTCACAGTTCACATTTCACAGTTCACTGTCTTCATTTCATACTTCACAGTTCGCAGTTCACAGTTCACAGGTCACAGTTCACAGCCCACTGTTCACAGTTCACAGTTCTCAGTTCACAGATCACAGTTCACAGTTCACAGACTTTATTTCACAATTCAGTTTTCACAGTTCACAGTTCACAGTTCTCAGTTCACAGTTCACAGTTCACAGATCACAGTTCACAGTCTTCATTTCACACTTCAGTCTTCACAGGGCACAGTTCACAGTTCACAGTCTTCATTTCACAATTCACAGTTCGCAGTTCACAGTTCACAGTTCACAGTTCACAGTCTTCATTTCACAATTCACAGTTCGCAGTTCACAGTTCACAGATCACAGTTCACAGTTCACAGTCTTCATTTCACACTTCACAGTTCGCAGTTCACAGTTCACAGATCACAGTTCACAGTTCACAGTTCACAGTTCACAGTTCACAGTTCACAGTTCACAGTTCACTGTTCACAGTTTACAGTTCTCAGTTTACAGTTCTCAGTTCACAGTTGACAGTTCACAGTTCACAGTTCACAGTTCACAGTTCACAGTTCACACTTCACAGTTCACAGTTCACAGTCCACAGTTCACTGTTCACAGATCATAGTTCACAGTTCACAGTTCACAGTTCACAGTTCACAGTCCACAGATCACAGTTCACAGACTTTATTTCACACTTCACAGTTGGCAGTTCACAGTTCACAGTTCACAGTTCACTGTTCACAGTTTACAGTTCTCAGTTTACAGTTCTCAGTTCACAGTTGACAGTTCACAGTTGACAGTTCACACTTCACAGTTCACAGTTCACAGTTCACAGTCCACAGTTCACTGTTCACAATTCACAGTTCACAGTTCACAGTTCACCGTTCACAGTTCACAGTTCACAGTTCACAGTTCACAGTTCACTGTTCATTGTTCACAGTTCACAGTTCACAGTTCACAGTTCACAGTCTTCATTTCACAATTCACAGTTCGCAGTTCACAGTTCACAGTTCACAGTTCACTGATCACACATCACAGTTCACAGTTCACAGTTCACAGTTCACAGGTCACAGTTCACAGTCCTCAGTTCACTGTTCACAGATCACAGTTCACAGATCACAGTCTTCATTTCACACTTCACACTTCACAGTGCACAGTGCACAGTTCACAGTCCACAGTTCACAGTCCACAGTTCACTGTTCACAAATCACAGTTCACAGTTCACAGTCACAGTTCACAGTTCACAGTCCACAGTTCACTGTTCACAGATCACAGTTCACAGATCACAGTCTTCATTTCACACTTCACACTTCACAGTGCACAGTTCACAGTCCACAGTTCACTGTTCACAAATCACAGTTCACACTTCACAGTTCACAGTTCACAGTCCACAGATCACAGTTCACAGACTTTATTTCACACTTCACAGTTGGCAGTTCACAGTTCACAGTTCACAGTTCACAGTTCACAGTTCACAGTTCACAGTTCACAGTTCACAGTTCACAGTTCACAGTTCACAGTTCACAGTTCACAGTTCACAGTTCACAGTTCACAGTTCACAGTTCACTGTTCACAGATCACAGTTCACAGATCACAGTCTTCATTTCACACTTCACACTTCACAGTGCACAGTTCACAGTCCACAGTTCACTGTTCACAAATCACAGTTCACACTTCACAGTTCACAGTTCACAGTCCACAGATCACAGTTCACAGACTTTATTTCACACTTCACAGTTGGCAGTTCACAGTTCACAGTTCACAGTTCACAGTCATCATTTCACAATTCACAGTTCGCAGTTCACAGTTCACAGATCACACTTCACAGTTCACAGTTCACAGTTCCAGTCCACAGTTCACAGTTCACAGTTCACAGTTCACAGTTCACACTTCACTGTTCACAGATCACAGATCACAGTTCACAGTTCACAGTTCACAGTTCCCAGTTCGCAGGTCACAGTTCACATTTCACAGTTCACTGTCTTCATTTCATACTTCACAGTTCACTGTCTTCATTTCATACTTCACAGTTCGCAGTTCACAGTTCACAGTTCACAGTTCACAGTTCACAGTTCACAGGTCACAGTTCACAGTTCACAGGTCACAGTTCACAGTTCACAGTCCACAATTCACTGTTCACAGATCACAGTTCACAGATCACAGTCTTCATTTCACACTTCACACTTCACAGTGCACAGTTCACAGTTCACAGTCCACAGTTCACTGTTCACAAATCACAGTTCACACTTCACAGTTCACAGTTCACAGTCCTCAGATCACAGTTCACAGACTTTATTTCACACTTCACAGTTGGCAGTTCACAGTTCACAGTTCACAGTTCACAGTTCACAGTTCACAGTTCACAGTTCACAGTTCACAGTTCACAGTTCACAGTTCACAGTTCACAGTTCACAGTTCACAGTTCACAGTTCACAGTTCACAGTTGACAGTTCACAGTTGACAGTTCACACTTCACAGTTCACAGTTCACAGTTCACAGTTCACAGTTCACAGTCCACAGTTCACTGTTCACAATTCACAGTTCACAGTTCACAGTTCACAGTTCACAGTTCACTGTTCACTGTTCATAGTTCACAGTTCACAGTTCACAGTTCACAGACTTCATTTCACAATTCACAGTTCGCAGTTCACAGTTCACAGGTCACAGTTCACAGTTCACAGGTCACAGGTCACAGTTCACAGTTCACAGTCCACAGTTCACAGTCCACAGTTCACTGTTCACAGATCACAGTTCACAGTTCACAGTCTTCATTTCACACTTCACACTTCACAGTTCACAGTCCACAGTTCACAGTCCACAGTTCACTGATCACACAGCACAGTTCACAGTTCACAGTTCACAGTTCACAGTCCACAGATCACAGTTCACAGTCTTCATTTCACACTTCACAGTTCGCAGTTCACAGTTCACAGTCCACAGATCACAGTTCACAGACTTTATTTCACACTTCACAGTTCGCAGTTCACAGTTCACAGTTCACAGTTCACAGTTCACAGTTCACAGTTCACAGTTCACAGTTCACAGTTCACAGTTCACAGGTCACAGTTCACAGTTCACAGTCCACAGTTCACTGTTCACAGATCACAGTTCACAGATCACAGTCTTCATTTCACACTTCACAGTTCGCAGTTCACAGTTCACAGATCACAGTTCACAGTTCACAGTTTACAGTTCTCAGTTTACAGTTCTCAGTTCACAGTTGACAGTTCACAGTTCACAGTTCACACGTCACAGTTCACAGTTCACAGTTCACAGTCCACAGTTCACAGTTCACAGTTCACAGTTCCCAGTTCGCAGGTCACAGTTCACATTTCACAGTTCACTGTCTTCATTTCATACTTCACAGTTCGCAGTTCACAGTTCACAGGTCACAGTTCACAGCCCACTGTTCACAGTTCACAGTTCTCAGTTCACAGATCACAGTTCACAGTTCACAGACTTTATTTCACAATTCAGTTTTCACAGTTCACAGTTCACAGTTCTCAGTTCACAGTTCACAGTTCACAGATCACAGTTCACAGTCTTCATTTCACACTTCAGTCTTCACAGGGCACAGTTCACAGTTCACAGTCTTCATTTCACAATTCACAGTTCGCAGTTCACAGTTCACAGTTCACAGTTCACAGTCTTCATTTCACAATTCACAGTTCGCAGTTCACAGTTCACAGATCACAGTTCACAGTTCACAGTCTTCATTTCACACTTCACAGTTCGCAGTTCACAGTTCACAGATCACAGTTCACAGTTCACAGTTCACAGTTCACAGTTCACAGTTCACAGTTCACAGTTCACTGTTCACAGTTTACAGTTCTCAGTTTACAGTTCTCAGTTCACAGTTGACAGTTCACAGTTCACAGTTCACAGTTCACAGTTCACAGTTCACACTTCACAGTTCACAGTTCACAGTCCACAGTTCACTGTTCACAGATCATAGTTCACAGTTCACAGTTCACAGTTCACAGTTCACAGTTCACTGTTCACAGTCTTCATTTCACAATTCACAGTTCGCAGTTCACAGTTCACAGATCACAGTTCACAGATCACAGTTCACAGTTCACAGTTCACAGTTCACAGATCACACTTCACAGATCACACTTCACAGTTCACAGTTCACAGATCACTGTTCACAGACTTTATTTCACAATTCAGTTTTCACAGTTCACAGTTGACAGTCCGCAGTTCACTGTTCACTGATGATAGTTCACAGTTCACAGTTCACAGTTCACAGTTCACAGTTCACAGATCATAGTTCACAGTTCACAGTTCACAGTTCACAGTTCACAGTTCACAGTTCACAGTCTTCATTTCACAATTCACAGTTCGCAGTTCACAGATCACAGTTCACAGATCACAGTTCACAGTTCACAGTTCACAGTTCACAGTTCACAGATCACACTTCACAGATCACACTTCTCAGTTCACAGTTCACAGATCACTGTTCACAGACTTTATTTCACAATTCAGTTTTCACAGTTCACAGTTCACAGTCCGCAGTTCACTGTTCACTGATCATAGTTCACAGTTCACAGTTCACAGTTCACAGTTCACAGTTCACAGTTCACAGTTCACAGTTCACAGTTCACAGTTCACAGTTCACAGTTCACAGTTCACAGTTCACAGTTCACAGTTCACAGTTCACAGTTCACAGTTCACAGTTCACAGTTCACAGTTCACAGTTCACAGTTCACAGTTCACAGTTCACAGTTCACAGTTCACAGTTCACAGTTCACAGTTCACAGTTCACAGTTCACAGTTCACAGTTCACAGTTCACAGTTCACAGTTCACAGTTCACAGTTCACAGTTCACAGTTCACAGTTCACAGTTCACAGTTCACAGTTCACAGTTCACAGTTCACAGTTCACACTTCACAGTTCACAGTTCACAGTCCACAGATCACAGTTCACAGACTTTATTTCACACTTCACAGTTGGCAGTTCACAGTTCACACTTCACAGTTCACAGTTCACAGTTCACTGTTCACAGTTTACAGTTCTCAGTTTACAGTTCTCAGTTCACAGTTGACAGTTCACAGTTGACAGTTCACACTTCACAGTTCACAGTTCACAGTTCACAGTCCACAGTTCACTGTTCACAATTCACAGTTCACAGTTCACAGTTCACAGTTCACAGTTCACAGTTCACAGTTCACAGTTCACTGTTCATTGTTCACAGTTCACAGTTCACAGTTCACAGTTCACAGTTCACAGTTCACAGTTCACAGTCTTCATTTCACAATTCACAGTTCGCAGTTCACAGTTCACAGTTCACAGTTCACTGCTCACACATCACAGTTCACAGTTCACAGTTCACAGTTCACAGGTCACAGTTCACAGTCCACAGTTCACTGTTCACAGATCACAGTTCACAGATCACAGTCTTCATTTCACACTTCACACTTCACAGTGCACAGTTCACAGTCCACAGTTCACTGTTCACAAATCACAGTTCACAGTTCACACTTCACAGTTCACAGTTCACAGTCCACAGATCACAGTTCACAGACTTTATTTCACACTTCACAGTTGGCAGTTCACAGTTCACAGTTCACAGTTCACAGTTCACAGTTCACTGTTCACAGTTTACAGTTCTCAGTTTACAGTTCTCAGTTCACAGTTGACAGTTCACAGTTGACAGTTCACACTTCACAGTTCACAGTTCACAGTTCACAGTCCACAGTTCACTGTTCACAATTCACAGTTCACAGTTCGCAGGTCACAGTTCACATTTCACAGTTCACTGTCTTCATTTCATACTTCACAATTCACAGTTCACAGTTCACAGTTCACAGTCCACAGTTCACTGTTCACAGATCACAGTTCACAGATCACAGTCTTCATTTCACACTTCACACTTCACAGTGCACAGTTCACAGTCCACAGTTCACTGTTCACAAATCACAGTTCACAGTTCACACTTCACAGTTCACAGTTCACAGTCCACAGATCACAGTTCACAGACTTTATTTCACACTTCACAGTTGGCAGTTCACAGTTCACAGTTCACAGTTCACAGTTCACAGTTCACAGTTCACTGTTCACAGTTTACAGTTCTCAGTTTACAGTTCTCAGTTCACAGTTGACAGTTCACAGTTGACAGTTCACACTTCACAGTTCACAGTTCACAGTTCACAGTCCACAGTTCACTGTTTACACTTCACAGTTCACAGTTCACAGTTCACAGTCCACAGTTCACTGTTCACAGATCATAGTTCACAGTTCACAGTTCACAGTTCACAGTTCACAGTTCACAGTTCACAGTTCACAGTCTTCATTTCACAATTCACAGTTCGCAGTTCACAGTTCACAGATCACAGTTCACAGATCACAGTTCACAGTTCACAGTTCACAGTTCACAGATCACACTTCACAGTTCACAGTTCACAGTTCACATTTCACAGTTCACTGATCACACATCACAGTTCACAGTTCACAGTTCACAGTCCACAGATCACAGTTCACAGTCTTCATTTCACACTTCACAGTTCGCAGTTCACAGTTCACAGATCACAGTTCACAGTTCACAGTTTACAGTTCTCAGTTTACAGTTCTCAGTTGACAGTTGACAGTTCACAGTTCACAGTTCACAGTTCACACGTCACAGTTCACAGTTCACAGTCCACAGTTCACAGTTCACAGTTCCCAGTTCGCAGGTCACAGTTCACATTTCACAGTTCACTGTCTTCATTTCATACTTCACAGTTCGCAGTTCACAGTTCACAGGTCACAGTTCACAACCCACTGTTCACAGTTCACAGTTCTCAGTTCACAGATCACAGTTCACAGTTCACAGACTTTATTTCACAATTCAGTTTTCACAGTTCACAGTTCACAGTTCTCAGTTCACAGTTCACAGTTCACAGATCACAATTCACAGTCTTCATTTCACACTTCAGTCTTCACAGGGCACAGTTCACAGTTCACAGTCTTCATTTCACAATTCACAGTTCGCAGTTCACAGTTCACAGATCACACTTCACAGTTCACAGTTCACAGATCACAGTTCACAGATCACAGTTCACAGACTTTATTTCACAATTCAGTTTTCACAGTTCACAGTTCACAGTTCACAGTTGACAGTTCACAGTTCACAGTTCGCACGTCACAGTTCACAGTTCACAGTTCACAGTCCACAGTTCACAGTTCACAGTTCACAGTTCCCAGTTCGCAGGTCACAGTTCACATTTCACAGTTCACTGTCTTCATTTCATACTTCACAATTCACAGTTCACAGTTCACAGTTCACAGTCCACAGTTCACTGTTCACAGATCACAGTTCACAGATCACAGTCTTCATTTCACACTTCACACTTCACAGTGCACAGTTCACAGTCCACAGTTCACTGTTCACAAATCACAGTTCACAGTTCACACTTCACAGTTCACAGTTCACAGTCCACAGATCACAGTTCACAGACTTTATTTCACACTTCACAGTTGGCAGTTCACAGTTCACAGTTCACAGTTCACAGTTCACAGTTCACTGTTCACAGTTTACAGTTCTCAGTTTACAGTTCTCAGTTCACAGTTGACAGTTCACAGTTGACAGTTCACACTTCACAGTTCACAGTTCACAGTTCACAGTCCACAGTTCACTGTTCACAATTCACAGTTCACAGTTCACAGTTCACAGTTCACAGTTCACAGTTCACAGTTCACAGTTCACAGTTCACAGTTCACTGTTCACTGTTCATTGTTCACAGTTCACAGTTCACAGTTCACAGTTCACAGTTCACAGTCTTCATTTCACAATTCACAGTTCGCAGTTCACAGTTCACAGTTCACAGTTCACTGATCACACATCACAGTTCACAGTTCACAGTTCACAGTTCACAGGTCACAGTTCACAGTCCACAGTTCACTGTTCACAGATCACAGTTCGCAGATCACAGTCTTCATTTCACACTTCACACTTCACAGTGCACAGTTCACAGTCCACAGTTCACTGTTCACAAATCACAGTTCACAGTTCACACTTCACAGTTCACAGTTCACAGTCCACAGATCACAGTTCACAGACTTTATTTCACACTTCACAGTTGGCAGTTCACAGTTCACAGTTCACAGTTCACAGTTCACAGTTCACTGTTCACAGTTTACAGTTCTCAGTTTACAGTTCTCAGTTCACAGTTGACAGTTCACACTTCACAGTTCACAGTTCACAGTTCACAGTTCACAGTCCACAGTTCACTGTTCACAATTCACAGTTCACAGTTCGCAGGTCACAGTTCACATTTCACAGTTCACTGTCTTCATTTCATACTTCACAATTCCCAGTTCACAGTTCACAGTTCACAGTCCACAGTTCACTGTTCACAGATCACAGTTCACAGATCACAGTCTTCATTTCACACTTCACACTTCACAGTGCACAGTTCACAGTCCACAGTTCACTGTTCACAAATCACAGTTCACAGTTCACACTTCACAGTTCACAGTTCACAGTCCACAGATCACAGTTCACAGACTTTATTTCACACTTCACAGTTGGCAGTTCACAGTTCACAGTTCACAGTTCACAGTTCACAGTTCACTGTTCACAGTTTACAGTTCTCAGTTTACAGTTCTCAGTTCACAGTTGACAGTTCACAGTTGACAGTTCACACTTCACAGTTCGCAGTTCACAGTTCACAGTTCACAGTTCACTGATCACACATCACAGTTCACAGTTCACAGTTCACAGTTCACAGGTCACAGTTCACAGTCCACAGTTCACTGTTCACAGATCACAGTTCACAGATCACAGTCTTCATTTCACACTTCACACTTCACAGTGCACAGTGCACAGTTCACAGTCCACAGTTCACAGTCCACAGTTCACTGTTCACAAATCACAGTTCACAGTTCACAGTCACAGTTCACAGTTCACAGTCCACAGTTCACTGTTCACAGATCACAGTTCACAGATCACAGTCTTCATTTCACACTTCACACTTCACAGTGCACAGTTCACAGTCCACAGTTCACTGTTCACAAATCACAGTTCACACTTCACAGTTCACAGTTCACAGTCCACAGATCACAGTTCACAGACTTTATTTCACACTTCACAGTTGGCAGTTCACAGTTCACAGTTCACAGTTCACAGTTCACAGTTCACAGTTCACAGTTCACAGTTCACAGTTCACAGTTCACAGTTCACAGTTCACTGTTCACAGTTTACAGTTCTCAGTTTACAGTTCTCAGTTCACAGTTGACAGTTCACACTTCACAGTTCACAGTTCACAGTTCACAGTCCACAGTTCGCAGTTCACAGTTCACAGATCACAGTTCACAGATCACAGATCACAGTTCACAGTTCACAGATCACACTTCACAGTTCACAGTTCACAGTTCACATTTCACAGTTCACTGTCTTCATTTCATACTTCACAGTTCACTGTCTTCATTTCATACTTCACAGTTCGCAGTTCACAGTTCACAGTTCACAGTTCACAGTTCACATGTCACAGTTCACAGTTCACAGGTCACAGGTCACAGTTCACAGTTCACAGTTCACAGTTCACAGTCTTCATTTCACAACTCACAGTTCGCAGTTCACAGTTCACAGGTCACAGTTCACAGTTCACAGTCCACAGTTCACTGATCACACATCACAGTTCACAGTTCACAGTTCACAGTCCACAGATCACAGTTCACAGTCTTCATTTCACACTTCACAGTTCGCAGTTCACAGTTCACAGATCACAGTTCACAGTTCACAGTTTACAGTTCTCAGTTTACAGTTCTCAGTTGACAGTTGACAGTTCACAGTTCACAGTTCACAGTTCACACGTCACAGTTCACAGTTCACAGTTCACAGTCCACAGTTCACAGTTCACAGTTTCCAGTTCGCAGGTCACAGTTCACATTTCACAGTTCACTGTCTTCATTTCATACTTCACAGTTCGCAGTTCACAGTTCACAGGTCACAGTTCACAACCCACTGTTCACAGTTCACAGTTCTCAGTTCACAGATCACAGTTCACAGTTCACAGACTTTATTTCACACTTCACAGTTGGCAGTTCACAGTTCACAGTTCACAGTTCACAGTTCACAGTTCACAGTTCACAGTTCACAGTTCACAGTTCACAGTTCACAGTTCACAGTTCACAGTTCACAGTTCACAGTTCACAGTTCACTGTTCACAGTTTACAGTTCTCAGTTCACAGTTGACAGTTCACACTTCACAGTTCACAGTTCACAGTTCACAGTCCACAGTTCGCAGTTCACAGGTCACAGTTCACAGTTCACAGTCCACAGTTCACTGATCACACATCACAGTTCACAGTTCACAGTTCACAGTCCACAGATCACAGTTCACAGTCTTCATTTCACACTTCACAGTTCGCAGTTCACAGTTCACAGATCACAGTTCACTGTTCACAGTTTACAGTTCTCAGTTTACAGTTCTCAGTTCACAGTTGACAGTTCACACTTCACAGTTCACTGATCACACATCACAGTTCACAGTTCACAGTTCACAGGTCACAGTTCACAGTTCACAGTCCACAGTTCACTGATCACACATCACAGTTCACAGTTCACAGTTCACAGTCCACAGATCACAGTTCACAGTCTTCATTTCACACTTCACAGTTCGCAGTTCACAGTTCACAGATCACAGGTCACAGTTCACAGTTTACAGTTCTCAGTTTACAGTTCTCAGTTGACAGTTGACAGTTCACAGTTCACAGTTCACAGTTCACAGTTCACACGTCACAGTTCACAGTTCACAGTTCACAGTCCACAGTTCACTGTTCACAGATCACAGTTCACAGATCACAGTCTTCATTTCACACTTCACACTTCACAGTGCACAGTTCACAGTCCACAGTTCACTGTTCACAAATCACAGTTCACAGTTCACACTTCACAGTTCACAGTTCACAGTTCACAGTCCACAGATCACAGTTCACAGACTTTATTTCACACTTCACAGTTGGCAGTTCACAGTTCACAGTTCACAGTTCACAGTTCACAGTTCACTGTTCACAGTTTACAGTTCTCAGTTTACAGTTCTCAGTTCACAGTTGACAGTTCACAGTTGACAGTTCACACTTCACAGTTCGCAGTTCACAGTTCACAGTTCACAGTTCACTGATCACACATCACAGTTCACAGTTCACAGTTCACAGTTCACAGGTCACAGTTCACAGTCCACAGTTCACTGTTCACAGATCACAGTTCACAGATCACAGTCTTCATTTCACACTTCACACTTCACAGTGCACAGTGCACAGTTCACAGTCCACAGTTCACAGTCCACAGTTCACTGTTCACAAATCACAGTTCACAGTTCACAGTCACAGTTCACAGTTCACAGTCCACAGTTCACTGTTCACAGATCACAGTTCACAGATCACAGTCTTCATTTCACACTTCACACTTCACAGTGCACAGTTCACAGTCCACAGTTCACTGTTCACAAATCACAGTTCACACTTCACAGTTCACAGTTCACAGTCCACAGATCACAGTTCACAGACTTTATTTCACACTTCACAGTTGGCAGTTCACAGTTCACAGTTCACAGTTCACAGTTCACAGTTCACAGTTCACAGTTCACAGTTCACAGTTCACAGTTCACAGTTCACAGTTCACTGTTCACAGTTTACAGTTCTCAGTTTACAGTTCTCAGTTCACAGTTGACAGTTCACACTTCACAGTTCACAGTTCACAGTTCACAGTCCACAGTTCGCAGTTCACAGTTCACAGATCACAGTTCACAGATCACAGATCACAGTTCACAGTTCACAGATCACACTTCACAGTTCACAGTTCACAGTTCACATTTCACAGTTCACTGTCTTCATTTCATACTTCACAGTTCACTGTCTTCATTTCATACTTCACAGTTCGCAGTTCACAGTTCACAGTTCACAGTTCACAGTTCACAGTTCACATGTCACAGTTCACAGTTCACAGGTCACAGGTCACAGTTCACAGTTCACAGTTCACAGTTCACAGATCACAGTTCACAGTTCACAGTTCACAGTTCACAGATCACACTTCACAGTTCACAGTTCACAGTTCACATTTCACAGTTCACTGATCACACATCACAGTTCACAGTTCACAGTTCACAGTCCACAGATCACAGTTCACAGTCTTCATTTCACACTTCACAGTTCGCAGTTCACAGTTCACAGATCACAGTTCACAGTTCACAGTTTACAGTTCTCAGTTTACAGTTCTCAGTTGACAGTTGACAGTTCACAGTTCACAGTTCACAGTTCACACGTCACAGTTCACAGTTCACAGTCCACAGTTCACAGTTCACAGTTCACAGTTCCCAGTTCGCAGGTCACAGTTCACATTTCACAGTTCACTGTCTTCATTTCATACTTCACAGTTCGCAGTTCACAGTTCACAGGTCACAGTTCACAACCCACTGTTCACAGTTCACAGTTCTCAGTTCACAGATCACAGTTCACAGTTCACAGACTTTATTTCACAATTCAGTTTTCACAGTTCACAGTTCACAGTTCTCAGTTCACAGTTCACAGTTCACAGATCACAATTCACAGTCTTCATTTCACACTTCAGTCTTCACAGGGCACAGTTCACAGTTCACAGTCTTCATTTCACAATTCACAGTTCGCAATTCACAGTTCACAGATCACACTTCACAGTTCACAGTTCACAGATCACAGTTCACAGATCACTGTTCACAGACTTTATTTCACAATTCAGTTTTCACAGTTCACAGTTCACAGTTCACAGTTCACAGTTGACAGTTCACAGTTCACAATTCACACGTCACAGTTCACAGTTCACAGTTCACAGTCCACAGTTCACAGTTCACAGTTCACAGTACCCAGTTCGCAGGTCACAGTTCACATTTCACAGTTCACTGTCTTCATTTCATACTTCACAATTCACAGTTCACAGTTCACAGTTCACAGTCCACAGTTCACTGTTCACAGATCACAGTTCACAGATCACAGTCTTCATTTCACACTTCACACTTCACAGTGCACAGTTCACAGTCCACAGTTCACTGTTCACAAATCACAGTTCACATTTCACAGTTCACAGTTCACAGTCCACAGATCACAGTTCACAGACTTTATTTCACACTTCACAGTTGGCAGTTCACAGTTCACAGTTCACAGTTCACAGTTCACAGTTCACTGTTCACAGTTTACAGTTCTCAGTTCACAGTTGACAGTTCACAGTTGACAGTTCACAGTTGACAGTTCACACTTCACAGTTCACAGTTCACAGTTCACAGTTCACAGTCCACAGTTCACTGTTCACAATTCACAGTTCACAGTTCACAGTTCACAGTTCACAGTTCACAGTTCACAGTTCACAGTTCACAGTTCACTGTTCACTGTTCACAGTTCACAGTTCACAGTTCACAGTTCACAGTCTTCATTTCACAATTCACAGTTCGCAGTTCACAGTTCACAGTTCACAGTTCACTGATCACACATCACAGTTCACAGTTCACAGTTCACAGTTCACAGTTCACAGGTCACAGTTCACAGTTCACAGTCCACAGTTCACTGTTCACAGATCACAGTTCACAGATCACAGTCTTCATTTCACACTTCACACTTCACAGTGCACAGTGCACAGTTCACAGTCCACAGTTCACAGTCCACAGTTCACTGTTCACAAATCACAGTTCACAGTTCACAGTCACAGTTCACAGTTCACAGTCCACAGTTCACTGTTCACAGATCACAGTTCACAGATCACAGTCTTCATTTCACACTTCACACTTCACAGTGCACAGTTCACAGTCCACAGTTCACTGTTCACAAATCACAGTTCACACTTCACAGTTCACAGTTCACAGTCCACAGATCACAGTTCACAGACTTTATTTCACACTTCACAGTTGGCAGTTCACAGTTCACAGTTCACAGTTCACAGTTCACAGTTCACAGTTCACAGTTCACAGTTCACAGTTCACAGTTCACAGTTCACAGTTCACAGTTCACAGTTCACAGTTTACAGTTCTCAGTTTACAGTTCTCAGTTCACAGTTGACAGTTCACAGTTGACAGTTCACACTTCACAGTTCACAGTTCACAGTCCACAGTTCACTGTTCACAATTCACAGTTCGCAGTTCACAGTTCACAGTCCACAGTTCACTGTTCACAAATCACAGTTCACAGTTCACTGTTCACAGTCCACAGATCACAGTTCACAGTCTTCATTTCACACTTCACAGTTCGCAGTTCACAGTTCACAGATCACAGTTCACAGTTCACAGTTCACAGTTCACAGTCCACAGTTCACTGTTCACAATTCACAGTTCGCAGTTCACAGTTCACAGTCCACAGTTCACTGTTCACAAATCACAGTTCACAGTTCACTGTTCACAGTCCACAGATCACAGTTCACAGTCTTCATTTCACACTTCACAGTTCGCAGTTCACAGTTCACAGATCACAGTTCACAGTTCACAGTTCACAGTTCACAGTTCACTGTTCACAGTTTACAGTTCTCAGTTTACAGTTCTCAGTTCACAGTTGACAGTTCACAGTTCACAGTTCACACTTCACAGTTCACAGTTCACAGTTCACAGTTCACAGTCCACAGTTCACTGTTCACAGATCACAGTTCACAGTTCACAGTTCACAGTTCACAGTTCACAGTCTTCATTTCACAATTCGCAGTTCGCAGTTCACAGTTCACAGATCACAGTTCACAGATCACAGTTCACAGTTCACAGTTCACAGATCACACTTCACAGTTCACAGTTCACAGATCATAGTTCACAGATCACAGTTCACAGACTTTATTTCACAATTCAGTTTTCACAGTTCACACTTCACAGTGCACAGTTCACAGTCCACAGTTCACAGTCCACAGTTCACTGTTCACAAATCACAGTTCACAGTTCACAGTTCACAGTTCACAGTCCACAGATCACAGTCCACAGTTCACAGTTCCCAGTTCGCAGGTCACAGTTCACATTTCACAGTTCACTGTCTTCATTTCATACTTCACAGTTCGCAGTTCACAGTTCACAGGTCACAGTTCACAACCCACTGTTCACAGTTCACAGTTCTCAGTTCACAGATCACAGTTCACAGTTCACAGACTTTATTTCACAATTCAGTTTTCACAGTTCACAGTTCACAGTTCTCAGTTCACAGTTCACAGTTCACAGATCACAATTCACAGTCTTCATTTCACACTTCAGTCTTCACAGGGCACAGTTCACAGTTCACAGTCTTCATTTCACAATTCACAGTTCGCAGTTCACAGTTCACAGATCACACTTCACAGTTCACAGTTCACAGATCACAGTTCACAGATCACAGTTCACAGACTTTATTCCACAATTCAGTTTTCACAGTTCACAGTTCACAGTTCACAGTTGACAGTTCACAGTTCACAGTTCACACGTCACAGTTCACAGTTCACAGTTCACAGTCCACAGTTCACAGTTCACACTTCACAGTTCACAGTTCACAGTCCACAGATCACAGTTCACAGACTTTATTTCACACTTCACAGTTGGCAGTTCACAGTTCACAGTTCACAGTTCACAGTTCACAGTTCACAGTTCACTGTTCACAGTTTACAGTTCTCAGTTTACAGTTCTCAGTTCACAGTTGACAGTTCACAGTTGACAGTTCACACTTCACAGTTCACAGTTCACAGTTCACAGTCCACAGTTCACTGTTCACAATTCACAGTTCACAGTTCACAGTTCACAGTTCACAGTTCACAGTTCACAGTTCACTGTTCACTGTTCACAGTTCACAGTTCACAGTTCACAGTTCACAGTCTTCATTTCACAATTCACAGTTCGCAGTTCACAGTTCACAGTTCACAGTTCACTGATCACACATCACAGTTCACAGTTCACAGTTCACAGTTCACAGTTCACAGGTCACAGTTCACAGTTCACAGTCCACAGTTCACTGTTCACAGATCACAGTTCACAGATCACAGTCTTCATTTCACACTTCACACTTCACAGTGCACAGTGCACAGTTCACAGTCAACAGTTCACAGTCCACAGTTCACTGTTCACAAATCACAGTTCACAGTTCACAGTCACAGTTCACAGTTCACAGTTCACAGTTCACAGTCCACAGTTCACTGTTCACAGATCACAGTTCACAGATCACAGTCTTCATTTCACACTTCACACTTCACAGTGCACAGTTCACAGTCCACAGTTCACTGTTCACAAATCACAGTTCACACTTCACAGTTCACAGTTCACAGTTCGCAGTTCACAGTTCACAGTCCACAGTTCACTGTTCACAAATCACAGTTCACAGTTCACAGTTCACTGTTCACAAATCACAGTTCACAGTTTACAGTTCACTGTTCACAAATCACAGTTCACAGTCCACAGATCACAGTTCACAGTCTTCATTTCACACTTCACAGTTCGCAGTTCACAGTTCACAGATCACAGTTCACAGTTCACAGTTCACAGTTCACAGTTCACAGTTCACAGTTCACAGTTCACTGTTCACAGTTTACAGTTCTCAGTTTACAGTTCTCAGTTCACAGTTGACAGTTCACAGTTCACAGTTCACACTTCACAGTTCACAGTTCACAGTTCACAGTCCACAGTTCACTGTTCACAGATCACAGTTCACAGTTCACAGTTCACAGTTCACAGTTCACAGTCTTCATTTCACAATTCGCAGTTCGCAGTTCACAGTTCACAGATCACAGTTCACAGATCACAGTTCACAGTTCACAGTTCACAGTTCACAGATCACACTTCACAGTTCACAGTTCACAGATCATAGTTCACAGATCACAGTTCACAGACTTTATTTCACAATTCAGTTTTCACAGTTCACACTTCACAGTGCACAGTTCACAGTCCACAGTTCACAGTCCACAGTTCACTGTTCACAAATCACAGTTCACAGTTCACAGTTCACAGTCCACAGATCACAGTTCACAGTCTTCATTTCACACTTCACAGTTCGCAGTTCACAGTGCACAGATCACAGTTCACAGACTTTATTTCACAATTCAGTTTTCACAGTTCACAGTTCACAGTTCTCAGTTCACAGTTCACAGTTCACAGATCACAGTTCACAGTCTTCATTTCACACTTCAGTCTTCACAGGGCACAGTTCACAGTTCACAGTCTTCATTTCACAATTCACAGTTCGCAGTTCACAGTTCACAGTTCACAGTTCACAGTCTTCATTTCACAATTCACAGTTCGCAGTTCACAGTTCACAGATCACAGTTCACAGTTCACAGTCTTCATTTCACACTTCACAGTTCGCAGTTCACAGTTCACAGATCACAGTTCACAGTTCACAGTTCACAGTTCACAGTTCACAGTTCACTGTTCACAGTTCACAGTTCACACTTCACAGTTCACAGTTCACAGTTCACAGTCCACAGTTCACTGTTCACAGATCATAGTTCACAGTTCACAGTTCACAGTTCACAGTTCACAGTTCACAGTCTTCATTTCACAATTCACAGTTCGCAGTTCACAGGTCACAGATCACAGTTCACAGATCACAGTTCACAGTTCACAGTTCACAGTTCACAGATCACACTTCACAGATCACACTTCACAGTTCACAGTTCACAGATCACTGTTCACAGACTTTATTTCACAATTCAGTTTTCACAGTTCACAGTTCACAGTCCGCAGTTCACTGTTCACTGATCATAGTTCACAGTTCACAGTTCACAGTTCACAGTTCACAGTTCACAGTTCACAGTTCACAGTTCACAGTTCACAGTTCACACTTCACAGTTCCCACTTCACAGTTCACAGTTCACAGTTCACAGTTCACAGTTCACAGTTCACATATCACAGTTCACAGTTCACAGTTCACAGTTCACAGTTCACTGTTCACAGTTTACAGTTCTCAGTTTACAGTTCTCAGTTCACAGTTGACAGTTCACAGTTGACAGTTCACACTTCACAGTTCACAGTTCACAGTTCACAGTCCACAGTTCACTGTTCACTGTTCACAATTCACAGTTCACAGTTCACAGTTCACAGTTCACAGTTCACAGTTCACAGTTCACTGTTCACTGTCTTCATTTCATACTTCACAGTTCGCAGTTCACAGTTCACAGGTCACAGTTCACAGCCCACTGTTCACAGTTCACAGTTCTCAGTTCACAGATCACAGTTCACAGTTCACAGACTTTATTTCACAATTCAGTTTTCACAGTTCACAGTTCACAGTTCACAGGGCACAGTTCACAGTTCACAGTTCACTGTCTTCATTTCATACTTCACAGTTCGCAGTTCACAGTTCACAGGTCACAGGTCACAGTTCACAGCCCACTGTTCACAGTTCACAGTTCTCAGTTCACAGATCACAGTTCACAGTTCACAGACTTTATTTCACAATTCAGTTTTCACAGTTCACAGTTCACAGTTCTCAGTTCACAGTTCACAGTTCACAGATCACAGTTCACAGTTTACAGTTCACAGTTCACAGATCACTGTTCACAGACTTTATTTCACAATTCAGTTTTCACAGTTCACAGTTCACAGTCCGCAGTTCACTGTTCACTGATCATAGTTCACAGTTCACAGTTCACAGTTCACAGTTCACAGTTCACAGTTCACAGTTCACAGTTCACAGTTCACAGTTCACAGTTCACACTTAACAGTTCACACTTCACAGTTCACACTTCACAGTTCACAGTTCACAGTTCACAGTTCACATATCACAGTTCACATATCACAGTTCACATATCACAGTTCACATATCACAGTTCACATATCACAGTTCACATATCACAGTTCACATATCACAGTTCACATATCACAGTTCACATATCACAGTTCACAGTTCACAGTTCACAGTTCACAGTTCACAGTTTCCAGTTCGCAGGTCACAGTTCACATTTCACAGTTCACTGTCTTCATTTCATACTTCACAGTTCGCAGTTCACAGTTCACAGTTCACAGTTCACTGTTCACAGTTTACAGTTCTCAGTTTACAGTTCTCAGTTCACAGTTGACAGTTCACAGTTGACAGTTCACACTTCACAGTTCACAGTTCACAGTCCACAGTTCACTGTTCACTGTTCACAATTCACAGTTCACAGTTCACAGTTCACAGTTCACTGTTCACTGTCTTCATTTCATACTTCACAGTTCGCAGTTCACAGTTCACAGGTCACAGTTCACAGCCCACTGTTCACAGTTCACAGTTCTCAGTTCACAGATCACAGTTCACAGTTCACAGACTTTATTTCACAATTCAGTTTTCACAGTTCACAGTTCACAGTTCACAGGGCACAGTTCACAGTTCACAGTTCACTGTCTTCATTTCATACTTCACAGTTCGCAGTTCACAGTTCACAGGTCACAGGTCACAGTTCACAGCCCACTGTTCACAGTTCACAGTTCTCAGTTCACAGATCACAGTTCACAGTTCACAGACTTTATTTCACAATTCAGTTTTCACAGTTCACAGTTCACAGTTCTCAGTTCACAGTTCACAGTTCACAGATCACAGTTCACAGTTTACAGTTCTCAGTTTACAGTTCACAGTTCACAGTTGACAGTTCACAGTTCACAGTTCACAGTTCCCAGTTCGCAGGTCACAGTTCACATTTCACAGTTCACTGTCTTCATTTCATACTTCACAGTTCACTGTCTTCATTTCATACTTCACAGTTCGCAGTTCACAGTTCACAGTCCACAGATCACAGTTCACATACTTTATTTCACACTTCACAGTTCTCAGTTCACAGTTGACAGTTCACAGTTCACAGTTCACACTTCACAGTTCACAGTTCACAGTTCACAGATCACAGTTCACAGATCACAGTTCACAGTTCACAGTTCACAGTTCACAGATCACACTTCACAGTTCACAGTTCACAGATCATAGTTCACAGATCACAGTTCACAGACTTTATTTCACAATTCAGTTTTCACAGTTCACACTTCACAGTGCACAGTTCACAGTCCACAGTTCACAGTCCACAGTTCACTGTTCACAAATCACAGTTCACAGTTCACAGTTCACAGTCCACAGATCACAGTTCACAGTCTTCATTTCACACTTCACAGTTCGCAGTTCACAGTGCACAGATCACAGTTCACAGACTTTATTTCACAATTCAGTTTTCACAGTTCACAGTTCACAGTTCTCAGTTCACAGTTCACAGTTCACAGATCACAGTTCACAGTCTTCATTTCACACTTCAGTCTTCACAGGGCACAGTTCACAGTTCACAGTCTTCATTTCACAATTCACAGTTCGCAGTTCACAGTTCACAGTTCACAGTTCACAGTCTTCATTTCACAATTCACAGTTCGCAGTTCACAGTTCACAGATCACAGTTTACAGTTCACAGTCTTCATTTCACACTTCACAGTTCGCAGTTCACAGTTCACAGATCACAGTTCACAGTTCACAGTTCACAGTCCACAGTTCACAGTCCACAGTTCACTGTTCACAAATCACAGTTCACAGTTCACAGTTCACAGTCCACAGATCACAGTCCACAGTTCACTGTTCACAGATCATAGTTCACAGTTCACAGTTCACAGTTCACAGTTCACAGTTCACAGTCTTCATTTCACAATTCACAGTTCGCAGTTCACAGGTCACAGATCACAGTTCACAGATCACAGTTCACAGTTCACAGTTCACAGTTCACAGATCACACTTCACAGATCACACTTCACAGTTCACAGTTCACAGATCACTGTTCACAGACTTTATTTCACAATTCAGTTTTCACAGTTCACAGTTCACAGTCCGCAGTTCACTGTTCACTGATCATAGTTCACAGTTCACAGTTCACAGTTCACAGTTCACAGTTCACAGTTCACAGTTCACAGTTCACAGTTCACACTTCACAGTTCACAGTTCACAGTTCACAGTTCACAGTTCACAGTTCACAGTTCACAGTTCACAGTTCACATATCACAGTTCACAGTTCACAGTTCACAGTTCACTGTTCACAGTTTACAGTTCTCAGTTTACAGTTCTCAGTTCACAGTTGACAGTTCACAGTTGACAGTTCACACTTCACAGTTCACAGTTCACAGTTCACAGTCCACAGTTCACTGTTCACTGTTCACAATTCACAGTTCACAGTTCACAGTTCACAGTTCACAGTTCACTGTTCACTGTCTTCATTTCATACTTCACAGTTCGCAGTTCACAGTTCACAGGTCACAGTTCACAGCCCACTGTTCACAGTTCACAGTTCTCAGTTCACAGATCACAGTTCACAGTTCACAGACTTTATTTCACAATTCATTTTTCACAGTTCACAGTTCACAGTTCACAGGGCACAGTTCACAGTTCACAGTTCACTGTCTTCATTTCATACTTCACAGTTCGCAGTTCACAGTTCACAGGTCACAGGTCACAGTTCACAGCCCACTGTTCACAGTTCACAGTTCTCAGTTCACAGATCACAGTTCACAGTTCACAGACTTTATTTCACAATTCAGTTTTCACAGTTCACAGTTCACAGTTCTCAGTTCACAGTTCACAGTTCACAGATCACAGTTCACAGTTTACAGTTCACAGTTCACAGATCACTGTTCACAGACTTTATTTCACAATTCAGTTTTCACAGTTCACAGTTCACAGTCCGCAGTTCACTGTTCACTGATCATAGTTCACAGTTCACAGTTCACAGTTCACAGTTCACAGTTCACAGTTCACAGTTCACAGTTCACAGTTCACAGTTCACAGTTCACACTTCACAGTTCACACTTCACAGTTCACACTTCACAGTTCACAGTTCACAGTTCACAGTTCACATATCACAGTTCACATATCACAGTTCACATATCACAGTTCACATATCACAGTTCACATATCACAGTTCACATGTCACAGTTCACATATCACAGTTCACATATCACAGTTCACATATCACAGTTAACATATCACAGTTCACATATCACAGTTCACAGTTCACAGTTCACAGTTCACAGTTCACAGTTCACAGTTCACAGTTTCCAGTTCGCAGGTCACAGTTCACAGTTCACTGTTCACTGTCTTCATTTCATACTTCACAGTTCGCAGTTCACAGTTCACAGGTCACAGTTCACAGCCCACTGTTCACAGTTCACAGTTCTCAGTTCACAGATCACAGTTCACAGTTCACAGACTTTATTTCACAATTCAGTTTTCACAGTTCACAGTTCACAGTTCACAGGGCACAGTTCACAGTTCACAGTTCACTGTCTTCATTTCATACTTCACAGTTCGCAGTTCACAGTTCACAGGTCACAGGTCACAGTTCACAGCCCACTGTTCACAGTTCACAGTTCTCAGTTCACAGATCACAGTTCACAGTTCACAGACTTTATTTCACAATTCAGTTTTCATACTTCACAGTTCGCAGTTCACAGTTCACAGTTCACAGTTCACTGTTCACAGTTTACAGTTCTCAGTTTACAGTTCTCAGTTCACAGTTGACAGTTCACAGTTGACAGTTCACACTTCACAGTTCACAGTTCACAGTTCACAGTCCACAGTTCACTGTTCACTGTTCACAATTCACAGTTCACAGTTCACAGTTCACAGTTCACTGTTCACTGTCTTCATTTCATACTTCACAGTTCGCAGTTCACAGTTCACAGGTCACAGTTCACAGCCCACTGTTCACAGTTCACAGTTCTCAGTTCACAGATCACAGTTCACAGTTCACAGACTTTATTTCACAATTCAGTTTTCACAGTTCACAGTTCACAGTTCACAGGGCACAGTTCACAGTTCACAGTTCACTGTCTTCATTTCATACTTCACAGTTCGCAGTTCACAGTTCACAGGTCACAGGTCACAGTTCACAGCCCACTGTTCACAGTTCACAGTTCTCAGTTCACAGATCACAGTTCACAGTTCACAGACTTTATTTCACAATTCAGTTTTCACAGTTCACAGTTCACAGTTCTCAGTTCACAGTTCACAGTTCACAGATCACAGTTCACAGTTTACAGTTCTCAGTTTACAGTTCACAGTTCACAGTTGACAGTTCACAGTTCACAGTTCACAGTTCCCAGTTCGCAGGTCACAGTTCACATTTCACAGTTCACTGTCTTCATTTCATACTTCACAGTTCACTGTCTTCATTTCATACTTCACAGTTCGCAGTTCACAGTTCACAGTTCACAGTTCACAGTTCACAGGTCACAGTTCACAGTTCACAGGTCACAGTTCACAGTTCACAGTCCACAATTCACTGTTCACAGATCACAGTTCACAGATCACAGTCTTCATTTCACACTTCACACTTCACAGTGCACAGTTCACAGTCCACAGTTCACTGTTCACAAATCACAGTTCACACTTCACAGTTCACAGTTCACAGTCCACAGATCACAGTTCACATACTTTATTTCACACTTCACAGTTGGCAGTTCACAGTTCACAGTTCACAGTTCACAGTTCACAGTTCACAGTTCACAGTTCACAGTTCACAGTTCACAGTTCACAGTTCACTGTTCACAGTTTACAGTTCTCAGTTTACAGTTCTCAGTTCACAGTTGACAGTTCACAGTTCACAGTTCACACTTCACAGTTCACAGTTCACAGTCCACAGTTCACTGTTCACAGATCATAGTTCACAGTTCACAGTTCACAGTTCACAGTTCACAGTTCACAGTTCACAGTTCACAGTTCACAGATCACAGTTCACAGATCACAGTTCACAGTTCACAGTTCACAGTTCACAGATCACACTTCACAGTTCACAGTTCACAGATCATAGTTCACAGATCACAGTTCACAGACTTTATTTCACAATTCAGTTTTCACAGTACACACTTCACAGTGCACAGTTCACAGTCCACAGTTCACAGTCCACAGTTCACTGTTCACAAATCACAGTTCACAGTTCACAGTTCACAGTCCACAGATCACAGTTCACAGTCTTCATTTCACACTTCACAGTTCGCAGTTCACAGTTCACAGATCACAGTTCACAGACTTTATTTCACAATTCAGTTTTCACAGTTCACAGTTCACAGTTCACAGTTCTCAGTTCACAGTTCACAGTTCACAGATCACAGTTCACAGTCTTCATTTCACACTTCAGTCTCCACAGGGCACAGTTCACAGTTCACAGTCTTCATTTCACAATTCACAGTTCGCAGTTCACAGTTCACAGTTCACAGTTCACAGTCTTCATTTCACAATTCACAGTTCGCAGTTCACAGTTCACAGATCACAGTTCACAGTTCACAGTCTTCATTTCACACTTCACAGTTCGCAGTTCACAGTTCACAGATCACAGTTCACAGTTCACAGTTCACAGTTCACAGTTCACAGTTCACTGTTCACAGTTTACAGTTCTCAGTTTACAGTTCTCAGTTCACAGTTGACAGTTCACAGTTCACAGTTCACAGGTCACAGTTCACACTTCACAGTTCACAGTTCACAGTTCACAGTCCACAGTTCACTGTTCACAGATCATAGTTCACAGTTCACAGTTCACAGTTCACAGTTCACAGTCTTCATTTCACAATTCACAGTTCGCAGTTCACAGTTCACAGATCACAGTTCACAGATCACAGTTCACAGTTCACAGTTCACAGTTCACAGTTCACAGATCACACTTCACAGATCACACTTCACAGTTCACAGTTCACAGATCACTGTTCACAGACTTTATTTCACAATTCAGTTTTCACAGTTCACAGTTCACAGTCCGCAGTTCACTGTTCACTGATCATAGTTCACAGTTCACAGTTCACAGTTCACAGTTCACAGTTCACAGTTCACAGTTCACAGTTCACAGTTCACAGTTCACAGTTCACAGTTCACAGTTCACAGTTCACAGTTCACAGTTCACAGTTCACAGTTCACAGTTCACAGTTCACAGTTCACAGTTCACAGTCTTCATTTCACAATTCGCAGTTCGCAGTTCACAGTTCACAGATCACAGTTCACAGATCACAGTTCACAGTTCACAGTTCACAGTTCACAGATCACACTTCACAGTTCACAGTTCACAGATCATAGTTCACAGATCACAGTTCACAGACTTTATTTCACAATTCAGTTTTCACAGTTCACACTTCACAGTGCACAGTTCACAGTCCACAGTTCACAGTCCACAGTTCACTGTTCACAAATCACAGTTCACAGTTCACAGTTCACAGTCCACAGATCACAGTTCACAGTCTTCATTTCACACTTCACAGTTCGCAGTTCACAGTGCACAGATCACAGTTCACAGACTTTATTTCACAATTCAGTTTTCACAGTTCACAGTTCACAGTTCTCAGTTCACAGTTCACAGTTCACAGATCACAGTTCACAGTCTTCATTTCACAATTCACAGTTCGCAGTTCACAGTTCACAGTTCACAGTTCACAGTCTTCATTTCACAATTCACAGTTCGCAGTTCACAGTTCACAGATCACAGTTCACAGTTCACAGTCTTCATTTCACACTTCACAGTTCGCAGTTCACAGTTCACAGATCACAGTTCACAGTTCACAGTTCACAGTTCACAGTTCTCAGTTCACAGATCACAGTTCACAGTTCACAGACTTTATTTCACAATTCAGTTTTCACAGTTCACAGTTCACAGTTCTCAGTTCACAGTTCACAGTTCACAGATCACAGTTCACAGTTTACAGTTCACAGTTCACAGATCACTGTTCACAGACTTTATTTCACAATTCAGTTTTCACAGTTCACAGTTCACAGTCCGCAGTTCACTGTTCACTGATCATAGTTCACAGTTCACAGTTCACAGTTCACAGTTCACAGTTCACAGTTCACAGTTCACAGTTCACAGTTCACAGTTCACAGTTCACACTTCACAGTTCACACTTCACAGTTCACACTTCACAGTTCACAGTTCACAGTTCACAGTTCACATATCACAGTTCACATATCACAGTTCACATATCACAGTTCACATATCACAGTTCACATATCACAGTTCACATGTCACAGTTCACATATCACAGTTCACATATCACAGTTCACATATCACAGTTAACATATCACAGTTCACATATCACAGTTCACAGTTCACAGTTCACAGTTCACAGTTCACAGTTCACAGTTCACAGTTTCCAGTTCGCAGGTCACAGTTCACAGTTCACTGTTCACTGTCTTCATTTCATACTTCACAGTTCGCAGTTCACAGTTCACAGGTCACAGTTCACAGCCCACTGTTCACAGTTCACAGTTCTCAGTTCACAGATCACAGTTCACAGTTCACAGACTTTATTTCACAATTCAGTTTTCACAGTTCACAGTTCACAGTTCACAGGGCACAGTTCACAGTTCACAGTTCACTGTCTTCATTTCATACTTCACAGTTCGCAGTTCACAGTTCACAGGTCACAGGTCACAGTTCACAGCCCACTGTTCACAGTTCACAGTTCTCAGTTCACAGATCACAGTTCACAGTTCACAGACTTTATTTCACAATTCAGTTTTCATACTTCACAGTTCGCAGTTCACAGTTCACAGTTCACAGTTCACTGTTCACAGTTTACAGTTCTCAGTTTACAGTTCTCAGTTCACAGTTGACAGTTCACAGTTGACAGTTCACACTTCACAGTTCACAGTTCACAGTTCACAGTCCACAGTTCACTGTTCACTGTTCACAATTCACAGTTCACAGTTCACAGTTCACAGTTCACTGTTCACTGTCTTCATTTCATACTTCACAGTTCGCAGTTCACAGTTCACAGGTCACAGTTCACAGCCCACTGTTCACAGTTCACAGTTCTCAGTTCACAGATCACAGTTCACAGTTCACAGACTTTATTTCACAATTCAGTTTTCACAGTTCACAGTTCACAGTTCACAGGGCACAGTTCACAGTTCACAGTTCACTGTCTTCATTTCATACTTCACAGTTCGCAGTTCACAGTTCACAGGTCACAGGTCACAGTTCACAGCCCACTGTTCACAGTTCACAGTTCTCAGTTCACAGATCACAGTTCACAGTTCACAGACTTTATTTCACAATTCAGTTTTCACAGTTCACAGTTCACAGTTCTCAGTTCACAGTTCACAGTTCACAGATCACAGTTCACAGTTTACAGTTCTCAGTTTACAGTTCACAGTTCACAGTTGACAGTTCACAGTTCACAGTTCACAGTTCCCAGTTCGCAGGTCACAGTTCACATTTCACAGTTCACTGTCTTCATTTCATACTTCACAGTTCACTGTCTTCATTTCATACTTCACAGTTCGCAGTTCACAGTTCACAGTTCACAGTTCACAGTTCACAGGTCACAGTTCACAGTTCACAGGTCACAGTTCACAGTTCACAGTCCACAATTCACTGTTCACAGATCACAGTTCACAGATCACAGTCTTCATTTCACACTTCACACTTCACAGTGCACAGTTCACAGTCCACAGTTCACTGTTCACAAATCACAGTTCACACTTCACAGTTCACAGTTCACAGTCCACAGATCACAGTTCACATACTTTATTTCACACTTCACAGTTGGCAGTTCACAGTTCACAGTTCACAGTTCACAGTTCACAGTTCACAGTTCACAGTTCACAGTTCACAGTTCACAGTTCACAGTTCACTGTTCACAGTTTACAGTTCTCAGTTTACAGTTCTCAGTTCACAGTTCACAGTTCACAGTTCACAGTTCACACTTCACAGTTCACAGTTCACAGTCCACAGTTCACTGTTCACAGATCATAGTTCACAGTTCACAGTTCACAGTTCACAGTTCACAGTTCACAGTTCACAGTTCACAGTTCACAGATCACAGTTCACAGATCACAGTTCACAGTTCACAGTTCACAGTTCACAGATCACACTTCACAGTTCACAGTTCACAGATCATAGTTCACAGATCACAGTTCACAGACTTTATTTCACAATTCAGTTTTCACAGTACACACTTCACAGTGCACAGTTCACAGTCCACAGTTCACAGTCCACAGTTCACTGTTCACAAATCACAGTTCACAGTTCACAGTTCACAGTCCACAGATCACAGTTCACAGTCTTCATTTCACACTTCACAGTTCGCAGTTCACAGTTCACAGATCACAGTTCACAGACTTTATTTCACAATTCAGTTTTCACAGTTCACAGTTCACAGTTCACAGTTCTCAGTTCACAGTTCACAGTTCACAGATCACAGTTCACAGTCTTCATTTCACACTTCAGTCTCCACAGGGCACAGTTCACAGTTCACAGTCTTCATTTCACAATTCACAGTTCGCAGTTCACAGTTCACAGTTCACAGTTCACAGTCTTCATTTCACAATTCACAGTTCGCAGTTCACAGTTCACAGATCACAGTTCACAGTTCACAGTCTTCATTTCACACTTCACAGTTCGCAGTTCACAGTTCACAGATCACAGTTCACAGTTCACAGTTCACAGTTCACAGTTCACAGTTCACTGTTCACAGTTTACAGTTCTCAGTTTACAGTTCTCAGTTCACAGTTGACAGTTCACAGTTCACAGTTCACAGGTCACAGTTCACACTTCACAGTTCACAGTTCACAGTTCACAGTCCACAGTTCACTGTTCACAGATCATAGTTCACAGTTCACAGTTCACAGTTCACAGTTCACAGTCTTCATTTCACAATTCACAGTTCGCAGTTCACAGTTCACAGATCACAGTTCACAGATCACAGTTCACAGTTCACAGTTCACAGTTCACAGTTCACAGATCACACTTCACAGATCACACTTCACAGTTCACAGTTCACAGATCACTGTTCACAGACTTTATTTCACAATTCAGTTTTCACAGTTCACAGTTCACAGTCCGCAGTTCACTGTTCACTGATCATAGTTCACAGTTCACAGTTCACAGTTCACAGTTCACAGTTCACAGTTCACAGTTCACAGTTCACAGTTCACAGTTCACAGTTCACAGTTCACAGTTCACAGTTCACAGTTCACAGTTCACAGTTCACAGTTCACAGTTCACAGTTCACAGTTCACAGTTCACAGTCTTCATTTCACAATTCGCAGTTCGCAGTTCACAGTTCACAGATCACAGTTCACAGATCACAGTTCACAGTTCACAGTTCACAGTTCACAGATCACACTTCACAGTTCACAGTTCACAGATCATAGTTCACAGATCACAGTTCACAGACTTTATTTCACAATTCAGTTTTCACAGTTCACACTTCACAGTGCACAGTTCACAGTCCACAGTTCACAGTCCACAGTTCACTGTTCACAAATCACAGTTCACAGTTCACAGTTCACAGTCCACAGATCACAGTTCACAGTCTTCATTTCACACTTCACAGTTCGCAGTTCACAGTGCACAGATCACAGTTCACAGACTTTATTTCACAATTCAGTTTTCACAGTTCACAGTTCACAGTTCTCAGTTCACAGTTCACAGTTCACAGATCACAGTTCACAGTCTTCATTTCACAATTCACAGTTCGCAGTTCACAGTTCACAGTTCACAGTTCACAGTCTTCATTTCACAATTCACAGTTCGCAGTTCACAGTTCACAGATCACAGTTCACAGTTCACAGTCTTCATTTCACACTTCACAGTTCGCAGTTCACAGTTCACAGATCACAGTTCACAGTTCACAGTTCACAGTTCACAGTTCACAGTTCACTGTTCACAGTTCACAGTTCACACTTCACAGTTCACAGTTCACAGTTCACAGTCCACAGTTCACTGTTCACAGATCATAGTTCACAGTTCACAGTTCACAGTTCACAGTTCACAGTTCACAGTCTTCATTTCACAATTCACAGTTCGCAGTTCACAGGTCACAGATCACAGTTCACAGATCACAGTTCACAGTTCACAGTTCACAGTTCACAGTTCACAGATCACACTTCACAGATCACACTTCACAGTTCACAGTTCACAGATCACTGTTCACAGACTTTATTTCACAATTCAGTTTTCACAGTTCACAGTTCACAGTTCACAGTCCGCAGTTCACTGTTCACTGATCATAGTTCACAGTTCACAGTTCACAGTTCACAGTTCACAGTTCACAGTTCACAGTTCACAGTCCACAGTTCACTGTTCACTGTTCACAATTCACAGTTCACAGTTCACAGTTCACAGTTCACAGTTCACAGTTCACTGTTCACTGTCTTCATTTCATACTTCACAGTTCGCAGTTCACAGTTCACAGGTCACAGTTCACAGCCCACTGTTCACAGTTCACAGTTCTCAGTTCACAGATCACAGTTCACAGTTCACAGACTTTATTTCACAATTCAGTTTTCACAGTTCACAGTTCACAGTTCACAGGGCACAGTTCACAGTTCACAGTTCACTGTCTTCATTTCATACTTCACAGTTCGCAGTTCACAGTTCACAGGTCACAGGTCACAGTTCACAGCCCACTGTTCACAGTTCACAGTTCTCAGTTCACAGATCACAGTTCACAGTTCACAGACTTTATTTCACAATTCAGTTTTCACAGTTCACAGTTCACAGTTCTCAGTTCACAGTTCACAGTTCACAGATCACAGTTCACAGTTTACAGTTCACAGTTCACAGATCACTGTTCACAGACTTTATTTCACAATTCAGTTTTCACAGTTCACAGTTCACAGTCCGCAGTTCACTGTTCACTGATCATAGTTCACAGTTCACAGTTCACAGTTCACAGTTCACAGTTCACAGTTCACAGTTCACAGTTCACAGTTCACAGTTCACAGTTCACAGTTCACACTTAACAGTTCACACTTCACAGTTCACACTTCACAGTTCACAGTTCACAGTTCACAGTTCACATATCACAGTTCACATATCACAGTTCACATATCACAGTTCACATATCACAGTTCACATATCACAGTTCACATATCACAGTTCACATATCACAGTTCACAGTTCACAGTTCACAGTTCACAGTTCACAGTTCACAGTTCACAGTTTCCAGTTCGCAGGTCACAGTTCACATTTCACAGTTCACTGTCTTCATTTCATACTTCACAGTTCGCAGTTCACAGTTCACAGTTCACAGTTCACTGTTCACAGTTTACAGTTCTCAGTTTACAGTTCTCAGTTCACAGTTGACAGTTCACAGTTGACAGTTCACACTTCACAGTTCACAGTTCACAGTTCACAGTCCACAGTTCACTGTTCACTGTTCACAATTCACAGTTCACAGTTCACAGTTCACAGTTCACTGTTCACTGTCTTCATTTCATACTTCACAGTTCGCAGTTCACAGTTCACAGTCCACAGATCACAGTTCACATACTTTATTTCACACTTCACAGTTCTCAGTTCACAGTTGACAGTTCACAGTTCACAGTTCACACTTCACAGTTCACAGTTCACAGTTCACAGATCACAGTTCACAGATCACAGTTCACAGTTCACAGTTCACAGTTCACAGATCACACTTCACAGTTCACAGTTCACAGATCATAGTTCACAGATCACAGTTCACAGACTTTATTTCACAATTCAGTTTTCACAGTTCACACTTCACAGTGCACAGTTCACAGTCCACAGTTCACAGTCCACAGTTCACTGTTCACAAATCACAGTTCACAGTTCACAGTTCACAGTCCACAGATCACAGTTCACAGTCTTCATTTCACACTTCACAGTTCGCAGTTCACAGTGCACAGATCACAGTTCACAGACTTTATTTCACAATTCAGTTTTCACAGTTCACAGTTCACAGTTCTCAGTTCACAGTTCACAGTTCACAGATCACAGTTCACAGTCTTCATTTCACACTTCAGTCTTCACAGGGCACAGTTCACAGTTCACAGTCTTCATTTCACAATCCACAGTTCGCAGTTCACAGTTCACAGTTCACAGTTCACAGTCTTCATTTCACAATTCACAGTTCGCAGTTCACAGTTCACAGATCACAGTTTACAGTTCACAGTCTTCATTTCACACTTCACAGTTCGCAGTTCACAGTTCACAGATCACAGTTCACAGTTCACAGTTCACAGTCCACAGTTCACAGTCCACAGTTCACTGTTCACAAATCACAGTTCACAGTTCACAGTTCACAGTCCACAGATCACAGTCCACAGTTCACTGTTCACAGATCATAGTTCACAGTTCACAGTTCACAGTTCACAGTTCACAGTTCACAGTCTTCATTTCACAATTCACAGTTCGCAGTTCACAGGTCACAGATCACAGTTCACAGATCACAGTTCACAGTTCACAGTTCACAGTTCACAGATCACACTTCACAGATCACACTTCACAGTTCACAGTTCACAGATCACTGTTCACAGACTTTATTTCACAATTCAGTTTTCACAGTTCACAGTTCACAGTCCGCAGTTCACTGTTCACTGATCATAGTTCACAGTTCACAGTTCACAGTTCACAGTTCACAGTTCACAGTTCACAGTTCACAGTTCACAGTTCACAGTTCACAGTTCACACTTCACAGTTCACAGTTCACAGTTCACAGTTCACAGTTCACAGTTCACAGTTCACAGTTCACATATCACAGTTCACAGTTCACAGTTCACAGTTCACTGTTCACAGTTTACAGTTCTCAGTTTACAGTTCTCAGTTCACAGTTGACAGTTCACAGTTGACAGTTCACACTTCACAGTTCACAGTTCACAGTTCACAGTCCACAGTTCACTGTTCACTGTTCACAATTCACAGTTCACAGTTCACAGTTCACAGTTCACAGTTCACTGTTCACTGTCTTCATTTCATACTTCACAGTTCGCAGTTCACAGTTCACAGGTCACAGTTCACAGCCCACTGTTCACAGTTCACAGTTCTCAGTTCACAGATCACAGTTCACAGTTCACAGACTTTATTTCACAATTCATTTTTCACAGTTCACAGTTCACAGTTCACAGGGCACAGTTCACAGTTCACAGTTCACTGTCTTCATTTCATACTTCACAGTTCGCAGTTCACAGTTCACAGGTCACAGGTCACAGTTCACAGCCCACTGTTCACAGTTCACAGTTCTCAGTTCACAGATCACAGTTCACAGTTCACAGACTTTATTTCACAATTCAGTTTTCACAGTTCACAGTTCACAGTTCTCAGTTCACAGTTCACAGTTCACAGATCACAGTTCACAGTTTACAGTTCACAGTTCACAGATCACTGTTCACAGACTTTATTTCACAATTCAGTTTTCACAGTTCACAGTTCACAGTCCGCAGTTCACTGTTCACTGATCATAGTTCACAGTTCACAGTTCACAGTTCACAGTTCACAGTTCACAGTTCACAGTTCACAGTTCACAGTTCACAGTTCACAGTTCACAGTTCACAGTTCACAGTTCACACTTCACAGTTCACAGTTCACACTTCACAGTTCACACTTCACAGTTCACAGTTCACAGTTCACAGTTCACATATCACAGTTCACATATCACAGTTCACATATCACCGTTCACATATCACAGTTCACATATCACAGTTCACATGTCACAGTTCACATATCACAGTTCACATATCACAGTTCACATATCACAGTTCACAGTTCACAGTTCACAGTTCACAGTTCACAGTTTCCAGTTCGCAGGTCACAGTTCACAGTTCACTGTTCACTGTCTTCATTTCATACTTCACAGTTCGCAGTTCACAGTTCACAGGTCACAGTTCACAGCCCACTGTTCACAGTTCACAGTTCTCAGTTCACAGATCACAGTTCACAGTTCACAGACTTTATTTCACAATTCAGTTTTCACAGTTCACAGTTCACAGTTCACAGGGCACAGTTCACAGTTCACAGTTCACTGTCTTCATTTCATACTTCACAGTTCGCAGTTCACAGTTCACAGGTCACAGGTCACAGTTCACAGCCCACTGTTCACAGTTCACAGTTCTCAGTTCACAGATCACAGTTCACAGTTCACAGACTTTATTTCACAATTCAGTTTTCATACTTCACAGTTCGCAGTTCACAGTTCACAGTTCACAGTTCACTGTTCACAGTTTACAGTTCTCAGTTTACAGTTCTCAGTTCACAGTTGACAGTTCACAGTTGACAGTTCACACTTCACAGTTCACAGTTCACAGTTCACAGTCCACAGTTCACTGTTCACTGTTCACAATTCACAGTTCACAGTTCACAGTTCACAGTTCACTGTTCACTGTCTTCATTTCATACTTCACAGTTCGCAGTTCACAGTTCACAGGTCACAGTTCACAGCCCACTGTTCACAGTTCACAGTTCTCAGTTCACAGATCACAGTTCACAGTTCACAGACTTTATTTCACAATTCAGTTTTCACAGTTCACAGTTCACAGTTCACAGGGCACAGTTCACAGTTCACAGTTCACTGTCTTCATTTCATACTTCACAGTTCGCAGTTCACAGTTCACAGGTCACAGGTCACAGTTCACAGCCCACTGTTCACAGTTCACAGTTCTCAGTTCACAGATCACAGTTCACAGTTCACAGACTTTATTTCACAATTCAGTTTTCACAGTTCACAGTTCACAGTTCTCAGTTCACAGTTCACAGTTCACAGATCACAGTTCACAGTTTACAGTTCTCAGTTTACAGTTCACAGTTCACAGTTGACAGTTCACAGTTCACAGTTCCCAGTTCGCAGTTCACAGTTCACATTTCACAGTTCACTGTCTTCATTTCATACTTCACAGTTCACTGTCTTCATTTCATACTTCACAGTTCGCAGTTCACAGTTCACAGTTCACAGTTCACAGTTCACAGGTCACAGTTCACAGTTCACAGGTCACAGTTCACAGTTCACAGTCCACAATTCACTGTTCACAGATCACAGTTCACAGATCACAGTCTTCATTTCACACTTCACACTTCACAGTGCACAGTTCACAGTCCACAGTTCACTGTTCACAAATCACAGTTCACACTTCACAGTTCACAGTTCACAGTCCACAGATCACAGTTCACATACTTTATTTCACACTTCACAGTTGGCAGTTCACAGTTCACAGTTCACAGTTCACAGTTCACAGTTCACAGTTCACAGTTCACAGTTCACTGTTCACAAATCACAGTTCACAGTTCACAGTTCACAGTCCACAGATCACAGTTCACAGTCTTCATTTCACACTTCACAGTTCGCAGTTCACAGTGCACAGATCACAGTTCACAGACTTTATTTCACAATTCAGTTTTCACAGTTCACAGTTCACAGTTCTCAGTTCACAGTTCACAGTTCACAGATCACAGTTCACAGTCTTCATTTCACACTTCAGTCTTCACAGGGCACAGTTCACAGTTCACAGTCTTCATTTCACAATCCACAGTTCGCAGTTCACAGTTCACAGTTCACAGTTCACAGTCTTCATTTCACAATTCACAGTTCGCAGTTCACAGTTCACAGATCACAGTTTACAGTTCACAGTCTTCATTTCACACTTCACAGTTCGCAGTTCACAGTTCACAGATCACAGTTCACAGTTCACAGTTCACAGTCCACAGTTCACAGTCCACAGTTCACTGTTCACAAATCACAGTTCACAGTTCACAGTTCACAGTCCACAGATCACAGTCCACAGTTCACTGTTCACAGATCATAGTTCACAGTTCACAGTTCACAGTTCACAGTTCACAGTTCACAGTCTTCATTTCACAATTCACAGTTCGCAGTTCACAGGTCACAGATCACAGTTCACAGATCACAGTTCACAGTTCACAGTTCACAGTTCACAGATCACACTTCACAGATCACACTTCACAGTTCACAGTTCACAGATCACTGTTCACAGACTTTATTTCACAATTCAGTTTTCACAGTTCACAGTTCACAGTCCGCAGTTCACTGTTCACTGATCATAGTTCACAGTTCACAGTTCACAGTTCACAGTTCACAGTTCACAGTTCACAGTTCACAGTTCACAGTTCACAGTTCACACTTCACAGTTCACAGTTCACAGTTCACAGTTCACAGTTCACAGTTCACAGTTCACAGTTCACATATCACAGTTCACAGTTCACAGTTCACAGTTCACTGTTCACAGTTTACAGTTCTCAGTTTACAGTTCTCAGTTCACAGTTGACAGTTCACAGTTGACAGTTCACACTTCACAGTTCACAGTTCACAGTTCACAGTCCACAGTTCACTGTTCACTGTTCACAATTCACAGTTCACAGTTCACAGTTCACAGTTCACAGTTCACTGTTCACTGTCTTCATTTCATACTTCACAGTTCGCAGTTCACAGTTCACAGGTCACAGTTCACAGCCCACTGTTCACAGTTCACAGTTCTCAGTTCACAGATCACAGTTCACAGTTCACAGACTTTATTTCACAATTCATTTTTCACAGTTCACAGTTCACAGTTCACAGGGCACAGTTCACAGTTCACAGTTCACTGTCTTCATTTCATACTTCACAGTTCGCAGTTCACAGTTCACAGGTCACAGGTCACAGTTCACAGCCCACTGTTCACAGTTCACAGTTCTCAGTTCACAGATCACAGTTCACAGTTCACAGACTTTATTTCACAATTCAGTTTTCACAGTTCACAGTTCACAGTTCTCAGTTCACAGTTCACAGTTCACAGATCACAGTTCACAGTTTACAGTTCACAGTTCACAGATCACTGTTCACAGACTTTATTTCACAATTCAGTTTTCACAGTTCACAGTTCACAGTCCGCAGTTCACTGTTCACTGATCATAGTTCACAGTTCACAGTTCACAGTTCACAGTTCACAGTTCACAGTTCACAGTTCACAGTTCACAGTTCACAGTTCACAGTTCACAGTTCACAGTTCACAGTTCACACTTCACAGTTCACACTTCACAGTTCACACTTCACAGTTCACAGTTCACAGTTCACAGTTCACATATCACAGTTCACATATCACAGTTCACATATCACCGTTCACATATCACAGTTCACATATCACAGTTCACATGTCACAGTTCACATATCACAGTTCACATATCACAGTTCACATATCACAGTTCACAGTTCACAGTTCACAGTTCACAGTTCACAGTTTCCAGTTCGCAGGTCACAGTTCACAGTTCACTGTTCACTGTCTTCATTTCATACTTCACAGTTCGCAGTTCACAGTTCACAGGTCACAGTTCACAGCCCACTGTTCACAGTTCACAGTTCTCAGTTCACAGATCACAGTTCACAGTTCACAGACTTTATTTCACAATTCAGTTTTCACAGTTCACAGTTCACAGTTCACAGGGCACAGTTCACAGTTCACAGTTCACTGTCTTCATTTCATACTTCACAGTTCGCAGTTCACAGTTCACAGGTCACAGGTCACAGTTCACAGCCCACTGTTCACAGTTCACAGTTCTCAGTTCACAGATCACAGTTCACAGTTCACAGACTTTATTTCACAATTCAGTTTTCATACTTCACAGTTCGCAGTTCACAGTTCACAGTTCACAGTTCACTGTTCACAGTTTACAGTTCTCAGTTTACAGTTCTCAGTTCACAGTTGACAGTTCACAGTTGACAGTTCACACTTCACAGTTCACAGTTCACAGTTCACAGTCCACAGTTCACTGTTCACTGTTCACAATTCACAGTTCACAGTTCACAGTTCACAGTTCACTGTTCACTGTCTTCATTTCATACTTCACAGTTCGCAGTTCACAGTTCACAGGTCACAGTTCACAGCCCACTGTTCACAGTTCACAGTTCTCAGTTCACAGATCACAGTTCACAGTTCACAGACTTTATTTCACAATTCAGTTTTCACAGTTCACAGTTCACAGTTCACAGGGCACAGTTCACAGTTCACAGTTCACTGTCTTCATTTCATACTTCACAGTTCGCAGTTCACAGTTCACAGGTCACAGGTCACAGTTCACAGCCCACTGTTCACAGTTCACAGTTCTCAGTTCACAGATCACAGTTCACAGTTCACAGACTTTATTTCACAATTCAGTTTTCACAGTTCACAGTTCACAGTTCTCAGTTCACAGTTCACAGTTCACAGATCACAGTTCACAGTTTACAGTTCTCAGTTTACAGTTCACAGTTCACAGTTGACAGTTCACAGTTCACAGTTCCCAGTTCGCAGTTCACAGTTCACATTTCACAGTTCACTGTCTTCATTTCATACTTCACAGTTCACTGTCTTCATTTCATACTTCACAGTTCGCAGTTCACAGTTCACAGTTCACAGTTCACAGTTCACAGGTCACAGTTCACAGTTCACAGGTCACAGTTCACAGTTCACAGTCCACAATTCACTGTTCACAGATCACAGTTCACAGATCACAGTCTTCATTTCACACTTCACACTTCACAGTGCACAGTTCACAGTCCACAGTTCACTGTTCACAAATCACAGTTCACACTTCACAGTTCACAGTTCACAGTCCACAGATCACAGTTCACATACTTTATTTCACACTTCACAGTTGGCAGTTCACAGTTCACAGTTCACAGTTCACAGTTCACAGTTCACAGTTCACAGTTCACAGTTCACAGTTCACTGTTCACAGTTTACAGTTCTCAGTTTACAGTTCTCAGTTCACAGTTGACAGTTCACAGTTCACAGTTCACACTTCACAGTTCACAGTTCACAGTCCACAGTTCACTGTTCACAGATCATAGTTCACAGTTCACAGTTCACAGTTCACAGTTCACAGTTCACAGTTCACAGTTCACAGTCTTCATTTCACAATTCGCAGTTCGCAGTTCACAGTTCACAGATCACAGTTCACAGATCACAGTTCACAGTTCACAGTTCACAGTTCACAGATCACACTTCACAGTTCACAGTTCACAGATCATAGTTCACAGATCACAGTTCACAGACTTTATTTCACAATTCAGTTTTCACAGTACACACTTCACAGTGCACAGTTCACAGTCCACAGTTCACAGTCCACAGTACACTGTTCACAAATCACAGTTCACAGTTCACAGTCCACAGATCACAGTTCACAGTCTTCATTTCACACTTCACAGTTCGCAGTTCACAGTTCACAGATCACAGTTCACAGACTTTATTTCACAATTCAGTTTTCACAGTTCACAGTTCACAGTTCACAGTTCTCAGTTCACAGTTCACAGTTCACAGATCACAGTTCACAGTCTTCATTTCACACTTCAGTCTCCACAGGGCACAGTTCACAGTTCACAGTCTTCATTTCACAATTCACAGTTCGCAGTTCACAGTTCACAGTTCACAGTTCACAGTCTTCATTTCACAATTCACAGTTCGCAGTTCACAGTTCACAGATCACAGTTCACAGTTCACAGTCTTCATTTCACACTTCACAGTTCGCAGTTCACAGTTCACAGATCACAGTTCACAGTTCACAGTTCACAGTTCACAGTTCACTGTTCACAGTTTACAGTTCTCAGTTTACAGTTCTCAGTTCACAGTTGACAGTTCACAGTTCACAGTTCACAGGTCACAGTTCACACTTCACAGTTCACAGTTCACAGTTCACAGTCCACAGTTCACTGTTCACAGATCATAGTTCACAGTTCACAGTTCACAGTTCACAGTTCACAGTCTTCATTTCACAATTCACAGTTCGCAGTTCACAGTTCACAGATCACAGTTCACAGATCACAGTTCACAGTTCACAGTTCACAGTTCACAGTTCACAGATCACACTTCACAGATCACACTTCACAGTTCACAGTTCACAGATCACTGTTCACAGACTTTATTTCACAATTCAGTTTTCACAGTTCACAGTTCACAGTCCGCAGTTCACTGTTCACAGTTCACAGTTCACAGTCCGCAGTTCACTGTTCACTGATCATAGTTCACAGTTCACAGTTCACAGTTCACAGTTCACAGTTCACAGTTCACAGTTCACAGTTCACAGTTCACAGTTCACAGTTCACAGTTCACAGTTCACAGTTCACAGTTCACAGTTCACAGTTCACAGTTCACAGTTCACAGTTCACAGTTCACAGTTCACAGTTCACAGTTCACAGTTCACAGTTCACAGTTCACACTTCACAGTTCACACTTCACAGTTCACACTTCACAGTTCACACTTCACAGTTCACACTTCACAGTTCACACTTCACAGTTCACACTTCACAGTTCACACTTCACAGTTCACACTTCACAGTTCACACTTCACAGTTCACACTTCACAGTTCACACTTCACAGTTCACAGTTCACACTTCACAGTTCACACTTCACAGTTCACAGTTCACATATCACAGTTCACATATCACAGTTCACAGTTCACAGTTCACAGTTCACAGTTCACAGTTCACAGTTTCCAGTTCGCAGGTCACAGTTCACATTTCACAGTTCACTGTCTTCATTTCATACTTCACAGTTCGCAGTTCACAGTTCACAGTTCACAGTTCACTGTTCACAGTTTACAGTTCTCAGTTTACAGTTCTCAGTTCACAGTTGACAGTTCACAGTTGACAGTTCACACTTCACAGTTCACAGTTCACAGTTCACAGTCCACAGTTCACTGTTCACTGTTCACAATTCACAGTTCACAGTTCACAGTTCACAGTTCACTGTTCACTGTTCACTGTCTTCATTTCATACTTCACAGTTCGCAGTTCACAGTTCACAGGTCACAGTTCACAGCCCACTGTTCACACTTCACAGTTCTCAGTTCACAGATCACAGTTCACAGTTCACAGACTTTATTTCACAATTCAGTTTTCACAGTTCACAGTTCACAGTTCACAGGGCACAGTTCACAGTTCACAGTTCACAGTTCACAGTTCACAGTTCACAGTCCACAGTTCACAGTTCACTGTTCACAGTTTACAGTTCTCAGTTTACAGTTCTCAGTTCACAGTTGACAGTTCACAGTTGACAGTTCTCAGTTCACAGTTGACAGTTCACAGTTGACAGTTCACAGTTGACAGTTCACACTTCACAGTTCACAGTTCACAGTTCACAGTTCACAGTTCACAGTTCACAGGTCACAGTTCACAGTTCACAGTTCACTGTTCACTGTTCATAGTTCACAGTTCACAGTTCACAGACTTCATTTCACAATTCACAGTTCGCAGTTCACAGTTCACAGGTCACAGTTCACAGTTCACAGGTCACAGTTCACAGTTCACAGTCCACAGTTCACAGTCCACAGTTCACTGTTCACAGATCACAGTTCACAGTTCACAGTCTTCATTTCACACTTCACACTTCACAGTGCACAGTTCACAGTCCACAGTTCACAGTCCACAGTTCACTGATCACACAGCACAGTTCACAGTTCACAGTTCACAGTCCACAGATCACAGTTCACAGTCTTCATTTCACACTTCACAGTTCGCAGTTCACAGTTCACAGATCACAGTTCACAGTTCACAGTTTACAGTATCTCAGTTTACAGTTCTCAGTTCACAGTTGACAGTTCACAGTTCACAGTTCACACGTCACAGTTCACAGTTCACAGTTCACAGTCCACAGTTCACAGTTCACAGTCCACAGTTCACAGTTCACAGTTCACAGTTCACAGTTCACAGTTCCCAGTTCGCAGGTCACAGTTCACATTTCACAGTTCACTGTCTTCATTTCATACTTCACAGTTCGCAGTTCACAGTTCACAGGTCACAGGTCACAGTTCACAGCCCACTGTTCACAGTTCACAGTTCTCAGTTCACAGATCACAGTTCACAGTTCACAGACTTTATTTCACAATTCAGTTTTCACAGTTCACAGTTCACAGTTCTCAGTTCACAGTTCACAGTTCACAGATCACAGTTCACAGTTTACAGTTCTCAGTTTACAGTTCACAGTTCACAGTTGACAGTTCACAGTTCACAGTTTACACTTCACAGTTCACAGTTCACAGTTCACAGTCCACAGTTCACTGTTCACAGATCATAGTTCACAGTTCACTGTTCACTGGTCACAGTTCACAGTTCACAGTTCACAGTTCACAGTCTTCATTTCACAATTCACAGTTCGCAGTTTACAGTTCACAGTTCACAGTTCACAGTTCACAGTTCACAGTTCACAGTTCACATTTCACAGTTCACTGTCTTCATTTCATACTTCACAGTTCACTGTCTTCATTTCATACTTCACAGTTCGCAGTTCACAGTTCACAGTTCACAGTTCACAGTTCACAGTTCACAGTTCACAGTCTTCATTTCACAATTCACAGTTCGCAGTTCACAGTTCACAGATCACACTTCACAGTTCACAGTTCACAGTTCACAGGTCACAGTTCACAGTTCACAGTCCACAGTTCACTGTTCACAGATCACAGTTCACAGATCACAGTCTTCATTTCACACTTCACACTTCACAGTGCACAGTTCACAGTCCACAGTTCACTGTTCACAAATCACAGTTCACACTTCACAGTTCACAGTTCACAGTCCACAGATCACAGTTCACAGACTTTATTTCACACTTCACAGTTGGCAGTTCACAGTTCACAGTTCACAGTTCACAGTTCACAGGTCATAGTTCACAGTTCACAGTTCACAGTTCACTGTTCACAGTTTACAGTTCTCAGTTTACAGTTCTCAGTTCACAGTTGACAGTTCACAGTTGACAGTTCACACTTCACAGTTCACAGTTCACAGTTCACAGTCCACAGTTCACTGTTCACAATTCACAGTTCACAGTTCACAGTTCACAGTTCACAGTCCACAGTTCACAGTCCACAGTTCACTGTTCACAAATCACAGTTCACAGTTCACAGTTCACAGTCCACAGATCACAGTCCACAGTTCACTGTTCACAGATCATAGTTCACAGTTCACAGTTCACAGTTCACAGTTCACAGTTCACAGTCTTCATTTCACAATTCACAGTTCGCAGTTCACAGGTCACAGATCACAGTTCACAGATCACAGTTCACAGTTCACAGTTCACAGTTCACAGATCACACTTCACAGATCACACTTCACAGTTCACAGTTCACAGATCACTGTTCACAGACTTTATTTCACAATTCAGTTTTCACAGTTCACAGTTCACAGTCCGCAGTTCACTGTTCACTGATCATAGTTCACAGTTCACAGTTCACAGTTCACAGTTCACAGTTCACAGTTCACAGTTCACAGTTCACAGTTCACAGTTCACAGTTCACAGTTCACAGTTCACAGTTCACAGTTCACAGTTCACAGTTCACAGTTCACAGTTCACAGTTCACAGTTCACAGTTCACAGTTCACTGTTCACAGTTTACAGTTCTCAGTTCACAGTTGACAGTTCACAGTTGACAGTTCACACTTCACAGTTCACCGTTCACAGTTCACAGTCCACAGTTCACTGTTCACTGTTCACAATTCACAGTTCACAGTTCACAGTTCACAGTTCACAGTTCACTGTTCACTGTCTTCATTTCATACTTCACAGTTCGCAGTTCACAGTTCACAGGTCACAGTTCACAGCCCACTGTTCACAGTTCACAGTTCTCAGTTCACAGATCACAGTTCACAGTTCACAGACTTTATTTCACAATTCAGTTTTCACAGTTCACAGTTCACAGTTCACAGGGCACAGTTCACAGTTCACAGTTCACTGTCTTCATTTCATACTTCACAGTTCGCAGTTCACAGTTCACAGGTCACAGGTCACAGTTCACAGCCCACTGTTCACAGTTCACAGTTCTCAGTTCACAGATCACAGTTCACAGTTCACAGTTCACAGTTCACAGTTCACAGTTCACAGTTCACAGTTCACAGTTCACAGTTCACAGTTCACAGTTCACAGTTCACAGTTCACAGTTCACAGTTCACAGTTCACAGTTCACAGTTCACAGTTCACAGTTCACACTTCACAGTTCACACTTCACAGTTCACACTTCACAGTTCACACTTCACAGTTCACAGTTCACAGTTCACAGTTCACATATCACAGTTCACATATCACAGTTCACATATCACAGTTCACATATCACAGTTCACATGTCACAGTTCACATGTCACAGTTCACATATCACAGTTCACATATCACAGTTCACATATCACAGTTCACATATCACAGTTCACATATCACAGTTCACATATCACAGTTCACATATCACAGTTCACAGTTCACAGTTCACAGTTCACAGTTCACAGTTCACAGTTTCCAGTTCGCAGGTCACAGTTCACAGTTCACTGTTCACAGTTCACTGTTCACTGTCTTCATTTCATACTTCACAGTTCGCAGTTCACAGTTCACAGGTCACAGTTCACAGCCCACTGTTCACAGTTCACAGTTCTCAGTTCACAGATCACAGTTCACAGTTCACAGACTTTATTTCACAATTCAGTTTTCACAGTTCACAGTTCACAGTTCACAGGGCACAGTTCACAGTTCACAGTTCACTGTCTTCATTTCATACTTCACAGTTCGCAGTTCACAGTTCACAGGTCACAGGTCACAGTTCACAGCCCACTGTTCACAGTTCACAGTTCTCAGTTCACAGATCACAGTTCACAGTTCACAGACTTTATTTCACAATTCAGTTTTCATACTTCACAGTTCGCAGTTCACAGTTCACAGTTCACAGTTCACTGTTCACAGTTTACAGTTCTCAGTTTACAGTTCTCAGTTCACAGTTGACAGTTCACAGTTGACAGTTCACACTTCACAGTTCACAGTTCACAGTTCACAGTCCACAGTTCACTGTTCACTGTTCACAATTCACAGTTCACAGTTCACAGTTCACAGTTCACTGTTCACTGTCTTCATTTCATACTTCACAGTTCGCAGTTCACAGTTCACAGGTCACAGTTCACAGCCCACTGTTCACAGTTCACAGTTCTCAGTTCACAGATCACAGTTCACAGTTCACAGACTTTATTTCACAATTCAGTTTTCACAGTTCACAGTTCACAGGGCACAGTTCACAGTTCACAGTTCACTGTCTTCATTTCATACTTCACAGTTCGCAGTTCACAGTTCACAGGTCACAGGTCACAGTTCACAGCCCACTGTTCACAGTTCACAGTTCTCAGTTCACAGATCACAGTTCACAGTTCACAGACTTTATTTCACAATTCAGTTTTCACAGTTCACAGTTCACAGTTCTCAGTTCACAGTTCACAGTTCACAGATCACAGTTCACAGTTTACAGTTCTCAGTTTACAGTTCACAGTTCACAGTTGACAGTTCACAGTTCACAGTTCACAGTTCCCAGTTCGCAGGTCACAGTTCACATTTCACAGTTCACTGTCTTCATTTCATACTTCACAGTTCACTGTCTTCATTTCATACTTCACAGTTCGCAGTTCACAGTTCACAGTTCACAGTTCACAGTTCACAGGTCACAGTTCACAGTTCACAGGTCACAGTTCACAGTTCACAGTCCACAATTCACTGTTCACAGATCACAGTTCACAGATCACAGTCTTCATTTCACACTTCACACTTCACAGTGCACAGTTCACAGTCCACAGTTCACTGTTCACAAATCACAGTTCACACTTCACAGTTCACAGTTCACAGTCCACAGTTCACTGTTCACAGATCATAGTTCACAGTTCACAGTTCACAGTTCACAGTTCACAGTTCACAGTTCACAGTTCACAGTTCACAGTCTTCATTTCACAATTCGCAGTTCGCAGTTCACAGTTCACAGATCACAGTTTACAGATCACAGTTCACAGTTCACAGTTCACAGTTCACAGATCACACTTCACAGTTCACAGTTCACAGATCATAGTTCACAGATCACAGTTCACAGACTTTATTTCACAATTCAGTTTTCACAGTACACACTTCACATTGCACAGTTCACAGTCCACAGTTCACAGTCCACAGTTCACTGTTCACAAATCACAGTTCACAGTTCACAGTTCACAGTCCACAGATCACAGTTCACAGTCTTCATTTCACACTTCACAGTTCGCAGTTCACAGTTCACAGATCACAGTTCACAGACTTTATTTCACAATTCAGTTTTCACAGTTCACAGTTCACAGTTCACAGTTCTCAGTTCACAGTTCGCAGTTCACAGATCACAGTTCACAGTCTTCATTTCACACTTCAGTCTCCACAGGGCACAGTTCACAGTTCACAGTCTTCATTTCACAATTCACAGTTCGCAGTTCACAGTTCACAGTTCACAGTTCACAGTCTTCATTTCACAATTCACAGTTCGCAGTTCACAGTTCACAGATCACAGTTCACAGTTCACAGTCTTCATTTCACACTTCACAGTTCGCAGTTCACAGTTCACAGATCACAGTTCACAGTTCACAGTTCACAGTTCACAGTTCACTGTTCACAGTTTACAGTTCTCAGTTTACAGTTCTCAGTTCACAGTTGACAGTTCACAGTTCACAGTTCACAGGTCACAGTTCACACTTCACAGTTCACAGTTCACAGTTCACAGTCCACAGTTCACTGTTCACAGATCATAGTTCACAGTTCACAGTTCACAGTTCACAGTTCACAGTCTTCATTTCACAATTCACAGTTCGCAGTTCACAGTTCACAGATCACAGTTCACAGATCACAGTTCACAGTTCACAGTTCACAGTTCACAGTTCACAGATCACACTTCACAGATCACACTTCACAGTTCACAGTTCACAGATCACTGTTCACAGACTTTATTTCACAATTCAGTTTTCACAGTTCACAGTTCACAGTCCGCAGTTCACTGTTCACTGATCATAGTTCACAGTTCACAGTTCACAGTTCACAGTTCACAGTTCACAGTTCACAGTTCACAGTTCACAGTTCACAGTTCACAGTTCACAGTTCACAGTTCACAGTTCACAGTTCACAGTTCACAGTTCACAGTTCACAGTTCACAGTTCACAGTTCACAGTTCACACTTCACAGTTCACACTTCACAGTTCACACTTCACAGTTCACACTTCACAGTTCACACTTCACAGTTCACACTTCACAGTTCACACTTCACAGTTCACACTTCACAGTTCACACTTCACAGTTCACACTTCACAGTTCACACTTCACAGTTCACACTTCACAGTTCACACTTCACAGTTCACACTTCACAGTTCACAGTTCACAGTTCACAGTTCACAGTTCACAGTTCACAGTTCACAGTTCACATATCACAGTTCACAGTTCACAGTTCACAGTTCACAGTTTCCAGTTCGCAGGTCACAGTTCACATTTCACAGTTCACTGTCTTCATTTCATACTTCACAGTTCGCAGTTCTCAGTTCACAGTTGACAGTTCACAGTTGACAGTTCACACTTCACAGTTCACAGTTCACAGTTCACAGTCCACAGTTCACTGTTCACTGTTCACAATTCACAGTTCACAGTTCACAGTTCACAGTTCACTGTTCACTGTTCACTGTCTTCATTTCATACTTCACAGTTCGCAGTTCACAGTTCACAGGTCACAGTTCACAGCCCACTGTTCACACTTCACAGTTCTCAGTTCACAGATCACAGTTCACAGTTCACAGACTTTATTTCACAATTCAGTTTTCACAGTTCACAGTTCACAGTTCACAGGGCACAGTTCACAGTTCACAGTTCACAGTTCACAGTTCACAGTTCACAGTTCACAGTTCACAGTTCACAGTCCACAGTTCACAGTTCACTGTTCACAGTTTACAGTTCTCAGTTTACAGTTCTCAGTTCACAGTTGACAGTTCACAGTTGACAGTTCTCAGTTCACAGTTGACAGTTCACAGTTGACAGTTCACAGTTGACAGTTCACACTTCACAGTTCACAGTTCACAGTTCACAGTTCACAGTTCACAGTTCACAGGTCACAGTTCACAGTTCACAGTTCACTGTTCACTGTTCATAGTTCACAGTTCACAGTTCACAGACTAAATTTCACAATTCACAGTTCGCAGTTCACAGTTCACAGGTCACAGTTCACAGTTCACAGGTCACAGTTCACAGTTCACAGTCCACAGTTCACAGTCCACAGTTCACTGTTCACAGATCACAGTTCACAGTTCACAGTCTTCATTTCACACTTCACACTTCACAGTGCACAGTTCACAGTCCACAGTTCACAGTCCACAGTTCACTGATCACACAGCACAGTTCACAGTTCACAGTTCACAGTCCACAGATCACAGTTCACAGTCTTCATTTCACACTTCACAGTTCGCAGTTCACAGTTCACAGATCACAGTTCACAGTTCACAGTTTACAGTATCTCAGTTTACAGTTCTCAGTTCACAGTTGACAGTTCACAGTTCACAGTTCACACGTCACAGTTCACAGTTCACAGTTCACAGTCCACAGTTCACAGTTCACAGTCCACAGTTCACAGTTCACAGTTCACAGTTCACAGTTCACAGTTCCCAGTTCGCAGGTCACAGTTCACATTTCACAGTTCACTGTCTTCATTTCATACTTCACAGTTCGCAGTTCACAGTTCACAGGTCACAGGTCACAGTTCACAGCCCACTGTTCACAGTTCACAGTTCTCAGTTCACAGATCACAGTTCACAGTTCACAGACTTTATTTCACAATTCAGTTTTCACAGTTCACAGTTCACAGTTCTCAGTTCACAGTTCACAGTTCACAGATCACAGTTCACAGTTTACAGTTCTCAGTTTACAGTTCACAGTTCACAGTTGACAGTTCACAGTTCACAGTTTACACTTCACAGTTCACAGTTCACAGTTCACAGTCCACAGTTCACTGTTCACAGATCATAGTTCACAGTTCACTGTTCACTGTTCACAGTTCACAGTTCACAGTTCACAGTTCACAGTCTTCATTTCACAATTCACAGTTCGCAGTTTACAGTTCACAGTTCACAGTTCACAGTTCACAGTTCACATTTCACAGTTCACTGTCTTCATTTCATACTTCACAGTTCACTGTCTTCATTTCATACTTCACAGTTCGCAGTTCACAGTTCACAGTTCACAGTTCACAGTTCACAGTTCACAGTTCACAGTTCACAGTCTTCATTTCACAATTCACAGTTCGCAGTTCACAGTTCACAGATCACACTTCACAGTTCACAGTTCACAGTTCACAGTTCACAGGTCACAGTTCACAGTTCACAGTCCACAGTTCACTGTTCACAGATCACAGTTCACAGATCACAGTCTTCATTTCACACTTCACACTTCACAGTGCACAGTTCACAGTCCACAGTTCACTGTTCACAAATCACAGTTCACACTTCACAGTTCACAGTTCACAGTCCACAGATCACAGTTCACAGACTTTATTTCACACTTCACAGTTGGCAGTTCACAGTTCACAGTTCACAGTTCACAGTTCACAGTTCATAGTTCACAGTTCACAGTTCACAGTTCACTGTTCACAGTTTACAGTTCTCAGTTTACAGTTCTCAGTTCACAGTTGACAGTTCACAGTTGACAGTTCACACTTCACAGTTCACAGTTCACAGTTCACAGTCCACAGTTCACTGTTCACAATTCACAGTTCACAGTTCACAGTTCACAGTTCACAGTTCACAGTTCACAGTTCACTGTTCACTGTTCACAGTTCACAGTTCACAGTTCACAGTTCACAGTCTTCATTTCACAATTCACAGTTCGCAGTTTACAGTTCACAGTTCACAGTTCACTGATCACACATCACAGTTCACAGTTCACAGTTCACAGTTCACAGGTCACAGTTCACAGTTCACAGTCCACAGTTCACTGTTCACAGATCACAGTTCACAGATCACAGTCTTCATTTCACACTTCACACTTCACAGTGCACAGTGCACAGTTCACAGTCCACAGTTCACAGTCCACAGTTCACTGTTCACAAATCACAGTTCACAGTTCACAGTCACAGTCCACAGATCACAGTTCACAGTCTTCATTTCACACTTCACAGTTCGCAGTTCACAGTTCACTGATCACACATCACAGTTCACAGTTCACAGTTCACAGTTCACAGGTCACAGTTCACAGTTCACAGTCCACAGTTCACTGTTCACAGATCACAGTTCACAGATCACAGTCTTCATTTCACACTTCACAGTGCACAGTTCACAGTCCACAGTTCACTGTTCACAAATCACAGTTCACACTTCACAGTTCACAGTTCACAGTCCACAGATCACAGTTCACAGACTTTATTTCACACTTCACAGTTGGCAGTTCACAGTTCACAGTTCACAGTTCACAGTTCACTGTTCACTGTTCACAGTTCACAGTTCACAGTTCACAGTTCACAGTCTTCATTTCACAATTCACAGTTCGCAGTTCACAGTTCACAGTCCACAGTTCACTGTTCACAAATCACAGTTCACAGTTCACAGTTCACAGTTCACAGTCCACAGATCACAGTTCACAGTCTTCATTTCACACTTCACAGTTCGCAGTTCACAGTTCACAGATCACAGTTCACAGTTCACAGTTCACAGTTCACAGTTCACTGTTCACAGTTTACAGTTCTCAGTTTACAGTTCTCAGTTCTCAGTTCACAGTTGACAGTTCACAGTTCACAGTTCACACTTCACAGTTCACAGTTCACAGTCCACAGTTCACTTTTCACAGATCATAGTTCACAGTTCACAGTTCACAGTTCACAGTTCACAGTTCACAGTTCACAGTTCACAGTTCACAGTTCACAGTTCACAGTTCACAGTTCACAGTTCACAGTTCACAGTTCACAGTTCACAGTTCACAGTCTTCATTTCACATTTCGCAGTTCGCAGTTCACAGTTCACAGATCACAGTTCACAGATCACAGTTCACAGTTCACAGTTCACAGTTCACAGTTCACAGATCACACTTCACAGTTCACAGTTCACAGATCATAGTTCACAGATCACAGTTCACAGACTTTATTTCACAATTCAGTTTTCACAGTTCACACTTCACAGTGCACAGTTCACAGTCCACAGTTCACAGTCCACAGTTCACTGTTCACAAATCACAGTTCACAGTTCACAGTTCACAGTCCACAGATCACAGTTCACAGTCTTCATTTCACACTTCACAGTTCGCAGTTCACAGTTCACAGATCACAGTTCGCAGACTTTATTTCACAATTCAGTTTTCACAGTTCACAGTTCACAGTTCTCAGTTCACAGTTCACAGTTCACAGATCACAGTTCACAGTCTTCATTTCACACTTCAGTCTTCACAGGGCACAGTTCACAGTTCACAGTCTTCATTTCACAATTCACAGTTCGCAGTTCACAGTTCACAGTTCACAGTTCACAGTCTTCATTTCACAATTCACAGTTCGCAGTTCACAGTTCACAGATCACAGTTCACAGTTCACAGTTCACAGGTCACAGTTCACAGTTCACAGTCCACAGTTCACTGTTCACAGATCACAGTTCACAGATCACAGTCTTCATTTCACACTTCACAGTGCACAGTTCACAGTCCACAGTTCACTGTTCACAAATCACAGTTCACACTTCACAGTTCACAGTTCACAGTCCACAGATCACAGTTCACAGACTTTATTTCACACTTCACAGTTGGCAGTTCACAGTTCACAGTCTTCATTTCACAATTCACAGTTCGCAGTTCACAGTTCACAGTCCACAGTTCACTGTTCACAGTTCACAGTTCACAGTTCACAGTTCACAGTTTACAGTTCTCAGTTTACAGTTCTCAGTTCACAGTTGACAGTTCACAGATCACAGTTCACAGTTCACAGTTCACAGTTCACAGTTCACAGTTCACTGTTCTCAGTTTACAGTTTACTGTTCTCAGTTGACAGTTCACAGTTCACACTTCACAGTTCACAGTTCACAGTCCACAGTTCACTGTTCACAGATCATAGTTCACAGTTCACAGATCACAGTTCACAGATCACAGATCACAGTTCACAGTTCACAGTTCACAGTTCACAGTTCACAGTTCACAGTTTACAGTTCTCAGTTCACAGTTCACAGTTCACAGTTCACAGTTCACAGTCCACAGATCACAGTTCACAGTCTTCATTTCACACTTCACAGTTCACAGTTCACAGTTCACAGATCACAGTTCACAGTTCACAGTTCACTGTTCACAGTTTACAGTTCTCAGTTTACAGTTCTCAGTTCTCAGTTCACAGTTGACAGTTGACAGTTCACAGTTCACAGTTCACAGTTCACAGTTCACAGTTCACAGTTCACAGTTCACAGTTCACAGTTCACAGTCTTCATTTCACATTTCGCAGTTCGCAGTTCACAGTTCACAGATCACAGTTCACAGATCACAGTTCACAGTTCACAGTTCACAGTTCACAGTTCACAGATCACACTTCACAGTTCACAGTTCACAGATCATAGTTCACAGATCACAGTTCACAGACTTTATTTCACAATTCAGTTTTCACAGTTCACACTTCACAGTGCACAGTTCACAGGACACAGTTCACAGTCCACAGTTCACTGTTCACAAATCACAGTTCACAGTTCACAGTTCACAGTCCACAGATCACAGTTCACAGTCTTCATTTCACACTTCACAGTTCGCAGTTCACAGTTCACAGATCACAGTTCACAGACTTTATTTCACAATTCAGTTTTCACAGTTCACAGTTCACAGTTCTCAGTTCACAGTTCACAGTTCACAGATCACAGTTCACAGTCTTCATTTCACACTTCAGTCTTCACAGGGCACAGTTCACAGTTCACAGTCTTCATTTCACAATTCACAGTTCGCAGTTCACAGTTCACAGTTCACAGTTCACAGTCTTCATTTCACAATTCACAGTTCGCAGTTCACAGTTCACAGATCACAGTTCACAGTTCACAGTTCACAGGTCACAGTTCACAGTTCACAGTCCACAGTTCACTGTTCACAGATCACAGTTCACAGATCACAGTCTTCATTTCACACTTCACAGTGCACAGTTCACAGTCCACAGTTCACTGTTCACAAATCACAGTTCACACTTCACAGTTCACAGTTCACAGTCCACAGATCACAGTTCACAGACTTTATTTCACACTTCACAGTTGGCAGTTCACAGTTCACAGTCTTCATTTCACAATTCACAGTTCGCAGTTCACAGTTCACAGTCCACAGTTCACTGTTCACAGTTCACAGTTCACAGTTCACAGTTCACAGTTTACAGTTCTCAGTTTACAGTTCTCAGTTCACAGTTGACAGTTCACAGATCACAGTTCACAGTTCACAGTTCACAGTTCACAGTTCACAGTTCACTGTTCTCAGTTTACAGTTTACTGTTCTCAGTTGACAGTTCACAGTTCACACTTCACAGTTCACAGTTCACAGTCCACAGTTCACTGTTCACAGATCATAGTTCACAGTTCACAGATCACAGTTCACAGATCACAGATCACAGTTCACAGTTCACAGTTCACAGTTCACAGTTCACACTTCACAGTTCGCAGTTCACAGTTCACAGGTCACAGGTCACAGTTCACAGCCCACTGTTCACAGTTCACAGTTCTCAGTTCACAGATCACAGTTCACAGTTCACAGACTTTATTTCACAATTCAGTTTTCACAGTTCACAGTTCACAGTTCTCAGTTCACAGTTCACAGTTCACAGATCACAGTTCACAGTTTACAGTTCTCAGTTTACAGTTCACAGTTCACAGTTGACAGTTCACAGTTCACAGTTCACAGTTCCCAGTTCGCAGGTCACAGTTCACATTTCACAGTTCACTGTCTTCATTTCATACTTCACAGTTCACTGTCTTCATTTCATACTTCACAGTTCGCAGTTCACAGTTCACAGTTCACAGTTCACAGTTCACAGGTCACAGTTCACAGTTCACAGGTCACAGTTCACAGTTCACAGTCCACAATTCACTGTTCACAGATCACAGTTCACAGATCACAGTCTTCATTTCACACTTCACACTTCACAGTGCACAGTTCACAGTCCACAGTTCACTGTTCACAAATCACAGTTCACACTTCACAGTTCACAGTTCACAGTCCACAGTTCACTGTTCACAGATCATAGTTCACAGTTCACAGTTCACAGTTCACAGTTCACAGTTCACAGTTCACAGTTCACAGTTCACAGTCTTCATTTCACAATTCGCAGTTCGCAGTTCACAGTTCACAGATCACAGTTCACAGATCACAGTTCACAGTTCACAGTTCACAGTTCACAGATCACACTTCACAGTTCACAGTTCACAGATCATAGTTCACAGATCACAGTTCACAGACTTTATTTCACAATTCAGTTTTCACAGTACACACTTCACATTGCACAGTTCACAGTCCACAGTTCACAGTCCACAGTTCACTGTTCACAAATCACAGTTCACAGTTCACAGTTCACAGTCCACAGATCACAGTTCACAGTCTTCATTTCACACTTCACAGTTCGCAGTTCACAGTTCACAGATCACAGTTCACAGACTTTATTTCACAATTCAGTTTTCACAGTTCACAGTTCACAGTTCACAGTTCTCAGTTCACAGTTCACAGTTCACAGATCACAGTTCACAGTCTTCATTTCACACTTCAGTCTCCACAGGGCACAGTTCACAGTTCACAGTCTTCATTTCACAATTCACAGTTCGCAGTTCACAGTTCACAGTTCACAGTTCACAGTCTTCATTTCACAATTCACAGTTCGCAGTTCACAGTTCACAGATCACAGTTCACAATTCACAGTCTTCATTTCACACTTCACAGTTCGCAGTTCACAGTTCACAGATCACAGTTCACAGTTCACAGTTCACAGTTCACAGTTCACTGTTCACAGTTTACAGTTCTCAGTTTACAGTTCTCAGTTCACAGTTGACAGTTCACAGTTCACAGTTCACAGGTCACAGTTCACACTTCACAGTTCACAGTTCACAGTTCACAGTCCACAGTTCACTGTTCACAGATCATAGTTCACAGTTCACAGTTCACAGTTCACAGTTCACAGTCTTCATTTCACAATTCACAGTTCGCAGTTCACAGTTCACAGATCACAGTTCACAGATCACAGTTCACAGTTCACAGTTCACAGTTCACAGTTCACAGATCACACTTCACAGATCACACTTCACAGTTCACAGTTCACAGATCACTGTTCACAGACTTTATTTCACAATTCAGTTTTCACAGTTCACAGTTCACAGTCCGCAGTTCACTGTTCACTGATCATAGTTCACAGTTCACAGTTCACAGTTCACAGTTCACAGTTCACAGTTCACAGTTCACAGTTCACAGTTCACAGTTCACAGTTCACAGTTCACAGTTCACAGTTCACAGTTCACAGTTCACAGTTCACAGTTCACAGTTCACACTTCACAGTTCACACTTCACAGTTCACACTTCACAGTTCACACTTCACAGTTCACACTTCACAGTTCACACTTCACAGTTCACACTTCACAGTTCACAGTTCACACTTCACAGTTCACAGTTCACAGTTCACAGTTCACATATCACAGTTCACAGTTCACAGTTCACAGTTCACAGTTTCCAGTTCGCAGGTCACAGTTCACATTTCACAGTTCACTGTCTTCATTTCATACTTCACAGTTCGCAGTTCACAGTTCACAGTTCACAGTTCACTGTTCACAGTTTACAGTTCTCAGTTTACAGTTCTCAGTTCACAGTTGACAGTTCACAGTTGACAGTTCACACTTCACAGTTCACAGTTCACAGTTCACAGTCCACAGTTCACTGTTCACTGTTCACAATTCACAGTTCACAGTTCACAGTTCACAGTTCACTGTTCACTGTTCACTGTCTTCATTTCATACTTCACAGTTCGCAGTTCACAGTTCACAGGTCACAGTTCACAGCCCACTGTTCACACTTCACAGTTCTCAGTTCACAGATCACAGTTCACAGTTCACAGACTTTATTTCACAATTCAGTTTTCACAGTTCACAGTTCACAGTTCACAGGGCACAGTTCACAGTTCACAGTTCACAGTTCACAGTTCACAGTTCACAGTTCACAGTTCACAGTCCACAGTTCACAGTTCACTGTTCACAGTTTACAGTTCTCAGTTTACAGTTCTCAGTTCACAGTTGACAGTTCACAGTTGACAGTTCTCAGTTCACAGTTGACAGTTCACAGTTGACAGTTCACAGTTGACAGTTCACACTTCACAGTTCACAGTTCACAGTTCACAGTTCACAGTTCACAGTTCACAGGTCACAGTTCACAGTTCACAGTTCACTGTTCACTGTTCATAGTTCACAGTTCACAGTTCACAGACTTCATTTCACAATTCACAGTTCGCAGTTCACAGTTCACAGGTCACAGTTCACAGTTCACAGGTCACAGTTCACAGTTCACAGTCCACAGTTCACAGTCCACAGTTCACTGTTCACAGATCACAGTTCACAGTTCACAGTCTTCATTTCACACTTCACACTTCACAGTGCACAGTTCACAGTCCACAGTTCACAGTCCACAGTTCACTGATCACACAGCACAGTTCACAGTTCACAGTTCACAGTCCACAGATCACAGTTCACAGTCTTCATTTCACACTTCACAGTTCGCAGTTCACAGTTCACAGATCACAGTTCACAGTTCACAGTTTACAGTATCTCAGTTTACAGTTCTCAGTTCACAGTTGACAGTTCACAGTTCACAGTTCACACGTCACAGTTCACAGTTCACAGTTCACAGTCCACAGTTCACAGTTCACAGTCCACAGTTCACAGTTCACAGTTCACAGTTCACAGTTCACAGTTCCCAGTTCGCAGGTCACAGTTCACATTTCACAGTTCACTGTCTTCATTTCATACTTCACAGTTCGCAGTTCACAGTTCACAGGTCACAGGTCACAGTTCACAGCCCACTGTTCACAGTTCACAGTTCTCAGTTCACAGATCACAGTTCACAGTTCACAGACTTTATTTCACAATTCAGTTTTCACAGTTCACAGTTCACAGTTCTCAGTTCACAGTTCACAGTTCACAGATCACAGTTCACAGTTTACAGTTCTCAGTTTACAGTTCACAGTTCACAGTTGACAGTTCACAGTTCACAGTTTACACTTCACAGTTCACAGTTCACAGTTCACAGTCCACAGTTCACTGTTCACAGATCATAGTTCACAGTTCACTGTTCACTGTTCACAGTTCACAGTTCACAGTTCACAGTTCACAGTCTTCATTTCACAATTCACAGTTCGCAGTTTACAGTTCACAGTTCACAGTTCACAGTTCACAGTTCACATTTCACAGTTCACTGTCTTCATTTCATACTTCACAGTTCACTGTCTTCATTTCATACTTCACAGTTCGCAGTTCACAGTTCACAGTTCACAGTTCACAGTTCACAGTTCACAGTTCACAGTTCACAGTCTTCATTTCACAATTCACAGTTCGCAGTTCACAGTTCACAGATCACACTTCACAGTTCACAGTTCACAGTTCACACTTCACAGGTCACAGTTCACAGTTCACAGTCCACAGTTCACTGTTCACAGATCACAGTTCACAGATCACAGTCTTCATTTCACACTTCACACTTCACAGTGCACAGTTCACAGTCCACAGTTCACTGTTCACAAATCACAGTTCACACTTCACAGTTCACAGTTCACAGTCCACAGATCACAGTTCACAGACTTTATTTCACACTTCACAGTTGGCAGTTCACAGTTCACAGTTCACAGTTCACAGTTCACAGTTCATAGTTCACAGTTCACAGTTCACAGTTCACTGTTCACAGTTTACAGTTCTCAGTTTACAGTTCTCAGTTCACAGTTGACAGTTCACAGTTGACAGTTCACACTTCACAGTTCACAGTTCACAGTTCACAGTCCACAGTTCACTGTTCACAATTCACAGTTCACAGTTCACAGTTCACAGTTCACAGTTCACAGTTCACAGTTCACTGTTCACTGTTCACAGTTCACAGTTCACAGTTCACAGTTCACAGTCTTCATTTCACAATTCACAGTTCGCAGTTTACAGTTCACAGTTCACAGTTCACTGATCACACATCACAGTTCACAGTTCACAGTTCACAGTTCACAGGTCACAGTTCACAGTTCACAGTCCACAGTTCACTGTTCACAGATCACAGTTCACAGATCACAGTCTTCATTTCACACTTCACACTTCACAGTGCACAGTGCACAGTTCACAGTCCACAGTTCACAGTCCACAGTTCACTGTTCACAAATCACAGTTCACAGTTCACAGTCACAGTCCACAGATCACAGTTCACAGTCTTCATTTCACACTTCACAGTTCGCAGTTCACAGTTCACTGATCACACATCACAGTTCACAGTTCACAGTTCACAGTTCACAGGTCACAGTTCACAGTTCACAGTCCACAGTTCACTGTTCACAGATCACAGTTCACAGATCACAGTCTTCATTTCACACTTCACAGTGCACAGTTCACAGTCCACAGTTCACTGTTCACAAATCACAGTTCACACTTCACAGTTCACAGTTCACAGTCCACAGATCACAGTTCACAGACTTTATTTCACACTTCACAGTTGGCAGTTCACAGTTCACAGTTCACAGTTCACAGTTCACTGTTCACTGTTCACAGTTCACAGTTCACAGTTCACAGTTCACAGTCTTCATTTCACAATTCACAGTTCGCAGTTCACAGTTCACAGTCCACAGTTCACTGTTCACAAATCACAGTTCACAGTTCACAGTTCACAGTTCACAGTTCACAGTCCACAGATCACAGTTCACAGTCTTCATTTCACACTTCACAGTTCGCAGTTCACAGTTCACAGATCACAGTTCACAGTTCACAGTTCACAGTTCACAGTTCACTGTTCACAGTTTACAGTTCTCAGTTTACAGTTCTCAGTTCTCAGTTCACAGTTGACAGTTCACAGTTCACAGTTCACACTTCACAGTTCACAGTTCACAGTCCACAGTTCACTTTTCACAGATCATAGTTCACAGTTCACAGTTCACAGTTCACAGTTCACAGTTCACAGTTCACAGTTCACAGTTCACAGTTCACAGTTCACAGTTCACAGTTCACAGTTCACAGTTCACAGTTCACAGTTCACAGTCTTCATTTCACATTTCGCAGTTCGCAGTTCACAGTTCACAGATCACAGTTCACAGATCACAGTTCACAGTTCACAGTTCACAGTTCACAGTTCACAGATCACACTTCACAGTTCACAGTTCACAGATCATAGTTCACAGATCACAGTTCACAGACTTTATTTCACAATTCAGTTTTCACAGTTCACACTTCACAGTGCACAGTTCACAGTCCACAGTTCACAGTCCACAGTTCACTGTTCACAAATCACAGTTCACAGTTCACAGTTCACAGTCCACAGATCACAGTTCACAGTCTTCATTTCACACTTCACAGTTCGCAGTTCACAGTTCACAGATCACAGTTCGCAGACTTTATTTCACAATTCAGTTTTCACAGTTCACAGTTCACAGTTCTCAGTTCACAGTTCACAGTTCACAGATCACAGTTCACAGTCTTCATTTCACACTTCAGTCTTCACAGGGCACAGTTCACAGTTCACAGTCTTCATTTCACAATTCACAGTTCGCAGTTCACAGTTCACAGTTCACAGTTCACAGTCTTCATTTCACAATTCACAGTTCGCAGTTCACAGTTCACAGATCACAGTTCACAGTTCACAGTTCACAGGTCACAGTTCACAGTTCACAGTCCACAGTTCACTGTTCACAGATCACAGTTCACAGATCACAGTCTTCATTTCACACTTCACAGTGCACAGTTCACAGTCCACAGTTCACTGTTCACAAATCACAGTTCACACTTCACAGTTCACAGTTCACAGTCCACAGATCACAGTTCACAGACTTTATTTCACACTTCACAGTTGGCAGTTCACAGTTCACAGTCTTCATTTCACAATTCACAGTTCGCAGTTCACAGTTCACAGTCCACAGTTCACTGTTCACAGTTCACAGTTCACAGTTCACAGTTCACAGTTTACAGTTCTCAGTTTACAGTTCTCAGTTCACAGTTGACAGTTCACAGATCACAGTTCACAGTTCACAGTTCACAGTTCACAGTTCACAGTTCACTGTTCTCAGTTTACAGTTTACTGTTCTCAGTTGACAGTTCACAGTTCACACTTCACAGTTCACAGTTCACAGTCCACAGTTCACTGTTCACAGATCATAGTTCACAGTTCACAGATCACAGTTCACAGATCACAGATCACAGTTCACAGTTCACAGTTCACAGTTCACAGTTCACAGTTCACAGTTTACAGTTCTCAGTTCACAGTTCACAGTTCACAGTTCACAGTTCACAGTCCACAGATCACAGTTCACAGTCTTCATTTCACACTTCACAGTTCACAGTTCACAGTTCACAGATCACAGTTCACAGTTCACAGTTCACTGTTCACAGTTTACAGTTCTCAGTTTACAGTTCTCAGTTCTCAGTTCACAGTTGACAGTTGACAGTTCACAGTTCACAGTTCACAGTTCACAGTTCACAGTTCACAGTTCACAGTTCACAGTTCACAGTCTTCATTTCACATTTCGCAGTTCGCAGTTCACAGTTCACAGATCACAGTTCACAGATCACAGTTCACAGTTCACAGTTCACAGTTCACAGTTCACAGATCACACTTCACAGTTCACAGTTCACAGATCATAGTTCACAGATCACAGTTCACAGACTTTATTTCACAATTCAGTTTTCACAGTTCACACTTCACAGTGCACAGTTCACAGGACACAGTTCACAGTCCACAGTTCACTGTTCACAAATCACAGTTCACAGTTCACAGTTCACAGTCCACAGATCACAGTTCACAGTCTTCATTTCACACTTCACAGTTCGCAGTTCACAGTTCACAGATCACAGTTCACAGACTTTATTTCACAATTCAGTTTTCACAGTTCACAGTTCACAGTTCTCAGTTCACAGTTCACAGTTCACAGATCACAGTTCACAGTCTTCATTTCACACTTCAGTCTTCACAGGGCACAGTTCACAGTTCACAGTCTTCATTTCACAATTCACAGTTCGCAGTTCACAGTTCACAGTTCACAGTTCACAGTCTTCATTTCACAATTCACAGTTCGCAGTTCACAGTTCACAGATCACAGTTCACAGTTCACAGTTCACAGGTCACAGTTCACAGTTCACAGTCCACAGTTCACTGTTCACAGATCACAGTTCACAGATCACAGTCTTCATTTCACACTTCACAGTGCACAGTTCACAGTCCACAGTTCACTGTTCACAAATCACAGTTCACACTTCACAGTTCACAGTTCACAGTCCACAGATCACAGTTCACAGACTTTATTTCACACTTCACAGTTGGCAGTTCACAGTTCACAGTCTTCATTTCACAATTCACAGTTCGCAGTTCACAGTTCACAGTCCACAGTTCACTGTTCACAGTTCACAGTTCACAGTTCACAGTTCACAGTTTACAGTTCTCAGTTTACAGTTCTCAGTTCACAGTTGACAGTTCACAGATCACAGTTCACAGTTCACAGTTCACAGTTCACAGTTCACAGTTCACTGTTCTCAGTTTACAGTTTACTGTTCTCAGTTGACAGTTCACAGTTCACACTTCACAGTTCACAGTTCACAGTCCACAGTTCACTGTTCACAGATCATAGTTCACAGTTCACAGATCACAGTTCACAGATCACAGATCACAGTTCACAGTTCACAGTTCACAGTTCACAGTTCACAGTTCACAGTTTACAGTTCTCAGTTCACAGTTCACAGTTCACAGTTCACAGTCCACAGATCACAGTTCACAGTCTTCATTTCACACTTCACAGTTCGCAGTTCACAGTTCACAGATCACAGTTCACAGTTCACAGTTCACAGTTCACAGTTCACTGTTCACAGTTTACAGTTCTCAGTTTACAGTTCTCAGTTCTCAGTTCACAGTTGACAGTTCACAGTTCACAGTTCACACTTCACAGTTCACAGTTCACAGTCCACAGTTCACTGTTCACAGTTCACAGTTCACAGTTCACAGTTCACAGTTCACAGTTCACAGTTCACAGTTCACAGTTCACAGTCTTCATTTCACAATTCGCAGTTCGCAGTTCACAGTTCACAGATCACAGTTCACAGATCACAGTTCACAGTTCACAGTTCACAGTTCACAGTTCACAGATCACACTTCACAGTTCACAGTTCACAGATCATAGTTCACAGATCACAGTTCACAAACTTTATTTCACAATTCAGTTTTCACAGTTCACACTTCACAGTGCACAGTTCACAGTCCACAGTTCACAGTCCACAGTTCACTGTTCACAAATCACAGTTCACAGTTCACAGTTCACAGTTCACAGTCTTCATTTCACACTTCACAGTTCGCAGTTCACAGTTCACAGATCACAGTTCACAGTTCACAGTTCACTGTTCACAGTTCACAGTTCACAGTTCACAGTTCACAGTTCACAGTTCACACTTCACAGTTCACACTTCACAGTTCACAGTTCACAGTTCACAGTTCACAGTTCACATATCACAGTTCACATATCACAGTTCACAGTTCACAGTTCACAGTTCACAGTTCACAGTTCACAGTTTCCAGTTCGCAGGTCACAGTTCACATTTCACAGTTCACTGTCTTCATTTCATACTTCACAGTTCGCAGTTCGCAGTTCACAGTTCACAGTTCACTGTTCACAGTTTACAGTTCTCAGTTTACAGTTCTCAGTTCACAGTTGACAGTTCACAGTTGACAGTTCACACTTCACAGTTCACAGTTCACAGTTCACAGTCCACAGTTCACTGTTCACTGTTCACAATTCACAGTTCACAGTTCACAGTTCACAGTTCACAGTTCACAGTTCACTGTTCACTGTTCACAGTTCACAGTCCACAGATCACAGTTCACAGTCTTCATTTCACACTTCACAGTTCGGAGTTCACAGTTCACAGATCACAGTTCACAGTTCACAGTTTACAGTTCTCAGTTTACAGTTCTCAGTTCACAGTTGACAGTTCACAGTTCACAGTTCACACGTCACAGTTCACAGTTCACAGTTCACAGTCCACAGTTCACAGTTCTCAGTTCACAGATCACAGTTCACAGTTCACAGACTTTATTTCACAATTCAGTTTTCACAGTTCACAGTTCACAGTTCACAGGGCACAGTTCACAGTTCACAGTCTTCATTTCACAATTCACACTTCACAGTGCACAGTTCACAGTCCACAGTTCACTGTTCACAAATCACAGTTCACACTTCACAGTTCACAGTTCACAGTCCACAGATCACAGTTCACAGACTTTATTTCACACTTCACAGTTGGCAGTTCACAGTTCACAGTTCACAGTTCACAGTTCACAGTTCACAGTTCACAGTTCACAGTTCACAGTTCACAGTTCACAGTTCACAGTTCACAGTTCACAGTTCACAGTTCACAGTTCACAGTTCACAGTTCACAGTTCACAGTTCAGAGTTCACAGTTCACTGTTCACAGTTTACAGTTCTCAGTTTACAGTTCTCAGTTCACAGTTGACAGTTCACAGTTGACAGTTCACAGTTGACAGTTCACACTTCACAGTTCACAGTTCACAGTTCACAGTTCACAGTCCACAGTTCACTGTTCACAATTCACAGTTCACAGTTCACAGTTCACAGTTCACAGTTCACAGTTCACTGTTCACTGTTCACAGTTCACAGTTCACAGTTCACAGTTCACAGACTTCATTTCACAATTCACAGTTCGCAGTTCACAGTTCACAGGTCACAGTTCACAGTTCACAGGTCACAGTTCACAGTTCACAGTCCACAGTTCACAGTCCACAGTTCACTGTTCACAGATCACAGTTCACAGTTCACATTCTTCATTTCACACTTCACACTTCACAGTGCACAGTTCACAGTCCACAGTTCACAGTCCACAGTTCACTGATCACACATCACAGTTCACAGTTCACAGTTGACAGTCCACAGATCACAGTTCACAGTCCTCATTTCACACTTCACAGTTCGCAGTTCACAGTTCACAGATCACAGTTCACAGTTCACAGTTTACAGTTCTCAGTTTACAGTTCTCAGTTCACAGTTCACAGTTCACAGTTCACAGTTCACACGTCACAGTTCACAGTTCACAGTTCACAGTCCACAGTTCACAGTTCACAGTTTACATTTCACAGTTCACTGTCTTCATTTCATACTTCACAGTTCACTGTCTTCATTTCATACTTCACAGTTCGCAGTTCACAGTTCACAGTTCACAGTTCACAGTTCACAGGTCACAGTTCACAGTTCACAGGTCACAGGTCACAGTTCACAGTTCACAGTCCACAGTTCACAGTTCACTGTTCACAGATCACAGTTCACAGATCACAGTCTTCATTTCACACTTCACACTTCACAGTGCACAGTTCACAGTCCACAGTTCACTGTTCACAAATCACAGTTCACACTTCACAGTTCACAGTTCACAGTCCACAGATCACAGTTCACAGGTCACAGTTCACAGTTCACAGTCCACAGTTCACTGTTCACAGATCACAGTTCACAGATCACAGTCTTCATTTCACACTTCACAGTTCGCAGTTCACAGTTCACAGATCACAGTTCACAGTTCACAGTTTACAGTTCTCAGTTTACAGTTCTCAGTTCACAGTTCACAGTTCACAGTTCACACGTCACAGTTCACAGTTGACAGTTCACAGTCCACAGTTCACAGTTCACAGTTCCCAGTTCGCAGGTCACAGTTCACATTTCACAGTTCACTCTCTTCATTTCATACTTCACAGTTCACTGTCTTCATTTCATACTTCACAGTTCGCAGTTCACAGTTCACAGTTCACAGTTCACAGTTCACAGTTCACAGTTCACAGTTCACAGGTCACAGTTCACAGTTCACAGGTCACAGGTCACATTTCACAGTTCACAGTCCACAGTTCACAGTTCACTGTTCACAGATCACACTTCACAGATCACAGTCTTCATTTCACACTTCACACTTCACAGTGCACAGTTCACAGTTCACAGTTCACAGTTCACAGTTCACAGTTCACAGTTCACAGTTCACAGTTCACAGTTCACAGGTCACAGTTCACAGTTCACAGTCCACAGTTCACTGTTCACAGATCACTGTTCACAGATCACAGTCTTCATTTCACACTTCACAGTTCGCAGTTCACAGTTCACAGATCACAGTTCACAGTTCACAGTTTACAGTTCTCAGTTTACAGTTCTCAGTTCACAGTTGACAGTTCACAGTTCACAGTTCACACGTCACAGTTCACAGTTCACAGTTCACAGTCCACAGTTCACAGTTCACAGTTCACAGTTCCCAGTTCGCAGGTCACAGTCTTCATTTCACACTTCACACTTCACAGTGCACAGTTCACAGTCCACAGTTCACTGTTCACAAATCACAGTTCACACTTCACAGTTCACAGTTCACAGTCCACAGATCACAGTTCACAGGTCACAGTTCACAGTTCACAGTCCACAGTTCACTGTTCACAGATCACAGTTCACAGATCACAGTCTTCATTTCACACTTCACAGTTCGCAGTTCACAGTTCACAGATCACAGTTCACAGTTCACAGTTTACAGTTCTCAGTTTACAGTTCTCAGTTCACAGTTCACAATTCACACGTCACAGTTCACAGTTGACAGTTCACAGTCCACAGTTCACAGTTCACAGTTCCCAGTTCGCAGGTCACAGTTCACATTTCACAGTTCACTGTCTTCATTTCATACTTCACAGTTCACTGTCTTCATTTCATACTTCACAGTTCGCAGTTCACAGTTCACAGTTCACAGTTCACAGTTCACAGTTCACAGTTCACAGTTCACAGTTCACAGTTCACAGCTCACAGTTCACACTTCACAGTTCACACTTCACAGTTCACACTTCACAGTTCACAGTTCACAGGTCACAGTTCACAGTTCACACTTCACAGTTCACAGTTCACAGTTCACAGTCCACAGTTCACAGTCCACAGTTCACTGATCACAGTTCACAGTTCACAGTCCACAGATCACAGTTCACAGTCTTCATTTCACACTTCACAGTTCGCAGTTCACAGTTCACAGATCACAGTTCACAGTTCACAGTTTACACTTCTCAGTTTACAGTTCTCAGTTCACAGTTGACAGTTCACAGTTCACAGTTCACACGTCACAGTTCACAGTTCACAGTTCACAGTTCACAGTCCACAGTTCACAGTTCACAGTTCACAGTTCACAGTTCCCAGTTCGCAGGTCACAGTTCACATTTCACAGTTCACTATCTTCATTTCATACTTCACAGTCCACAGTCCACAGTTCACTGTTCACAGATCATAGTTCACAGTTCACAGTTCACAGTTCACAGTTCACTGTTCACAGTCTTCATTTCACAATTCACAGTTCGCAGTTCACAGTTCACAGATCACAGTTCACAGATCACAGTTCACTGTTCACAGTTCACAGTTCACAGATCACACTTCACAGATCACACTTCACAGTTCACAGTTCACAGATCACTGTTAACAGACTTTATTTCACAATTCAGTTTTCACAGTTCACAGTTGACAGTCCGCAGTTCACTGTTCACTGATGATAGTTCACAGTTCACAGTTCACAGTTCACAGTTCACACTTCACAGTTCACACTTCACAGTTCACAGTTCACATATCACAGTTCACAGTTCACAGTTCACAGTTCACAGTTCACAGTTCACAGTTCACAGTTCACAGTTCACAGTTCACAGTTCACAGTTCACAGTTCGCAGGTCACAGTTCACATTTCACAGTTCACTGTCTTCATTTCATACTTCACAGTTCGCAGTTCACAGTTCACAGTTCACAGTTCACAGTTCACTGTTCACAGTTTACAGTTCTCAGTTTACAGTTCTCAGTTCACAGTTGACAGTTCACAGTTGACAGTTCACACTTCACAGTTCACAGTTCACATTTCACAGTCCACAGTTCACTGTTCACTGTTCACAATTCACAGTTCACAGTTCACAGTTCACAGTTCACATTTCACAGTTCACTGTTCACTGTTCACTGTTCACAGTTCACAGTTCACAGTTCACAGTCTTCATTTCACAATTCTTAGTTCGCAGTTCACAGGTCACAGTTCACAGTTCACAGGTCACAGTTCACAGTTCACACTTCACAGTTCACAGTTCACAGTTCACAGTCCACAGTTCACAGTCCACAGTTCACTGATCACAGTTCACAGTTCACAGTCCACAGATCACAGTTCACAGTCTTCATTTCACACTTCACAGTTCGCAGTTCACAGTTCACAGATCACAGTTCACAGTTCACAGTTTACACTTCTCAGTTTACAGTTCTCAGTTCACAGTTGACAGTTCACAGTTCACAGTTCACACGTCACAGTTCACAGTTCACAGTTCACAGTTCACAGTCCACAGTTCACAGTTCACAGTTCACAGTTCCCAGTTCGCAGGTCACAGGTCACAGTTCACATTTCACAGTTCACTGTCTTCATTTCATACTTCACAGTTCGCAGTTCACAGTTCACAGGTCACAGTTCACAGCCCACTGTTCACAGTTCACAGTTCTCAGTTCACAGATCACAGTTCACAGTTCACAGTCTTCATTTCACAATTCACAGTTCGCAGTTCACAGTTCACAGATCACACTTCACAGTTCACAGTTCACAGTTCCAGTCCACAGTTCACAGTTCACAGTTCACAGTTCACACTTCACTGTTCACAGATCACAGATCACAGTTCACAGTTCACAGTTCACAGTTCCCAGTTCGCAGGTCACAGTTCACATTTCACAGTTCACTGTCTTCATTTCATACTTCACAGTTCACTGTCTTCATTTCATACTTCACAGTTCGCAGTTCACAGTTCACAGTTCACAGTTCACAGTTCACAGGTCACAGTTCACAGGTCACAGGTCACAGTTCACAGTTCACAGTCCACAGTTCACAGTTCACTGTTCACAGATCACACTTCACAGATCACAGTCTTCATTTCACACTTCACACTTCACAGTGCACAGTTCACAGTCCACAGTTCACTGTTCACAAATCACAGTTCACACTTCACAGTTCACAGTTCACAGTCCACAGATCACAGTTCACAGACTTTATTTCACACTTCACAGTTCGCAGTTCACAGTTCACAGTTCACAGTTCACAGTTCACAGTTCACAGTTCACAGTTCACAGTTCACAGGTCACAGTTCACAGTTCACAGTCCACAGTTCACTGTTCACAGATCACAGTTCACAGATCACAGTCTTCATTTCACACTTCACAGTTCGCAGTTCACAGTTCACAGATCACAGTTCACAGTTCACAGTTTACAGTTCTCAGTTTACAGTTCTCAGTTCACAGTTGACAGTTCACAGTTCACAGTTCACACGTCACAGTTCACAGTTCACAGTCCACAGTTCACAGTTCACAGTTCACAGTTCCCAGTTCGCAGGTCACAGTTCACATTTCACAGTTCACTGTCTTCATTTCATACTTCACAGTTCGCAGTTCACAGTTCACAGGTCACAGTTCACAGCCCACTGTTCACAGTTCACAGTTCTCAGTTCACAGATCACAGTTCACAGTTCACAGACTTTATTTCACAATTCAGTTTTCACAGTTCACAGTTCACAGTTCTCAGTTCACAGTTCACAGTTCACAGATCACAGTTCACAGTCTTCATTTCACACTTCAGTCTTCACAGGGCACAGTTCACAGTCTTCATTTCACAATTCACAGTTCGCAGTTCACAGTTCACAGTTCACAGTTCACAGTCTTCATTTCACAATTCACAGTTCGCAGTTCACAGTTCACAGATCACAGTTCACAGTTCACAGTCTTCATTTCACACTTCACAGTTCGCAGTTCACAGTTCACAGATCACAGTTCACAGTTCACAGTTCACAGTTCACAGTTCACAGTTCACTGTTCACAGTTTACAGTTCTCAGTTTACAGTTCTCAGTTCACAGTTGACAGTTCACAGTTCACAGTTCACAGTTCACACTTCACAGTTCACAGTTCACAGTCCACAGTTCACTGTTCACAGATCATAGTTCACAGTTCACAGTTCTCAGTTCACAGTTGACAGTTCACAGTCTTCATTTCACAATTCACAGTTCGCAGTTCACAGTTCACAGATCACAGTTCACAGATCACAGTTCACAGTTCACAGTTCACAGTTCACAGATCACACTTCACAGATCACACTTCACAGTTCACAGTTCACAGATCACTGTTAACAGACTTTATTTCACAATTCAGTTTTCACAGTTCACAGTTGACAGTCCGCAGTTCACTGTTCACTGATGATAGTTCACAGTTCACAGTTCACAGTTCACAGTTCACAGTTCACAGTTCACAGTTCACAGTTCACAGTTCACAGATCATAGTTCACAGTTCACAGTTCACAGTTCACAGTTCACAGTTCACAGTTCACAGTTCACAGTTCACAGTTCACAGTTCACAGTTCACAGTTCACAGTTCACAGCTCACAGTTCACACTTCACAGTTCACACTTCACAGTTCACAGTTCACAGGTCACAGTTCACAGTTCACACTTCACAGTTCACAGTTCACAGTTCACAGTCCACAGTTCACAGTCCACAGTTCACTGATCACAGTTCACAGTTCACAGTCCACAGATCACAGTTCACAGTCTTCATTTCACACTTCACAGTTCGCAGTTCACAGTTCACAGATCACAGTTCACAGTTCACAGTTTACACTTCTCAGTTTACAGTTCTCAGTTCACAGTTGACAGTTCACAGTTCACAGTTCACACGTCACAGTTCACAGTTCACAGTTCACAGTTCACAGTCCACAGTTCACAGTTCACAGTTCAGAGTTCACAGTTCACAGTTCCCAGTTCGCAGGTCACAGTTCACATTTCACAGTTCACTGTCTTCATTTCATACTTCACAGTTCACAGTCCACAGTTCACTGTTCACAGATCATAGTTCACAGTTCACAGTTCACAGTTCACAGTTCACTGTTCACAGTCTTCATTTCACAATTCACAGTTCGCAGTTCACAGTTCACAGATCACAGTTCACAGATCACAGTTCACTGTTCACAGTTCACAGTTCACAGATCACACTTCACAGATCACACTTCACAGTTCACAGTTCACAGATCACTGTTAACAGACTTTATTTCACAATTCAGTTTTCACAGTTCACAGTTGACAGTCCGCAGTTCACTGTTCACTGATGATAGTTCACAGTTCACAGTTCACAGTTCACAGTTCACACTTCACAGTTCACACTTCACAGTTCACAGTTCACATATCACAGTTCACAGTTCACAGTTCACAGGTCACAGTTCACATTTCACAGTTCACTGTCTTCATTTCATACTTCACAGTTCGCAGTTCACAGTTCACAGTTCACAGTTCACAGTTCACTGTTCACAGTTTACAGTTCTCAGTTTACAGTTCTCAGTTCACAGTTGACAGTTCACAGTTGACAGTTCACACTTCACAGTTCACAGTTCACAGTTCACAGTCCACAGTTCACTGTTCACTGTTCACAATTCACAGTTCACAGTTCACATTTCACAGTTCACTGTTCACTGTTCACAGTTCACAGTTCACAGTTCACAGTCTTCATTTCACAATTCTTAGTTCGCAGTTCACAGGTCACAGTTCACAGTTCTCAGGTCACAGTTCACAGTTCACACTTCACAGTTCACAGTTCACAGTTCACAGTTCACAGTCCACAGTTCACAGTCCACAGTTCACTGATCACAGTTCACAGTTCACAGTCCACAGATCACAGTTCACAGTCTTCATTTCACACTTCACAGTTCGCAGTTCACAGTTCACAGATCACAGTTCACAGTTCACAGTTTACACTTCTCAGTTTACAGTTCTCAGTTCACAGTTGACAGTTCACAGTTCACAGTTCACACGTCACAGTTCACAGTTCACAGTTCACAGTTCACAGTTCACAGTTCACAGTTCACAGTCTTCATTTCACAATTCACAGTTCGCAGTTCACAGTTCACAGATCACACTTCACAGTTCACAGTTCACAGTTCCAGTCCACAGTTCACAGTTCACAGTTCACAGTTCACACTTCACTGTTCACAGATCACAGATCACAGTTCACAGTTCACAGTTCACAGTTCCCAGTTCGCAGGTCACAGTTCACATTTCACAGTTCACTGTCTTCATTTCATACTTCACAGTTCACTGTCTTCATTTCATACTTCACAGTTCGCAGTTCACAGTTCACAGTTCACAGTTCACAGTTCACAGGTCACAGTTCACAGTTCACAGGTCACAGTTCACAGTTCACAGTCCACACTTCACAGTGCACAGTTCACAGTCCACAGTTCACTGTTCACAAATCACAGTTCACACTTCACAGTGCACAGTTCACAGTCCACAGTTCACTGTTCACAAATCACAGTTCACACTTCACAGTTCACAGTTCACAGTCCACAGATCACAGTTCACAGACTTTATTTCACACTTCACAGTTGGCAGTTCACAGTTCACAGTTCACAGTTCACAGTTCACAGTTCACAGTTCACAGTTCACAGTTCACAGTTCACAGTTCACAGTTCACAGTTCACAGTTCACAGTTCACAGTTCACAGTTCACTGTTCACAGTTTACAGTTCTCAGTTGACAGTTCACAGTTGACAGATCACAGTTGACAGTTCACAGTTGACAGTTCACACTTCACAGTTCACAGTTCACAGTCCACAGTTCACTGTTCACAATTCACAGTTCACAGTTCACAGTTCACAGTTCACAGTTCACTGTTCACTGTTCATAGTTCATAGTTCACAGTTCACAGTTCACAGTTCACAGACTTCATTTCACAATTCACAGTTCGCAGTTCACAGTTCACAGGTCACAGTTCACAGTTCACAGGTCACAGGTCACAGTTCACAGTTCACAGTCCACAGTTCACAGTCCACAGTTCACTGTTCACAGATCACAGTTCACAGTTCACAGTCTTCATTTCACACTTCACACTTCACAGTGCACAGTTCACAGTCCACAGTTCACAGTCCACAGTTCACTGATCACACAGCACAGTTCACAGTTCACAGTTCACAGTTCACAGTCCACAGATCACAGTTCACAGTCTTCATTTCACACTTCACAGTTCGCAGTTCACAGTTCACAGATCACAGTTCACAGTTCACAGTTTACAGTTCTCAGTTTACAGTTCTCAGTTCACAGTTGACAGTTCACAGTTCACAGTTCACACGTCACAGTTCACAGTTCACAGTTCACAGTCCACAGTTCACAGTTCACAGTTCACAGTTCACAGTTCACAGTTCACAGTTCGCAGGTCACAGTTCACATTTCACAGTTCACTGTCTTCATTTCATACTTCACAGTTCGCAGTTCACAGTTCACAGGTCACAGTTCACAGCCCACTGTTCACAGTTCACAGTTCTCAGTTCACAGATCACAGTTCACAGTTCACAGACTTTATTTCACAATTCAGTTTTCACAGTTCACAGTTCACAGTTCTCAGTTCTCAGTTCACAGTTCACAGTTCACAGATCACAGTTCACAGTCTTCATTTCACACTTCAGTCTTCACAGGGCACAGTTCACAGTTCACAGTCTTCATTTCACAATTCACAGTTCGCAGTTCACAGTTCACAGTTCACAGTCTTCATTCCACAATTCACAGTTCGCAGTTCACAGTTCACAGATCACAGTTCACAGTTCACAGTTCACAGTTCACAGTTCACTGTTCACAGTTTACAGTTCTCACTTTACAGTTCACAGTTCACAGTTGACAGTTCACAGTTCACAGTTTACACTTCACAGTTCACAGTTCACAGTTCACAGTCCACAGTTCACTGTTCACAGATCATAGTTCACAGTTCACAGTTCACAGTTCACAGTTCACAGTTCACAGTTCACAGTTCACAGTCTTCATTTCACAATTCACAGTTCGCAGTTCACAGTTCACAGATCACAGTTCACAGATCACAGTTCACAGTTCACAGTTCACAGTTCACAGATCACACTTCACAGTTCACAGTTCACAGTTCACATTTCACAGTTCACTGTCTTCATTTCATACTTCACAGTTCACTGTCTTCATTTCATACTTCACAGTTCGCAGTTCACAGTTCACAGTTCACAGTTCACAGTTCACAGTTCACAGTTCACAGTTCACATGTCACAGTTCACAGTTCACAGTTCACAGGTCACAGGTCACAGTTCACAGTTCACAGTTCACAGTTCACAGTCTTCATTTCACAACTCACAGTTCGCAGTTCACAGTTCACAGGTCACAGTTCACAGTTCACAGTCCACAGTTCACTGATCACACATCACAGTTCACAGTTCACAGTTCACAGTCCACAGATCACAGTTCACAGTCTTCATTTCACACTTCACAGTTCGCAGTTCACAGTTCACAGATCACAGTTCACAGTTCACAGTTTACAGTTCTCAGTTTACAGTTCTCAGTTGACAGTTGACAGTTCACAGTTCACAGTTGACAGTTCACACGTCACAGTTCACAGTTCACAGTTCACAGTCCACAGTTCACAGTTCACAGTTCCCAGTTCGCAGGTCACAGTTCACATTTCACAGTTCACTGTCTTCATTTCATACTTCACAGTTCGCAGTTCACAGTTCACAGGTCACAGTTCACAACCCACTGTTCACAGTTCACAGTTCTCAGTTCACAGATCACAGTTCACAGTTCACAGACTTTATTTCACAATTCAGTTTTCACAGTTCACAGTTCACAGTTCTCAGTTCACAGTTCACAGTTCACAGATCACAATTCACAGTCTTCATTTCACACTTCAGTCTTCACAGGGCACAGTTCACAGTTCACAGTCTTCATTTCACAATTCACAGTTCGCAGTTCACAGTTCACAGATCACACTTCACAGTTCACAGTTCACAGATCACAGTTCACAGATCACAGTTCACAGACTTTATTTCACAATTCAGTTTTCACAGTTCACAGTTCACAGTTCACAGTTGACAGTTCACAGTTCACAGTTCGCACGTCACAGTTCACAGTTCACAGTTCACAGTCCACAGTTCACAGTTCACAGTTCACAGTTCCCAGTTCGCAGGTCACAGTTCACATTTCACAGTTCACAGTTCACAGTTGACAGTTCACAGTTCACAGTTCGCACGTCACAGTTCACAGTTCACAGTTCACAGTCCACAGTTCACAGTTCACAGTTCACAGTTCCCAGTTCGCAGGTCAGAGTTCACATTTCACAGTTCACTGTCTTCATTTCATACTTCACAATTCACAGTTCACAGTTCACAGTTCACAGTCCACAGTTCACTGTTCACAGATCACAGTTCACAGATCACAGTCTTCATTTCACACTTCACACTTCACAGTGCACAGTTCACAGTCCACAGTTCACTGTTCACAAATCACAGTTCACACTTCACAGTTCACAGTTCACAGTCCACAGATCACAGTTCACAGACTTTATTTCACACTTCACAGTTGGCAGTTCACAGTTCACAGTTCACAGTTCACAGTTCACAGTTCACAGTTCACTGTTCACAGTTTACAGTTCACAGACTTTATTTCACACTTCACAGTTGGCAGTTCACAGTTCACAGTTCACAGTTCACAGTTCACAGTTCACAGTTCACTGTTCACAGTTTACAGTTCTCAGTTTACAGTTCTCAGTTCACAGTTGACAGTTCACAGTTGACAGTTCACACTTTACAGTTCACAGTTCACAGTTCACAGTCCACAGTTCACTGTTCACAATTCACAGTTCACAGTTCACAGTTCACAGTTCACAGACTTTATTTCACACTTCACAGTTGGCAGTTCACAGTTCACAGTTCACAGTTCACAGTTCACAGTTCACAGTTCACAGTTCACAGTTCACAGTTCACAGTTCACAGTTCACAGTTCACTGTTCACAGTTTACAGTTCTCAGTTTACAGTTCTCAGTTCACAGTTGACAGTTCACAATTGACAGTTCACACTTCACAGTTCACAGTTCACAGTTCACAGTTCACAGTCCACAGTTCACTGTTCACAATTCACAGTTCGCAGTTCACAGTTCACAGTCCACAGTTCGCTGTTCACAAATCACAGTTCACAGTTCACAGTTCACAGTCCACAGATCACAGTTCACAGTCTTCATTTCACACTTCACAGTTCGCAGTTCACAGTTCACAGATCACAGTTCACAGTTCACAGTTCACAGTCCACAGTTCACAGTCCACAGTTCACTGTTCACAGATCACAGTTCACAGTTCACATTCTTCATTTCACACTTCACACTTCACAGTGCACAGTTCACAGTCCACAGTTCACAGTCCACAGTTCACAGTCCACAGTTCACTGATCACACATCACAGTTCACAGTTCACAGTTCACAGTCCACAGATCACAGTTCACAGTCCTCATTTCACACTTCACAGTTCGCAGTTCACAGTTCACAGATCACAGTTCACAGTTCACAGTTTACAGTTCTCAGTTTACAGTTCTCAGTTCACAGTTCACAGTTCACAGTTCACAGTTCACAGTTCACAGTTCACAGTTCAGAGTTCACAGTTCACTGTTCACAGTTTACAGTTCTCAGTTTACAGTTCTCAGTTCACAGTTGACAGTTCACAGTTCACACTTCACAGTTCACAGTTCACAGTTCACAGTCCACAGTTCACTGTTCACAGATCATAGTTCACAGTTCACAGTTCACAGTTCACAGTTCACAGTTCACAGTTCACAGTTCACAGTCTTCATTTCACAATTCGCAGTTCGCAGTTCACAGTTCACAGATCACAGTTCACAGATCACAGTTCACAGTTCACAGTTCACAGTTCACAGATCACACTTCACAGTTCACAGTTCACAGATCATAGTTCACAGATCACAGTTCACAGACTTTATTTCACAATTCAGTTTTCACAGTTCACAGTTCACAGTTCTCAGTTCACAGTTCACAGTTCACAGATCACAATTCACAGTCTTCATTTCACACTTCAGTCTTCACAGGGCACAGTTCACAGTTCACAGTCTTCATTTCACAATTCACAGTTCGCAGTTCACAGTTCACAGATCACACTTCACAGTTCACAGTTCACAGATCACAGTTCACAGATCACAGTTCACAGACTTTATTTCACAATTCAGTTTTCACAGTTCACAGTTCACAGTTCACAGTTGACAGTTGACAGTTCACAGTTCACACGTCACAGTTCACAGTTCACAGTTCACAGTCCACAGATCACAGTTCACAGTTCACAGTTCCCAGTTCGCAGGTCACAGTTCACATTTCACAGTTCACTGTTCACAATTCACAGTTCACAGTTCACAGTTCACAGTTCACAGATCACAGTTCACAGATCACAGTCTTCATTTCACACTTCACACTTCACAGTGCACAGTTCACAGTCCACAGTTCACTGTTCACAAATCACAGTTCACACTTCACAGTTCACAGTTCACAGTCCACAGATCACAGTTCACAGACTTTATTTCACACTTCACAGTTGGCAGTTCACAGTTCACAGTTCACAGTTCACAGTTCACAGTTCACAGTTCACAGTTCACTGTTCACAGTTTACAGTTCTCAGTTTACAGTTCTCAGTTCACAGTTGACAGTTCACAGTTGACAGTTCACACTTCACAGTTCACAGTTCACAGTTCACAGTCCACAGTTCACTGTTCACAATTCACAGTTCACAGTTCACAGTTCACAGTTCACAGTTCACAGTTCACAGTTCACAGTTCTCTGTTCACTGTTCACAGTTCACAGTTCACAGTTCACAGTTCACAGTCTTCATTTCACAATTCACAATTCGCAGTTCACAGTTCACAGTTCACAGTTCACTGATCACACATCACAGTTCACAGTTCACAGTTCACAGTTCACACTTCACAGTTCACAGTTCACAGTCCACAGATCACAGTTCACAGACTTTATTTCACACTTCACAGTTGGCAGTTCACAGTTCACAGTTCACAGTTCACAGTTCACAGTTCACAGTTCACTGTTCACAGTTTACAGTTCTCAGTTTACAGTTCTCAGTTCACAGTTGACAGTTCACAGTTGACAGTTCACACTTCACAGTTCACAGTTCACAGTTCACAGTCCACAGTTCACTGTTCACAATTCACAGTTCACAGTTCACAGTTCACAGTTCACAGTTCACAGTTCACAGTTCACAGTTCTCTGTTCACTGTTCACAGTTCACAGTTCACAGTTCACAGTTCACAGTTCACAGTCTTCATTTCACAATTCACAATTCGCAGTTCACAGTTCACAGTTCACAGTTCACTGATCACACATCACAGTTCACAGTTCACAGTTCACAGTTCACAGGTCACAGTTCACAGTTCACAGTCCACAGTTCACTGTTCACAGATCACAGTTCACAGATCACAGTCTTCATTTCACACTTCACACTTCACAGTGCACAGTGCACAGTTCACAGTCCACAGTTCACAGTCCACAGTTCACTGTTCACAAATCACAGTTCACAGTTCACAGTCACAGTTCACAGTTCACAGTCCACAGTTCACTGTTCACAGATCACAGTTCACAGATCACAGTCTTCACTTCACACTTCACACTTCACAGTGCACAGTTCACAGTCCACAGTTCACTGTTCACAAATCACAGTTCACACTTCACACTTCACAGTTCACAGTTCACAGTCCACAGATCACAGTTCACAGACTTTATTTCACACTTCACAGTTGGCAGTTCACAGTTCACAGTTCACAGTTCACAGTTCACAGTTCACAGTTCACAGTTCACAGTTCACAGTTCACAGTTCACAGTTCACAGTTCACAGTTCACAGTTCACAGTTCACAGTTCACTGTTCACAGTTTACAGTTCTCAGTTTACAGTTCTCAGTTCACAGTTGACAGTTCACAGTTGACAGTTCACACTTCACAGTTCACAGTTCACAGTTCACAGTTCACAGTCCACAGTTCACTGTTCACAATTCACAGTTCGCAGTTCACAGTTCACAGTCCACAGTTCGCTGTTCACAAATCACAGTTCACAGTTCACAGTTCACAGTCCACAGATCACAGTTCACAGTCTTCATTTCACACTTCACAGTTCGCAGTTCACAGTTCACAGATCACAGTTCACAGTTCACAGTTCACAGTCACAGTTCACTGTTCACAGTTTACAGTTCTCAGTTTACAGTTCTCAGTTCACAGTTGACAGTTCACAGTTCACAGTTCACACTTCACAGTTCACAGTTCACAGTTCACAGTCCACAGTTCACTGTTCACAGATCATAGTTCACAGTTCACAGTTCACAGTTCACAGTTCACAGTTCACAGTTCACAGTTCACAGTCTTCATTTCATACTTCACAGTTCGCAGTTCACAGTTCACAGGTCACAGTTCACAACCCACTGTTCACAGTTCACAGTTCTCAGTTCACAGATCACAGTTCACAGTTCACAGACTTTATTTCACAATTCAGTTTTCACAGTTCACAGTTCACAGTTCTCAGTTCACAGTTCACAGTTCACAGATCACAATTCACAGTCTTCATTTCACACTTCAGTCTTCACAGGGCACAGTTCACAGTTCACAGTCTTCATTTCACAATTCACAGTTCGCAGTTCACAGTTCACAGATCACACTTTACAGTTCACAGTTCACAGATCACAGTTCACAGATCACAGTTCACAGACTTTATTTCACAATTCAGTTTTCACAGTTCACAGTTCACAGTTCACAGTTGACAGTTCACAGTTCACAGTTCACACGTCACAGTTCACAGTTCACAGTTCACAGTCCACAGTTCACAGTTCACAGTTCACAGTTCACAGTTCACAGTTCCCAGTTCGCAGGTCACAGTTCACATTTCACAGTTCACTGTTCACAATTCACAGTTCACAGTTCAGAGTTCACAGTTCACAGATCACAGTTCACAGATCACAGTCTTCATTTCACACTTCACACTTCACAGTGCACAGTTCACAGTCCACAGTTCACTGTTCACAAATCACAGTTCACACTTCACAGTTCACAGTTCACAGTCCACAGATCACAGTTCACAGACTTTATTTCACACTTCACAGTTGGCAGTTCACAGTTCACAGTTCACAGTTCACAGTTCACAGTTCACAGTTCACTGTTCACAGTTTACAGTTCTCAGTTTACAGTTCTCAGTTCACAGTTGACAGTTCACAGTTGACAGTTCACACTTCACAGTTCACAGTTCACAGTTCACAGTCCACAGTTCACTGTTCACAATTCACAGTTCACAGTTCACAGTTCACAGTTCACAGTTCACAGTTCACAGTTCACAGTTCACAGTTCTCTGTTCACTGTTCACAGTTCACAGTTCACAGTTCACAGTTCACAGTCTTCATTTCACAATTCACAGTTCGCAGTTCACAGTTCACAGTTCACAGTTCACTGATCACACATCACAGTTCACAGTTCACAGTTCACAGTTCACAGGTCACAGTTCACAGTTCACAGTCCACAGTTCACTGTTCACAGATCACAGTTCACAGATCACAGTCTTCATTTCACACTTCACACTTCACAGTGCACAGTGCACAGTTCACAGTCCACAGTTCACAGTCCACAGTTCACTGTTCACAAATCACAGTTCACAGTTCACAGTCACAGTTCACAGTTCACAGTCCACAGTTCACTGTTCACAGATCACAGTTCACAGATCACAGTCTTCACTTCACACTTCACACTTCACAGTGCACAGTTCACAGTCCACAGTTCACTGTTCACAAATCACAGTTCACACTTCACAGTTCACAGTTCACAGTCCACAGATCACAGTTCACAGACTTTATTTCACACTTCACAGTTGGCAGTTCACAGTTCACAGTTCACAGTTCACAGTTCACAGTTCACAGTTCACAGTTCACAGTTCACAGTTCACAGTTCACAGTTCACAGTTCACAGTTCACAGTTCACAGTTCACTGTTCACAGTTTACAGTTCTCAGTTTACAGTTCTCAGTTCACAGTTGACAGTTGACAGTTGACAGTTCACACTTCACAGTTCACAGTTCACAGTTCACAGTTCACAGTCCACAGTTCACTGTTCACAATTCACAGTTCCCAGTTCACAGTTCACAGTCCACAGTTCGCTGTTCACAAATCACAGTTCACAGTTCACAGTTCACAGTCCACAGATCACAGTTCACAGTCTTCATTTCACACTTCACAGTTCGCAGTTCACATGTCACAGATCACAGTTCACAGTTCACAGTTCACAGTTCACAGTCACAGTTCACTGTTCACAGTTTACAGTTCTCAGTTTACAGTTCTCAGTTCACAGTTGACAGTTCACAGTTCACAGTTCACACTTCACAGTTCACAGTTCACAGTTCACAGTCCACAGTTCACTGTTCACAGATCATAGTTCACAGTTCACAGTTCACAGTTCACAGTTCACAGTTCACAGATCACACTTCACAGTTCACAGTTCACAGATCATAGTTCACAGATCACAGTTCACAGACTTTATTTCACAATTCAGTTTTCACAGTTCACACTTCACAGTGCACAGTTCACAGTCCACAGTTCACAGTCCACAGTTCACTGTTCACAAATCACAGTTCACAGTTCACAGTTCACAGTCCACAGATCACAGTTCACAGTCTTCATTTCACACTTCACAGTTCGCAGTTCACAGTTCACAGATCACAGTTCACAGACTTTATTTCACAATTCAGTTTTCACAGTTCACAGTTCACAGTTCTCAGTTCACAGTTCACAGTTCACAGATCACAGTTCACAGTCTTCATTTCACACTTCAGTCTTCACAGGGCACAGTTCACAGTTCACAGTCTTCATTTCACAATTCACAGCTCGCAGTTCACAGTTCACAGTCTTCATTTCACAATTCACAGTTCGCAGTTCACAGTTCACAGATCACAGTTCACAGTTCACAGTCTTCATTTCACACTTCACAGTTCGCAGTTCACAGTTCACAGATCACAGTTCACAGTTCACAGTTCACAGTTCACAGTTCACAGTTCACTGTTCACAGTTTACAGTTCTCAGTTTACAGTTTTCAGTTCACAGTTGACAGTTCACAGTTGACAGTTCACAGTTCACAGTTCACAGTTCACACTTCACAGTTCACAGTTCACAGTTCACAGTCCACAGTTCACTGTTCACAGATCATAGTTCACAGTTCACAGTTCACAGTTCACAGTTCACAGTTCACAGTCTTCATTTCACAATTCACAGTTCGCAGTTCACAGTTCACAGATCACACTTCACAGATCACACTTCACAGTTCACAGTTCACAGATCACTGTTCACAGACTTTATTTCACAATTCAGTTTTCACAGTTCACAGTTCACAGTTCACAGTTCACAGTTCACAGTTTCCAGTTCGCAGGTCACAGTTCACATTTCATAGTTCACTGTCTTCATTTCATACTTCACAGTTCGCAGTTCACAGTTCACAGTTCACAGTTCACTGTTCACAGTTTACAGTTCTCAGTTTACAGTTCTCAGTTCACAGTTGACAGTTCACACTTCACAGTTCACAGTTCACAGTTCACAGTCCACAGTTCACTGTTCACTGTTCACAATTCACAATTCACAGTTCACAGTTCACAGTTCACAGTTCACTGTTCACTGTCTTCATTTCATACTTCACAGTTCGCAGTTCACAGTTCACAGGTCACAGTTCACAGTTCACAGTTCACATGTCACAGTTCACAGTTCACAGTTCACAGGTCACAGGTCACAGTTCACAGTTCACAGTTCACAGTTCACAGTTCACTGTTCACAGTTTACAGTTCTCAGTTTACAGTTCTCAGTTCACAGTTCACAGTTCACAGTTCACAGATCACACTTCACACTTCACAGTTCACAGTTCACAGTTCCAGTCCACAGTTCACAGTTCACAGTTCACAGTTCACAGTTCACACTTCACTGTTCACAGATCACAGATCACAGTTCACAGTTCACAGTTCACAGTTCACAGTTCCCAGTTCGCAGGTCACAGTTCACATTTCACAGTTCACTGTCTTCATTTCATACTTCACAGTTCACTGTCTTCATTTCATACTTCACAGTTCGCAGTTCACAGTTCACAGTTCACAGTTCACAGTTCACAGGTCACAGTTCACAGTTCACAGGTCACAGTTCACAGTTCACAGTCCACAATTCACTGTTCACAGATCACAGTTCACAGATCACAGTCTTCATTTCACACTTCACACTTCACAGTGCACAGTTCACAGTCCACAGTTCACTGTTCACAAATCACAGTTCACACTTCACAGTTCACAGTTCACAGTCCACAGATCACAGTTCACATACTTTATTTCACACTTCACAGTTGGCAGTTCACAGTTCACAGTTCACAGTTCACAGTTCACAGTTCACAGTTCACAGTTCACAGTTCACAGTTCACTGTTCACAGTTTACATTTCTCAGTTTACAGTTCTCAGTTCACAGTTGACAGTTCACAGTTCACAGTTCACACTTCACAGTTCACAGTTCACAGTCCACAGTTCACTGTTCACAGATCATAGTTCACAGTTCACAGTTCACAGTTCACAGTTCACAGTTCACAGTTCACAGTTCACAGTCTTCATTTCACAATTCGCAGTTCGCAGTTCACAGTTCACAGATCACAGTTCACAGATCACAGTTCACAGTTCACAGTTCACAGTTCACAGATCACACTTCACAGTTCACAGTTCACAGATCATAGTTCACAGATCACAGTTCACAGACTTTATTTCACAATTCAGTTTTCACAGTTCACACTTCACAGTGCACAGTTCACAGTCCACAGTTCACAGTCCACAGTTCACTGTTCACAAATCACAGTTCACAGTTCACAGTTCACAGTCCACAGATCACAGTTCACAGTCTTCATTTCACACTTCACAGTTCGCAGTTCACAGTTCACAGATCACAGTTCACAGACTTTATTTCACAATTCAGTTTTCACAGTTCACAGTTCACAGTTCTCAGTTCACAGTTCACAGTTCACAGATCACAGTTCACAGTCTTCATTTCACACTTCAGTCTTCACAGGGCACAGTTCACAGTCTTCATTTCACAATTCACAGTTCGCAGTTCACAGTTCACAGTTCACAGTTCACAGTCTTCATTTCACAATTCACAGTTCGCAGTTCACAGTTCACAGATCACTGTTCACAGTTCACAGACTTCATTTCACACTTCACAGTTCGCAGTTCACAGTTCACAGATCACAGTTCACAGTTCACAGTTCACAGTTCACAGTTCACTGTTCACAGTTCACAGTTCACAGTCCACAGTTCACTGTTCACTGTTCACAATTCACAATTCACAGTTCACAGTTCACAGTTCACAGTTCACTGTTCACTGTCTTCATTTCATACTTCACAGTTCGCAGTTCACAGTTCACAGGTCACAGTTCACAGTTCACAGTTCACATGTCACAGTTCACAGTTCACAGTTCACAGGTCACAGGTCACAGTTCACAGTTCACAGTTCACAGTTCACAGTTCACTGTTCACAGTTTACAGTTCTCAGTTTACAGTTCTCAGTTCACAGTTGACAGTTCACAGTTCACAGATCACACTTCACACTTCACAGTTCACAGTTCACAGTTCCAGTCCACAGTTCACAGTTCACAGTTCACAGTTCACAGTTCACACTTCACTGTTCACAGATCACAGATTACAGTTCACAGTTCACAGTTCACAGTTCACAGTTCCCAGTTCGCAGGTCACAGTTCACATTTCACAGTTCACTGTCTTCATTTCATACTTCACAGTTCACTGTCTTCATTTCATACTTCACAGTTCGCAGTTCACAGTTCACAGTTCACAGTTCACAGTTCACAGGTCACAGTTCACAGTTCACAGGTCACAGTTCACAGTTCACAGTCCACAATTCACTGTTCACAGATCACAGTTCACAGATCACAGTCTTCATTTCACACTTCACACTTCACAGTGCACAGTTCACAGTCCTCAGTTCACTGTTCACAAATCACAGTTCACACTTCACAGTTCACAGTTCACAGTCCACAGATCACAGTTCACATACTTTATTTCACACTTCACAGTTGGCAGTTCACAGTTCACAGTTCACAGTTCACAGTTCACAGTTCACAGTTCACAGTTCACAGTTCACAGTTCACTGTTCACAGTTTACATTTCTCAGTTTACAGTTCTCAGTTCACAGTTGACAGTTCACAGTTCACAGTTCACACTTCACAGTTCACAGTTCACAGTCCACAGTTCACTGTTCACAGATCATAGTTCACAGTTCACAGTTCACAGTTCACAGTTCACAGTTCACAGTTCACAGTTCACAGTCTTCATTTCACAATTCGCAGTTCGCAGTTCACAGTTCACAGATCACAGTTCACAGATCACAGTTCACAGTTCACAGTTCACAGTTCACAGATCACACTTCACAGTTCACAGTTCACAGATCATAGTTCACAGATCACAGTTCACAGACTTTATTTCACAATTCAGTTTTCACAGTTCACACTTCACAGTGCACAGTTCACAGTCCACAGTTCACAGTCCACAGTTCACTGTTCACAAATCACAGTTCACAGTTCACAGTTCACAGTCCACAGATCACAGTTCACAGTCTTCATTTCACACTTCACAGTTCGCAGTTCACAGTTCACAGATCACAGTTCACAGACTTTATTTCACAATTCAGTTTTCACAGTTCACAGTTCACAGTTCTCAGTTCACAGTTCACAGTTCACAGATCACAGTTCACAGTCTTCATTTCACACTTCAGTCTTCACAGGGCACAGTTCACAGTCTTCATTTCACAATTCACAGTTCGCAGTTCACAGTTCACAGTTCACAGTTCACAGTCTTCATTTCACAATTCACAGTTCGCAGTTCACAGTTCACAGATCACTGTTCACAGTTCACAGACTTCATTTCACACTTCACAGTTCGCAGTTCACAGTTCACAGATCACAGTTCACAGTTCACAGTTCACAGTTCACAGTTCACTGTTCACAGTTTACAGTTGTCAGTTTACAGTTCTCAGTTCACAGTTGACAGTTCACAGTTCACAGTTCACAGTTCACAGTTCACAGTTCACAGTTCACTGTTCACAGTCCACAGTTCACTGTTCACAGATCATAGTTCACAGTTCACAGTTCACAGTTCACAGTTCACAGTTCACAGTTCACAGTCTTCATTTCACAATTCACAGTTCGCAGTTCACAGTTCACAGATCACAGTTCACAGATCACAGTTCACAGTTCACAGTTCACAGTTCACAGATCACACTTCACAGATCACACTTCACAGTTCACAGTTCACAGATCACTGTTCACAGACTTTATTTCACAATTCAGTTTTCACAGTTCACAGTTCACAGTCCGCAGTTCACTGTTCACTGATCATAGTTCACAGTTCACAGTTCACAGTTCACAGTTCACAGTACACAGTTCACAGTTCACAGTTCACAGTTCACAGTTCACAGTTCACAGTTCACAGTTCACACTTCACACTTCACAGTTCACACTTCACAGTTCACACTTCACAGTTCACACTTCACAGTTCACAGTTCACAGTTCACAGTTCACAGTTCACAGTTCACAGTTCACAGTTCACATATCACAGTTCACAGTCCACAGTTCACAGTCCACAGTTCACTGTTCACAAATCACAGTTCACAGTTCACAGTTCACAGTCCACAGATCACAGTTCACAGTCTTCATTTCACACTTCACAGTTCGCAGTTCACAGTTCACAGATCACAGTTCACAGACTTTATTTCACAATTCAGTTTTCACAGTTCACAGTTCACAGTTCTCAGTTCACAGTTCACAGTTCACAGATCACAGTTCACAGTCTTCATTTCACACTTCAGTCTTCACAGGGCACAGTTCACAGTCTTCATTTCACAATTCACAGTTCGCAGTTCACAGTTCACAGTTCACAGTTCACAGTCTTCATTTCACAATTCACAGTTCGCAGTTCACAGTTCACAGATCACTGTTCACAGTTCACAGTCTTCATTTCACACTTCACAGTTCGCAGTTCACAGTTCACAGATCACAGTTCACAGTTCACAGTTCACAGTTCACAGTTCACTGTTCACAGTTTACAGTTGTCAGTTTACAGTTCTCAGTTCACAGTTGACAGTTCACAGTTCACAGTTCACAGTTCACAGTTCACAGTTCACAGTTCACAGTTCACAGTTCACTGTTCACAGTCCACAGTTCACTGTTCACAGATCATAGTTCACAGTTCACAGTTCACAGTTCACAGTTCACAGTTCACAGTTCACAGTCTTCATTTCACAATTCACAGTTCGCAGTTCACAGTTCACAGATCACAGTTCACAGATCACAGTTCACAGTTCACAGTTCACAGTTCACAGATCACACTTCACAGATCACACTTCACAGTTCACAGTTCACAGATCACTGTTCACAGACTTTATTTCACAATTCAGTTTTCACAGTTCACAGTTCACAGTCCGCAGTTCACTGTTCACTGATCATAGTTCACAGTTCACAGTTCACAGTTCACAGTTCACAGTTCACAGTTCACAGTTCACAGTTCACAGTTCACAGTTCACAGTTCACAGTTCACAGTTCACAGTTCACAGTTCACACTTCACACTTCACAGTTCACACTTCACAGTTCACACTTCACAGTTCACAGTTCACAGTTCACAGTTCACAGTTCACAGTTCACAGTTCACAGTTCACAGTTCACATATCACAGTTCACATATCACAGTTCACATATCACAGTTCACAGTTCACAGTTCACAGTTCACAGTTCACAGTTTCCAGTTCGCAGGTCACAGTTCACATTTCACAGTTCACTGTCTTCATTTCATACTTCACAGTTCGCAGTTCACAGTTCACAGTTCACTGTTCACAGTTTACAGTTCTCAGTTTACAGTTCTCAGTTCACAGTTGACAGTTCACAGTTGACAGTTCACACTTCACAGTTCACAGTTCACAGTTCACAGTCCACAGTTCAATGTTCACTGTTCACAATTCACAGTTCACAGTTCACAGTTCACAGTTCACTGTTCACTGTCTTCATTTCATACTTCACAGTTCGCAGTTCACAGTTCACAGGTCACAGTTCACAGCCCACTGTTCACAGTTCACAGTTCTCAGTTCACAGATCACAGTTCACAGTTCACAGACTTTATTTCACAATTCAGTTTTCACAGTTCACAGTTCACAGTTCACAGGGCACAGTTCACAGTTCACAGTCTTCATTTCACAATTCACAGTTCGCAGTTCACAGTTCACAGATCACACTTCACAGTTCAGAGTTCACAGTTCACAGTTCCCAGTTCGCAGGTCACAGTTCACATTTCACAGTTCACTGTCTTCATTTCATACTTCACAGTTCACTGTCTTCATTTCATACTTCACAGTTCGCAGTTCACAGTTCACAGTTCACAGTTCACAGGTCACAGTTCACAGTTCACAGGTCACAGTTCACAGTTCACAGTTCACAGTTCACAGTTCACAGTTCACAGTTCACAGTTCACAGTTCACAGTTCACTGTTCACTGTTCATAGTTCACAGTTCACAGTTCACAGACTTCATTTCACAATTCACAGTTCGCAGTTCACAGTTCACAGGTCACAGTTCACAGTTCACAGGTCACAGTTCACAGTTCACAGTCCACAGTTCACAGTCCACAGTTCACTGTTCACAGATCACAGTTCACAGTTCACAGTCTTCATTTCACACTTCACACTTCACAGTGCACAGTTCACAGTCCACAGTTCACAGTCCACAGTTCACTGATCACACAGCACAGTTCACAGTTCACAGTTCACAGTTCACAGTCCACAGATCACAGTTCACAGTCTTCATTTCACACTTCACAGTTCGCAGTTCACAGTTCACAGATCACAGTTCACAGTTCACAGTTTACAGTTCTCAGTTTACAGTTCTCAGTTCACAGTTGACAGTTCACAGTTCACAGTTCACACGTCACAGTTCACAGTTCACAGTTCACAGTCCACAGTTCACAGTTCACAGTCCACAGTTCACAGTTCACAGTTCACAGTTCACAGTTCACAGTTCCCAGTTCGCAGGTCACAGTTCACATTTCACAGTTCACTGTCTTCATTTCATACTTCACAGTTCGCAGTTCACAGTTCACAGGTCACAGGTCACAGTTCACAGCCCACTGTTCACAGTTCACAGTTCTCAGTTCACAGATCACAGTTCACAGTTCACAGACTTTATTTCACAATTCAGTTTTCACAGTTCACAGTTCACAGTTCTCAGTTCACAGTTCACAGTTCACAGATCACAGTTCACAGTTTACAGTTCTCAGTTTACAGTTCACAGTTCACAGTTGACAGTTCACAGTTCACAGTTTACACTTCACAGTTCACAGTTCACAGTTCACAGTCCACAGTTGACTGTTCACAGATCATAGTTCACAGTTCACAGTTCACAGTTCACAGTTCACAGTTCACAGTTCACAGTTCACAGTTCACAGTCTTCATTTCACAATTCACAGTTCGCAGTTCACAGTTCACAGATCACAGTTCACAGATCACAGTTCACAGTTCACAGTTCACAGTTCACAGTTCACATGTCACAGTTCACAGTTCACAGGTCACAGGTCACAGTTCACAGTTCACAGTTCACAGTTCACAGTCTTCATTTCACAACTCACAGTTCGCAGTTCACAGTTCACAGGTCACAGTTCACAGTTCACAGTCCACAGTTCACTGATCACACATCACAGTTCACAGTTCACAGTTCACAGTTCACAGTCCACAGATCACAGTTCACAGTCTTCATTTCACACTTCACAGTTCGCAGTTCACAGTTCACAGATCACAGTTCACAGTTCACAGTTTACAGTTCTCAGTTCGCAGGTCACAGTTCACATTTCACAGTTCACTGTCTTCATTTCATACTTCACAGTTCGCAGTTCACAGTTCACAGGTCACAGTTCACAACCCACTGTTCACAGTTCACAGTTCTCAGTTCACAGATCACAGTTCACAGTTCACAGACTTTATTTCACAATTCAGTTTTCACAGTTCACAGTTCACAGTTCTCAGTTCACAGTTCACAGTTCACAGATCACAATTCACAGTCTTCATTTCACACTTCAGTCTTCACAGGGCACAGTTCACAGTTCACAGTCTTCATTTCACAATTCACAGTTCGCAGTTCACAGTTCACAGATCACACTTCACAGTTCACAGTTCACAGTTCACAGGTCACAGTTCACAGTTCACAGTCCACAGTTCACTGTTCACAGATCACAGTTCACAGATCACAGTCTTCATTTCACACTTCACACTTCACAGTGCACAGTTCACAGTCCACAGTTCACTGTTCACAAATCACAGTTCACACTTCACAGTTCACAGTTCACAGTCCACAGATCACAGTTCACAGACTTTATTTCACACTTCACAGTTGGCAGTTCACAGTTCACAGTTCACAGTTCACAGTTCACAGTTCACAGTTCACAGTTCACAGTTCACAGTTCACAGTTCACAGTTCACAGTTCACAGTTCACAGTTCACTGTTCACAGTTTACAGTTTACAGTTCTCAGTTCACAGTTGACAGTTCACAGTTGACAGTTCACACTTCACAGTTCACAGTTCACAGTTCACAGTCCACAGTTCACTGTTCACAATTCACAGTTCACAGTTCACAGTTCACAGTTCACAGTTCACAGTTCACAGTTCACTGTTCACTGTTCACAGTTCACAGTTCACAGTTCACAGTTCACAGTCTTCATTTCACAATTCACAGTTCGCAGTTTACAGTTCACAGTTCACAGTTCACTGATCACACATCACAGTTCACAGTTCACAGTTCACAGTTCACAGGTCACAGTTCACAGTTCACAGTCCACAGTTCACTGTTCACAGATCACAGTTCACAGATCACAGTCTTCATTTCACACTTCACACTTCACAGTGCACAGTGCACAGTTCACAGTCCACAGTTCACAGTCCACAGTTCACTGTTCACAAATCACAGTTCACAGTTCACAGTCACAGTCCACAGATCACAGTTCACAGTCTTCATTTCACACTTCACAGTTCGCAGTTCACAGTTCACTGATCACACATCACAGTTCACAGTTCACAGTTCACAGTTCACAGGTCACAGTTCACATTTCACAGTCCACAGTTCACTGTTCACAGATCACAGTTCACAGATCACAGTCTTCATTTCACACTTCACAGTGCACAGTTCACAGTCCACAGTTCACTGTTCACAAATCACAGTTCACACTTCACAGTTCACAGTTCACAGTCCACAGATCACAGTTCACAGACTTTATTTCACACTTCACAGTTGGCAGTTCACAGTTCACAGTTCACAGTTCACAGTCCACAGATCACAGTTCACAGTCTTCATTTCACACTTCACAGTTCGCAGTTCACAGTTCACAGATCACAGTTCACAGTTCACAGTTCACAGTTCACAGTTCACTGTTCACAGTTTACAGTTCTCTGTTTACAGTTCTCAGTTCACAGTTCTCAGTTCACAGTTGACAGTTCACAGTTCACAGTTCACACTTCACAGTTCACAGTTCACAGTCCACAGTTCACAGTTCACAGACTTTATTTCACAATTCAGTTTTCACAGTTCACAGTTCACAGTTCTCAGTTCACAGTTCACAGTTCACAGATCACAATTCACAGTCTTCATTTCACACTTCAGTCTTCACAGGGCACAGTTCACAGTTCACAGTCTTCATTTCACAATTCACAGTTCGCAGTTCACAGTTCACAGATCACACTTCACAGTTCACAGTTCACAGTTCACAGGTCACAGTTCACAGTTCACAGTCCACAGTTCACTGTTCACAGATCACAGTTCACAGATCACAGTCTTCATTTCACACTTCACACTTCACAGTGCACAGTTCACAGTCCACAGTTCACTGTTCACAAATCACAGTTCACACTTCACAGTTCACAGTTCACAGTCCACAGTTCACAGTTCACAGTCTTCATTTCACAATTCGCAGTTCGCAGTTCACAGTTCACAGATCACAGTTCACAGATCACAGTTCACAGTTCACAGTTCACAGTTCACAGTTCACAGATCACACTTCACAGTTCACAGTTCACAGATCATAGTTCACAGATCACAGTTCACAGACTTTATTTCACAATTCAGTTTTCACAGTTCACACTTCACAGTGCACAGTTCACAGTCCACAGTTCACAGTCCACAGTTCACTGTTCACAAATCACAGTTCACAGTTCACAGTTCACAGTCCACAGATCACAGTTCACAGTTCACAGTTCACAGGTCACAGGTCACAGTTCACAGTTCACAGTTCACAGTTCACAGTCTTCATTTCACAACTCACAGTTCGCAGTTCACAGTTCACAGGTCACAGTTCACAGTTCACAGTCCACAGTTCACTGATCACACATCACAGTTCACAGTTCACAGTCCACAGATCACAGTTCACAGTCTTCATTTCACACTTCACAGTTCGCAGTTCACAGTTCACAGATCACAGTTCACAGTTCACAGTTTACGGTTCTCAGTTCGCAGGTCACAGTTCACATTTCACAGTTCACTGTCTTCATTTCATACTTCACAGTTCGCAGTTCACAGTTCACAGGTCACAGTTCACAACCCACTGTTCACAGTTCACAGTTCTCAGTTCACAGATCACAGTTCACAGTTCACAGACTTTATTTCACAATTCAGTTTTCACAGTTCACAGTTCACAGTTCTCAGTTCACAGTTCACAGTTCACAGATCACAATTCACAGTCTTCATTTCACACTTCAGTCTTCACAGGGCACAGTTCACAGTTCACAGTCTTCATTTCACAATTCACAGTTCGCAGTTCACAGTTCACAGATCACACTTCACAGTTCACAGTTCACAGTTCACAGGTCACAGTTCACAGTTCACAGTCCACAGTTCACTGTTCACAGATCACAGTTCACAGATCACAGTCTTCATTTCACACTTCACACTTCACAGTGCACAGTTCACAGTCCACAGTTCACTGTTCACAAATCACAGTTCACACTTCACAGTTCACAGTTCACAGTCCACAGATCACAGTTCACAGACTTTATTTCACACTTCACAGTTGGCAGTTCACAGTTCACAGTTCACAGTTCACAGTTCACAGTTCACAGTTCACAGTTCACAGTTCACAGTTCACAGTTCACAGTTCACAGTTCACTGTTCACAGTTTACAGTTCTCAGTTTACAGTTCTCAGTTCACAGTTGACAGTTCACAGTTGACAGTTCACACTTCACAGTTCACAGTTCACAGTTCACAGTCCACAGTTCACTGTTCACAATTCACAGTTCACAGTTCACAGTTCACAGTTCACAGTTCACAGTTCACTGTTCACTGTTCACAGTTCACAGTTCACAGTTCACAGTTCACAGTCTTCATTTCACAATTCACAGTTCGCAGTTTACAGTTCACAGTTCACAGTTCACTGATCACACATCACAGTTCACAGTTCACAGTTCACAGTTCACAGTTCACAGGTCACAGTTCACAGTTCACAGTCCACAGTTCACTGTTCACAGATCACAGTTCACAGATCACAGTCTTCATTTCACACTTCACACTTCACAGTGCACAGTGCACAGTTCACAGTCCACAGTTCACAGTCCACAGTTCACTGTTCACAAATCACAGTTCACAGTTCACAGTCACAGTCCACAGATCACAGTTCACAGTCTTCATTTCACACTTCACAGTTCGCAGTTCACAGTTCACTGATCACACATCACAGATCACAGTTCACAGTTCACAGTTCACAGGTCACAGTTCACAGTTCACAGTCCACAGTTCACTGTTCACAGATCACAGTTCACAGATCACAGTCTTCATTTCACACTTCACAGTGCACAGTTCACAGTCCACAGTTCACTGTTCACAAATCACAGTTCACACTTCACAGTTCACAGTTCACAGTCCACAGATCACAGTTCACAGACTTTATTTCACACTTCACAGTTGGCAGTTCACAGTTCACAGTTCACAGTTCACAGTTCACTGTTCACTGTTCACAGTTCACAGTTCACAGTTCACAGTTCACAGTCTTCATTTCACAATTCACAGTTCGCAGTTCACAGTTCACAGTCCACAGTTCACTGTTCACAAATCACAGTTCACAGTTCACAGTTCACAGTCCACAGATCACAGTTCACAGTCTTCATTTCACACTTCACAGTTCGCAGTTCACAGTTCACAGATCACAGTTCACAGTTCACAGTTCACAGTTCACAGTTCACTGTTCACAGTTTACAGTTCTCTGTTTACAGTTCTCAGTTCACAGTTCTCAGTTCACAGTTGACAGTTCACAGTTCACAGTTCACACTTCACAGTTCACACTTCACAGTTCACAGTTCACAGTCCACAGTTCACTGTTCACAGATCATAGTTCACAGTTCACAGTTCACAGTTCACAGTTCACAGTTCACAGTTCACAGTTCACAGTTCACAGTTCACAGTTCACAGTTCACAGTTCACAGTCTTCATTTCACAATTCGCAGTTCGCAGTTCACAGTTCACAGATCACAGTTCACAGATCACAGTTCACAGTTCACAGTTCACAGTTCACATTTCACAGATCACACTTCACAGTTCACAGTTCACAGATCATAGTTCACAGATCACAGTTCACAGACTTTATTTCACAATTCAGTTTTCACAGTTCACACTTCACAGTGCACAGTTCACAGTCCACAGTTCACAGTCTTCATTTCACACTTCACAGTTCGCAGTTCACAGTTCACAGTTCTCAGTTCACAGTTCACAGTTCACAGATCACAGTTCACAGTCTTCATTTCACACTTCAGTCTTCACAGGGCACAGTTCACAGTTCACAGTCTTCATTTCACAATTCACAGTTCGCAGTTCACAGTTCACAGTTCACAGTTCACAGTCTTCATTTCACAATTCACAGTTCGCAGTTCACAGTTCACAGTTCACAGATCACAGTTCACAGTTCACAGTCTTCATTTCACACTTCACAGTTCGCTGTTCACAGTTCACAGATCACAGTTCACAGTTCACAGTTCACAGTTCACAGTTCACAGTTCACTGTTCACAGTTTACAGTTCTCAGTTTACAGTTCTCAGTTCACAGTTGACAGTTCACAGTTCACAGTTCACAGTTCACAGTTCACACTTCACAGTTCACAGTTCACAGTTCACAGTCCACAGTTCACTGTTCACAGATCATAGTTCACAGTTCACAGTTCACAGTTCACAGTTCACAGTTCACAGTCTTCATTTCACAATTCACAGTTCGCAGTTCACAGTTCACAGATCACAGTTCACAGATCACAGTTCACAGTTCACAGTTCACAGTTCACAGATCACACTTCACAGATCACACTTCACAGTTCACAGTTCACAGATCACTGTTCACAGACTTTATTTCACAATTCAGTTTTCACAGTTCACAGTTCACAGTCCGCAGTTCACTGTTCACTGATCATAGTTCACAGTTCACAGTTCACAGTTCACAGTTCACAGTTCACAGTTCACAGTTCACAGTTCACAGTTCACAGTTCACAGTTCACAGTTCACAGTTCACAGTTCACAGTTCACAGTTCACAGTTCACTGTTCACAGTTCACAGTTCACAGTTCACAGTTCACACTTCACAGTTCACACTTCACAGTTCACAGTTCACAGTTCACATATCACAGTTCACATATCACAGTTCACATATCACAGTTCACAGTTCACAGTTCACAGTTCACAGTTCACAGTTCACAGTTTCCAGTTCGCAGGTCACAGTTCACATTTCACAGTTCACTGTCTTCATTTCATACTTCACAGTTCGCAGTTCACAGTTCACAGTTCACAGTTCACTGTTCACAGTTTACAGTTCTCAGTTTACAGTTCTCAGTTCACATATGACAGTTCACAGTTGACAGTTCACACTTCACAGTTCACAGTTCACAGTTCACAGTCCACAGTTCACTGTTCACTGTTCACAATTCACAGTTCACAGTTCACAGTTCACAGTTCACTGTTCACTGTTCACAGTTCACAGTCCACAGATCACAGTTCACAGTCTTCATTTCACACTTCACAGTTCGCAGTTCACAGTTCACAGATCACAGTTCACAGTTCACAGTTTACAGTTCTCAGTTTACAGTTCTCAGTTTACAGTTCTCAGTTCACAGTTGACAGTTCACAGTTCACAGTTCACACGTCACAGTTCACAGTTCACAGTTCACAGTCCACAGTTCACAGTTCACAGTTCACAGTTCCCAGTTCGCAGGTCACAGTTCACATTTCACAGTTCACAGTTCTCAGTTCACAGATCACAGTTCACAGTTCACAGACTTTATTTCACAATTCAGTTTTCACAGTTCCCAGTTCACAGTTCACAGGGCACAGTTCACAGTTCACAGTCTTCATTTCACAATTCACACTTCACAGTGCACAGTTCACAGTCCACAGTTCACTGTTCACAAATCACAGTTCACACTTCACAGTTCACAGTTCACAGTCCACAGATCACAGTTCACAGACTTTATTTCACACTTCACAGTTGGCAGTTCACAGTTCACAGTTCACAGTTCACAGTTCACAGTTCACAGTTCACAGTTCACAGTTCACAGTTCAGAGTTCACAGTTCACTGTTCACAGTTTACAGTTCTCAGTTTACAGTTCTCAGTTCACAGTTGACAGTTCACAGTTGACAGTTCACACTTCACAGTTCACAGTTCACAGTTCACAGTTCACAAACCACAGTTCACTGTTCACAATTCACAGTTCACAGTTTACAGTTCTCAGTTTACAGTTCTCAGTTCACAGTTCACAGTTCACAGTTCACAGTTCAGAGTTCACAGTTCACTGTTCACAGTTTACAGTTCTCAGTTTACAGTTCTCAGTTCACAGTTGACAGTTCACAGTTGACAGTTCACACTTCACAGTTCACAGTTCACAGTTCACAGTTCACAGTTCACAGTTCACAGTTCACAGTTCACAGTTCACAGTTCACAGTTCACAGTTCACAGTTCACACTTCACACTTCACACTTCACAGTTCACACTTCACAGTTCACACTTCACAGTTCACACTTCACACTTCACAGTTCACACTTCACAGTTCACAGTTCACAGTTCACAGTTCACAGTTCACATATCACAGTTCACATATCACAGTTCACAGTTCACAGTTCACAGTTCACAGTTCACAGTTCACAGTTTCCAGTTCGCAGGTCACAGTTCACATTTCACAGTTCACTGTCTTCATTTCATACTTCACAGTTCGCAGTTCACAGTTCACAGTTCACAGTTCACTGTTCACAGTTTACAGTTCTCAGTTTACAGTTCTCAGTTCACAGTTGACAGTTCACAGTTGACAGTTCACACTTCACAGTTCACAGTTCACAGTTCACAGTCCACAGTTCAATGTTCACTGTTCACAATTCACAGTTCACAGTTCACAGTTCACAGTTCACTGTTCACTGTCTTCATTTCATACTTCACAGTTCGCAGTTCACAGTTCACAGGTCACAGTTCACAGCCCACTGTTCACAGTTCACAGTTCTCAGTTCACAGATCACAGTTCACAGTTCACAGACTTTATTTCACAATTCAGTTTTCACAGTTCACAGTTCACAGTTCACAGGGCACAGTTCACAGTTCACAGTCTTCATTTCACAATTCACAGTTCGCAGTTCACAGTTCACAGATCACACTTCACAGTTCACAGTTCACAGTTCACAGTTCCCAGTTCGCAGGTCACAGTTCACATTTCACAGTTCACTGTCTTCATTTCATACTTCACAGTTCACTGTCTTCATTTCATACTTCACAGTTCGCAGTTCACAGTTCACAGTTCACAGTTCACAGTTCACAGGTCACAGTTCACAGTTCACAGGTCACAGTTCACAGTTCACAGTTCACAGTTCACAGTTCACAGTTCACAGTTCACAGTTCACAGTTCACAGTTCACAGTTCACAGTTCACAGTTCACAGTTCACAGTTCACAGTTCACAGTTCACAGTTCACAGTTCACAGTTCACAGTTCACTGTTCACAGTTTACAGTTCTCAGTTTACAGTTCTCAGTTCACAGTTGACAGTTCACAGTTGACAGTTCACAATTGACAGTTCACACTTCTCAGTTCACAGTTCACAGTTCACAGTTCACAGTCCACAGTTCACTGTTCACAATTCACAGTTCACAGTTCACAGTTCACAGTTCACAGTTCACAGTTCACTGTTCACTGTTCATAGTTCACAGTTCACAGTTCACAGACTTCATTTCACAATTCACAGTTCGCAGTTCACAGTTCACAGGTCACAGTTCACAGTTCACAGGTCACAGTTCACAGTTCACAGTCCACAGTTCACAGTCCACAGTTCACTGTTCACAGATCACAGTTCACAGTTCACAGTCTTCATTTCACACTTCACACTTCACAGTGCACAGTTCACAGTCCACAGTTCACAGTCCACAGTTCACTGATCACACAGCACAGTTCACAGTTCACAGTTCACAGTTCACAGTCCACAGATCACAGTTCACAGTCTTCATTTCACACTTCACAGTTCGCAGTTCACAGTTCACAGATCACAGTTCACAGTTCACAGTTTACAGTTCTCAGTTTACAGTTCTCAGTTCACAGTTGACAGTTCACAGTTCACAGTTCACACGTCACAGTTCACAGTTCACAGTTCACAGTCCACAGTTCACAGTTCACAGTCCACAGTTCACAGTTCACAGTTCACAGTTCACAGTTCACAGTTCCCAGTTCGCAGGTCACAGTTCACATTTCACAGTTCACTGTCTTCATTTCATACTTCACAGTTCGCAGTCCACAGTTCACAGGTCACAGGTCACAGTTCACAGCCCACTGTTCACAGTTCACAGGTCACAGGTCACAGTTCACAGCCCACTGTTCACAGTTCACAGTTCTCAGTTCACAGATCACAGTTCACAGATCACAGACTTTATTTCACAATTCAGTTTTCACAGTTCACAGTTCACAGTTCTCAGTTCACAGTTCACAGTTCACAGATCACAGTTCACAGTTTACAGTTCTCAGTTTACAGTTCACAGTTCACAGTTGAAAGTTCACAGTTCACAGTTTACACTTCACAGTTCACAGTTCACAGTTCACAGTCCACAGTTGACTGTTCACAGATCATAGTTCACAGTTCACAGTTCACAGTTCACAGTTCACAGTTCACAGTTCACAGTTCACAGTCTTCATTTCACAATTCACAGTTCGCATTTCACAGTTTACAGATCACAGTTCACAGATCACAGTTCACAGTTCACAGTTCACAGTTCACAGTTCACAGATCACACTTCACAGTTCACAGTTCACAGTTCACATTTCACAGTTCACTGTCTTCATTTCATACTTCACAGTTCACTGTCTTCATTTCATACTTCACAGTTCGCAGTTCACAGTTCACAGTTCACAGTTCACAGTTCACATGTCACAGTTCACAGTTCACAGGTCACAGGTCACAGTTCACAGTTCACAGTTCACAGTTCACAGTCTTCATTTCACAACTCACAGTTCGCAGTTCACAGTTCACAGGTCACAGTTCACAGTTCACAGTCCACAGTTCACTGATCACACATCACAGTTCACAGTTCACAGTTCACAGTCCACAGATCACAGTTCACAGTCTTCATTTCACACTTCACAGTTCGCAGTTCACAGTTCACAGATCACAGTTCACAGTTCACAGTTTACAGTTCTCAGTTCGCAGGTCACAGTTCACATTTCACAGTTCACTGTCTTCATTTCATACTTCACAGTTCGCAGTTCACAGTTCACAGGTCACAGTTCACAACCCACTGTTCACAGTTCACAGTTCTCAGTTCACAGATCACAGTTCACAGTTCACAGACTTTATTTCACAATTCAGTTTTCACAGTTCACAGTTCTCAGTTCACAGTTCACAGTTCACAGATCACAATTCACAGTCTTCATTTCACACTTCAGTCTTCACAGGGCACAGTTCACAGTTCACAGTCTTCATTTCACAATTCACAGTTCGCAGTTCACAGTTCACAGATCACACTTCACAGTTCACAGTTCACAGTTCACAGTTCACAGGTCACAGTTCACAGTTCACAGTCCACAGTTCACTGTTCACAGATCACAGTTCACAGATCACAGTCTTCATTTCACACTTCACACTTCACAGTGCACAGTTCACAGTCCACAGTTCACTGTTCACAAATCACAGTTCACACTTCACAGTTCACAGTTCACAGTCCACAGATCACAGTTCACAGACTTTATTTCACACTTCACAGTTGGCAGTTCACAGTTCACAGTTCACAGTTCACAGTTCACAGTTCACAGTTCACAGTTCACAGTTCACAGTTCACAGTTCACTGTTCACAGTTTACAGTTCTCAGTTTACAGTTCTCAGTTCACAGTTGACAGTTCACAGTTGACAGTTCACACTTCACAGTTCACAGTTCACAGTTCACAGTCCACAGTTCACTGTTCACAATTCACAGTTCACAGTTCACAGTTCACAGTTCACAGTTCACAGTTCACAGTTCACTGTTCACTGTTCACAGTTCACAGTTCACAGTTCACAGTTCACAGTCTTCATTTCACAATTCACAGTTCGCAGTTTACAGTTCACAGTTCACAGTTCACTGATCACACATCACAGTTCACAGTTCACAGTTCACAGTTCACAGGTCACAGTTCACAGTTCACAGTCCACAGTTCACTGTTCACAGATCACAGTTCACAGATCACAGTCTTCATTTCACACTTCACACTTCACAGTGCACAGTGCACAGTTCACAGTCCACAGTTCACAGTCCACAGTTCACTGTTCACAAATCACAGTTCACAGTTCACAGTCACAGTCCACAGATCACAGTTCACAGTCTTCATTTCACACTTCACAGTTCGCAGTTCACAGTTCACAGATCACAGTTCACAGTTCACAGTTCACAGTTCACAGTTCACTGTTCACAGTTTACAGTTCTCTGTTTACAGTTCTCAGTTCACAGCTCTCAGTTCACAGTTGACAGTTCACAGTTCACAGTTCACACTTCACAGTTCACAGTTCACAGTCCACAGTTCACTGTTCACAGATCATAGTTCACAGTTCACAGTTCACAGTTCACAGTTCACAGTTCACAGTTCACAGTTCACAGTCTTCATTTCACAATTCGCAGTTCGCAGTTCACAGTTCACAGATCACAGTTCACAGATCACAGTTCACAGTTCACAGTTCACAGTTCACAGTTCACAGATCACACTTCACAGTTCACAGTTCACAGATCATAGTTCACAGATCACAGTTCACAGACTTTATTTCACAATTCAGTTTTCACAGTTCACACTTCACAGTGCACAGTTCACAGTCCACAGTTCACAGTCCACAGTTCACTGTTCACAAATCACAGTTCACAGTTCACAGTTCACAGTCCACAGATCACAGTTCACAGTCTTCATTTCACACTTCACAGTTCGCAGTTCACAGTTCACAGTTCTCAGTTCACAGTTCACAGTTGACAGATCACAGTTCACAGTCTTCATTTCACACTTCAGTCTTCACAGGGCACAGTTCACAGTTCACAGTCTTCATTTCACAATTCACAGTTCGCAGTTCACAGTTCACAGTTCACAGTTCACAGTCTTCATTTCACAATTCACAGTTCGCAGTTCACAGTTCACAGATCACAGTTCACAGTTCACACTTCACAGTTCACACTTCACAGTTCACATATCACAGTTCACAGTTCACAGTTCACAGTTCACAGTTCACAGTTTCCAGTTCGCAGGTCACAGTTCACATTTCACAGTTCACTGTCTTCATTTCATACTTCACAGTTCGCAGTTCACAGTTCACAGTTCACAGTTCACTGTTCACAGTTTACAGTTCTCAGTTTACAGTTCTCAGTTCACAGTTGACAGTTCACAGTTGACAGTTCACACTTCACAGTTCACAGTTCACAGTTCACAGTCCACAGTTCAATGTTCACTGTTCACAATTCACAGTTCACAGTTCACAGTTCACAGTTCACTGTTCACTGTCTTCATTTCATACTTCACAGTTCGCAGTTCACAGTTCACAGGTCACAGTTCACAGCCCACTGTTCACAGTTCACAGTTCTCAGTTCACAGATCACAGTTCACAGTTCACAGACTTTATTTCACAATTCAGTTTTCACAGTTCACAGTTCACAGTTCACAGGGCACAGTTCACAGTTCACAGTCTTCATTTCACAATTCACAGTTCGCAGTTCACAGTTCACAGATCACACTTCACAGTTCACAGTTCACAGTTCACAGTTCACAGTTCCCAGTTCGCAGGTCACAGTTCACATTTCACAGTTCACTGTCTTCATTTCATACTTCACAGTTCACTGTCTTCATTTCATACTTCACAGTTCGCAGTTCACAGTTCACAGTTCACAGTTCACAGTTCACAGGTCACAGTTCACAGTTCACAGGTCACAGTTCACAGTTCACAGTTCACAGTTCACAGTTCACAGTTCACAGTTCACAGTTCACAGTTCACAGTTCACAGTTCACAGTTCACAGTTCACAGTTCACAGTTCACAGTTCACTGTTCACAGTTTACAGTTCTCAGTTTACAGTTCTCAGTTCACAGTTGACAGTTCACAGTTGACAGTTCACAGTTGACAGTTCACACTTCTCAGTTCACAGTTCACAGTTCACAGTTCACAGTCCACAGTTCACTGTTCACAATTCACAGTTCACAGTTCACAGTTCACAGTTCACAGTTCACAGTTCACTGTTCACTGTTCATAGTTCACAGTTCACAGTTCACAGACTTCATTTCACAATTCACAGTTCGCAGTTCACAGTTCACAGGTCACAGTTCACAGTTCACAGGTCACAGTTCACAGTTCACAGTCCACAGTTCACAGTCCACAGTTCACTGTTCACAGATCACAGTTCACAGTTCACAGTCTTCATTTCACACTTCACACTTCACAGTGCACAGTTCACAGTCCACAGTTCACAGTCCACAGTTCACTGATCACACAGCACAGTTCACAGTTCACAGTTCACAGTTCACAGTCCACAGATCACAGTTCACAGTCTTCATTTCACACTTCACAGTTCGCAGTTCACAGTTCACAGATCACAGTTCACAGTTCACAGTTTACAGTTCTCAGTTTACAGTTCTCAGTTCACAGTTGACAGTTCACAGTTCACAGTTCACACGTCACAGTTCACAGTTCACAGTTCACAGTCCACAGTTCACAGTTCACAGTCCACAGTTCACAGTTCACAGTTCACAGTTCACAGTTCACAGTTCCCAGTTCGCAGGTCACAGTTCACATTTCACAGTTCACTGTCTTCATTTCATACTTCACAGTTCGCAGTTCACAGTTCACAGGTCACAGGTCACAGTTCACAGCCCACTGTTCACAGTTCACAGTTCTCAGTTCACAGATCACAGTTCACAGTTCACAGACTTTATTTCACAATTCAGTTTTCACAGTTCACAGTTCACAGTTCTCAGTTCACAGTTCACAGTTCACAGATCACAGTTCACAGTTTACAGTTCTCAGTTTACAGTTCACAGTTCACAGTTGAAAGTTCACAGGTCACAATTTACACTTCACAGTTCACAGTTCACAGTTCACAGTCCACAGTTGACTGTTCACAGATCATAGTTCACAGTTCACAGTTCACAGTTCACAGTTCACAGTTCACAGTTCACAGTTCACAGTCTTCATTTCACAATTCACAGTTCGCATTTCACAGTTCACAGATCACAGTTCACAGATCACAGTTCACAGTTCACAGTTCACAGTTCACAGTTCACAGATCACACTTCACAGTTCACAGTTCACAGTTCACATTTCACAGTTCACTGTCTTCATTTCATACTTCACAGTTCACTGTCTTCATTTCATACTTCACAGTTCGCAGTTCACAGTTCACAGTTCACAGTTCTCAGTTCACATGTCACAGTTCACAGTTCACAGGTCACAGGTCACAGTTCACAGTTCACAGTTCACAGTTCACAGTCTTCATTTCACAACTCACAGTTCGCAGTTCACAGTTCACAGGTCACAGTTCACAGTTCACAGTCCACAGTTCACTGATCACACATCACAGTTCACAGTTCACAGTTCACAGTCCACAGATCACAGTTCACAGTCTTCATTTCACACTTCACAGTTCGCAGTTCACAGTTCACAGATCACAGTTCACAGTTCACAGTTTACAGTTCTCAGTTCGCAGGTCACAGTTCACATTTCACAGTTCACTGTCTTCATTTCATACTTCACAGTTCGCAGTTCACAGTTCACAGGTCACAGTTCACAACCCACTGTTCACAGTTCACAGTTCTCAGTTCACAGATCACAGTTCACAGTTCACAGACTTTATTTCACAATTCAGTTTTCACAGTTCACAGTTCTCAGTTCACAGTTCACAGTTCACAGATCACAATTCACAGTCTTCATTTCACACTTCAGTCTTCACAGGGCACAGTTCACAGTTCACAGTCTTCATTTCACAATTCACAGTTCGCAGTTCACAGTTCACAGATCACACTTCACAGTTCACAGTTCACAGTTCACAGGTCACAGTTCACAGTTCACAGTCCACAGTTCACTGTTCACAGATCACAGTTCACAGATCACAGTCTTCATTTCACACTTCACACTTCACAGTGCACAGTTCACAGTCCACAGTTCACTGTTCACAAATCACAGTTCACACTTCACAGTTCACAGTTCACAGTCCACAGATCACAGTTCACAGACTTTATTTCACACTTCACAGTTGGCAGTTCACAGTTCACAGTTCACAGTTCACAGTTCACAGTTCACAGTTCACAGTTCACAGTTCACAGTTCACAGTTCACTGTTCACAGTTTACAGTTCTCAGTTTACAGTTCTCAGTTCACAGTTGACAGTTCACAGTTGACAGTTCACACTTCACAGTTCACAGTTCACAGTTCACAGTCCACAGTTCACTGTTCACAATTCACAGTTCACAGTTCACAGTTCACAGTTCACAGTTCACAGTTCACAGTTCACTGTTCACTGTTCACAGTTCACAGTTCACAGTTCACAGTTCACAGTCTTCATTTCACAATTCACAGTTCGCAGTTTACAGTTCACAGTTCACAGTTCACTGATCACACATCACAGTTCACAGTTCACAGTTCACAGTTCACAGTTCACAGGTCACAGTTCACAGTTCACAGTCCACAGTTCACTGTTCACAGATCACAGTTCACAGATCACAGTCTTCATTTCACACTTCACACTTCACAGTGCACAGTGCACAGTTCACAGTCCACAGTTCACAGTCCACAGTTCACTGTTCACAAATCACAGTTCACAGTTCACAGTCACAGTCCACAGATCACAGTTCACAGTCTTCATTTCACACTTCACAGTTCGCAGTTCACAGTTCACAGATCACAGTTCACAGTTCACAGTTCACAGTTCACAGTTCACTGTTCACAGTTTACAGTTCTCTGTTTACAGTTCTCAGTTCACAGCTCTCAGTTCACAGTTGACAGTTCACAGTTCACAGTTCACACTTCACAGTTCACAGTTCACAGTCCACAGTTCACTGTTCACAGATCATAGTTCACAGTTCACAGTTCACAGTTCACAGTTCACAGTTCACAGTTCACAGTTCACAGTCTTCATTTCACAATTCGCAGTTCGCAGTTCACAGTTCACAGATCACAGTTCACAGATCACAGTTCACAGTTCACAGTTCACAGTTCACAGATCACACTTCACAGTTCACAGTTCACAGATCATAGTTCACAGATCACAGTTCACAGACTTTATTTCACAATTCAGTTTTCACAGTTCACACTTCACAGTGCACAGTTCACAGTCCACAGTTCACAGTCCACAGTTCACTGTTCACAAATCACAGTTCACAGTTCACAGTTCACAGTCCACAGATCACAGTTCACAGTCTTCATTTCACACTTCACAGTTCGCAGTTCACAGTTCACAGTTCTCAGTTCACAGTTCACAGTTGACAGATCACAGTTCACAGTCTTCATTTCACACTTCAGTCTTCACAGGGCACAGTTCACAGTTCACAGTCTTCATTTCACAATTCACAGTTCGCAGTTCACAGTTCACAGTTCACAGTTCACAGTCTTCATTTCACAATTCACAGTTCGCAGTTCACAGTTCACAGATCACAGTTCACAGTTCACACTTCACAGTTCACACTTCACAGTTCACATATCACAGTTCACAGTTCACAGTTCACAGTTCACAGTTCACAGTTTCCAGTTCGCAGGTCACAGTTCACATTTCACAGTTCACTGTCTTCATTTCATACTTCACAGTTCGCAGTTCACAGTTCACAGTTCACAGTTCACTGTTCACAGTTTACAGTTCTCAGTTTACAGTTCTCAGTTCACAGTTGACAGTTCACAGTTGACAGTTCACACTTCACAGTTCACAGTTCACAGTTCACAGTCCACAGTTCAATGTTCACTGTTCACAATTCACAGTTCACTGTTCACTGTCTTCATTTCATACTTCACAGTTCGCAGTTCACAGTTCACATGTCACAGTTCACAGCCCACTGTTCACAGTTCACAGTTCTCAGTTCACAGATCACAGTTCACAGTTCACAGACTTTATTTCACAATTCAGTTTTCACAGTTCACAGTTCACAGTTCACAGGGCACAGTTCACAGTTCACAGTCTTCATTTCACAATTCACAGTTCGCAGTTCACAGTTCACAGATCACACTTCACAGTTCACAGTTCACAGTTCACAGTTCCCAGTTCGCAGGTCACAGTTCACATTTCACAGTTCACTGTCTTCATTTCATACTTCACAGTTCACTGTCTTCATTTCATACTTCACAGTTCGCAGTTCACAGTTCACAGTTCACAGTTCACAGTTCACAGGTCACAGTTCACAGTTCACAGGTCACAGTTCACAGTTCACAGTTCACAGTTCACAGTTCACAGTTCACAGTTCACAGTTCACAGTTCACAGTTCACAGTTCACAGTTCACAGTTCACAGTTCACAGTTCACAGTTCACAGTTCACAGTTCACTGTTCACAGTTTACAGTTCTCAGTTTACAGTTCTCAGTTCACAGTTGACAGTTCACAGTTGACAGTTCACAGTTGACAGTTCACACTTCTCAGTTCACAGTTCACAGTTCACAGTTCACAGTCCACAGTTCACTGTTCACAATTCACAGTTCACAGTTCACAGTTCACAGTTCACAGTTCACAGTTCACTGTTCACTGTTCATAGTTCACAGTTCACAGACTTCATTTCACAATTCACAGTTCGCAGTTCACAGTTCACAGGTCACAGTTCACAGTTCACAGGTCACAGTTCACAGTTCACAGTCCACAGTTCACAGTCCACAGTTCACTGTTCACAGATCACAGTTCACAGTTCACAGTCTTCATTTCACACTTCACACTTCACAGTGCACAGTTCACAGTCCACAGTTCACAGTCCACAGTTCACTGATCACACAGCACAGTTCACAGTTCACAGTTCACAGTTCACAGTCCACAGATCACAGTTCACAGTCTTCATTTCACACTTCACAGTTCGCAGTTCACAGTTCACAGATCACAGTTCACAGTTCACAGTTTACAGTTCTCAGTTTACAGTTCTCAGTTCACAGTTGACAGTTCACAGTTCACAGTTCACACGTCACAGTTCACAGTTCACAGTTCACAGTCCACAGTTCACAGTTCACAGTCCACAGTTCACAGTTCACAGTTCACAGTTCACAGTTCACAGTTCACAGTTCCCAGTTCGCAGGTCACAGTTCACATTTCACAGTTCACTGTCTTCATTTCATACTTCACAGTTCGCAGTTCACAGTTCACAGGTCACAGGTCACAGTTCACAGCCCACTGTTCACAGTTCACAGTTCTCAGTTCACAGATCACAGTTCACAGTTCACAGACTTTATTTCACAATTCAGTTTTCACAGTTCACAGTTCACAGTTCTCAGTTCACAGTTCACAGTTCACAGATCACAGTTCACAGTTTACAGTTCTCAGTTTACAGTTCACAGTTCACAGTTGAAAGTTCACAGGTCACAGTTTACACTTCACAGTTCACAGTTCACAGTTCACAGTCCACAGTTGACTGTTCACAGATCATAGTTCACAGTTCACAGTTCACAGTTCACAGTTCACAGTTCACAGTTCACAGTTCACAGTCTTCATTTCACAATTCACAGTTCGCATTTCACAGTTCACAGATCACAGTTCACAGATCACAGTTCACAGTTCACAGTTCACAGTTCACAGTTCACAGATCACACTTCACAGTTCACAGTTCACAGTTCACATTTCACAGTTCACTGTCTTCATTTCATACTTCACAGTTCACTGTCTTCATTTCATACTTCACAGTTCGCAGTTCACAGTTCACAGTTCACAGTTCACAGTTCACATGTCACAGTTCACAGTTCACAGGTCACAGGTCACAGTTCACAGTTCACAGTTCACAGTTCACAGTCTTCATTTCACAACTCACAGTTCGCAGTTCACAGTTCACAGGTCACAGTTCACAGTTCACAGTCCACAGTTCACTGATCACACATCACAGTTCACAGTTCACAGTTCACAGTCCACAGATCACAGTTCACAGTCTTCATTTCACACTTCACAGTTCGCAGTTCACAGTTCACAGATCACAGTTCACAGTTCACAGTTTACAGTTCTCAGTTCGCAGGTCACAGTTCACATTTCACAGTTCACTGTCTTCATTTCATACTTCACAGTTCGCAGTTCACAGTTCACAGGTCACAGTTCACAACCCACTGTTCACAGTTCACAGTTCTCAGTTCACAGATCACAGTTCACAGTTCACAGACTTTATTTCACAATTCAGTTTTCACAGTTCACAGTTCTCAGTTCACAGTTCACAGTTCACAGATCACAATTCACAGTCTTCATTTCACACTTCAGTCTTCACAGGGCACAGTTCACAGTTCACAGTCTTCATTTCACAATTCACAGTTCGCAGTTCACAGTTCACAGATCACACTTCACAGTTCACAGTTCACAGTTCACAGGTCACAGTTCACAGTTCACAGTCCACAGTTCACTGTTCACAGATCGCAGTTCACAGATCACAGTCTTCATTTCACACTTCACACTTCACAGTGCACAGTTCACAGTCCACAGTTCACTGTTCACAAATCACAGTTCACACTTCACAGTTCACAGTTCACAGTCCACAGATCACAGTTCACAGACTTTATTTCACACTTCACAGTTGGCAGTTCACAGTTCACAGTTCACAGTTCACAGTTCACAGTTCACAGTTCACAGTTCACAGTTCACAGTTCACAGTTCACAGTTCACTGTTCACAGTTTACAGTTCTCAGTTTACAGTTCTCAGTTCACAGTTGACAGTTCACAGTTGACAGTTCACACTTCACAGTTCACAGTTCACAGTTCACAGTCCACAGTTCACTGTTCACAATTCACAGTTCACAGTTCACAGTTCACAGTTCACAGTCCACAGTTCACTGTTCACAATTCACAGTTCACAGTTCACAGTTCACAGTTCACAGTTCACAGTTCACAGTCTTCATTTCACAATTCACAGTTCGCAGTTTACAGTTCACAGTTCACAGTTCACTGATCACACATCACAGTTCACAGTTCACAGTTCACAGTTCACAGGTCACAGTTCACAGTTCACAGTCCACAGTTCACTGTTCACAGATCACAGTTCACAGATCACAGTCTTCATTTCACACTTCACACTTCACAGTGCACAGTGCACAGTTCACAGTCCACAGTTCACAGTCCACAGTTCACTGTTCACAAATCACAGTTCACAGTTCACAGTCACAGTCCACAGATCACAGTTCACAGTCTTCATTTCACACTTCACAGTTCGCAGTTCACAGTTCACAGATCACAGTTCACAGTTCACAGTTCACAGTTCACAGTTCACTGTTCACAGTTTACAGTTCTCTGTTTACAGTTCTCAGTTCACAGTTCTCAGTTCACAGTTGACAGTTCACAGTTCACAGTTCACACTTCACAGTTCACAGTTCACAGTCCACAGTTCACTGTTCACAGATCATAGTTCACAGTTCACAGTTCACAGTTCACAGTTCACAGTTCACAGTTCACAGTTCACAGTTCACAGTTCACAGTCTTCATTTCACAATTCGCAGTTCGCAGTTCACAGTTCACAGATCACAGTTCACAGATCACAGTTCACAGTTCACAGTTCACAGTTCACAGATCACACTTCACAGTTCACAGTTCACAGATCATAGTTCACAGATCACAGTTCACAGACTTTATTTCACAATTCAGTTTTCACAGTTCACACTTCACAGTGCACAGTTCACAGTCCACAGTTCACAGTCCACAGTTCACTGTTCACAAATCACAGTTCACAGTTCACAGTTCACAGTCCACAGATCACAGTTCACAGTCTTCATTTCACACTTCACAGTTCGCAGTTCACAGTTCACAGTTCTCAGTTCACAGTTCACAGTTCACAGATCACAGTTCACAGTCTTCATTTCACACTTCAGTCTTCACAGGGCACAGTTCACAGTTCACAGTCTTCATTTCACAATTCACAGTTCGCAGTTCACAGTTCACAGTTCACAGTTCACAGTCTTCATTTCACAATTCACAGTTCGCAGTTCACAGTTCACAGATCACAGTTCACAGTTCACAGTCTTCATTTCACACTTCACAGTTCGCTGTTCACAGTTCACAGATCACAGTTCACAGTTCACAGTTCACAGTTCACAGTTCACTGTTCACAGTTTACAGTTCTCAGTTTACAGTTCTCAGTTCACAGTTGACAGTTCACAGTTCACAGTTCACAGTTCACAGTTCACACTTCACAGTTCACAGTTCACAGTTCACAGTCCACAGTTCACTGTTCACAGATCATAGTTCACAGTTCACAGTTCACAGTTCACAGTTCACAGTCTTCATTTCACAATTCACAGTTCGCAGTTCACAGTTCACAGATCACAGTTCACAGATCACAGTTCACAGTTCACAGTTCACAGTTCACAGATCACACTTCACAGATCACACTTCACAGTTCACAGTTCACAGATCACTGTTCACAGACTTTATTTCACAATTCAGTTTTCACAGTTCACAGTTCACAGTCCGCAGTTCACTGTTCACTGATCATAGTTCACAGTTCACAGTTGGCAGTTCACAGTTCACAGTTCACAGTTCACAGTTCACAGTTCACAGTTCACAGTTCACAGTTCACAGTTCACAGTTCACTGTTCACAGTTTACAGTTCTCAGTTTACAGTTCTCAGTTCACAGTTGACAGTTCACAGTTGACAGTTCACACTTCACAGTTCACAGTTCACAGTTCACAGTCCACAGTTCACTGTTCACAATTCACAGTCTTCATTTCACAATTCACAGTTCGCAGTTCACAGTTCACAGATCACAGTTCACAGTTCACAGTTTACAGTTCTCAGTTTACAGTTCTCAGTTCACAGTTCACAGTTCACAGTTCACAGTTCACAGTTCACAGTTCAGAGTTCACAGTTCACTGTTCACAGTTTACAGTTCTCAGTTTACAGTTCTCAGTTCACAGTTGACAGTTCACAGTTGACAGTTCACACTTCACAGTTCACAGTTCACAGTTCACAGTTCACAAACCACAGTTCACTGTTCACAATTCACAGTTCACAGTTCACAGTTCACAGATCACACTTCACAGTTCACAGTTCACAGATCATAGTTCACAGATCACAGTTCACAGACTTTATTTCACAATTCAGTTTTCACAGTTCACACTTCACAGTGCACAGTTCACAGTCCACAGTTCACAGTCCACAGTTCACTGTTCACAAATCACAGTTCACAGTTCACAGTTCACAGTCCACAGATCACAGTTCACAGTCTTCATTTCACACTTCACAGTTCGCAGTTCACAGACTTTATTTCACAATTCAGTTTTCACAGTTCACAGTTCACAGTTCACAGGGCACAGTTCACAGTTCACAGTCTTCATTTCACAATTCACACTTCACAGTGCACAGTTCACAGTCCACAGTTCACTGTTCACAAATCACAGTTCACACTTCACAGTTCACAGTTCACAGTCCACAGATCACAGTTCACAGACTTTATTTCACACTTCACAGTTGGCAGTTCACAGTTCACAGTTCACAGTTCACAGTTCACAGTTCACAGTTCACAGTTCACAGTTCACAGTTCACAGTTCACAGTTCACAGTTCAGTGTTCACAGTTCACAGTTCACAGTTCACAGTTCAGTGTTCACAGTTCACTGTTCACAGTTTACAGTTCTCAGTTTACAGTTCACAGTTGACAGTTCACAGTTGACAGTTCACACTTCACAGTTCACAGTTCACAGTTCACAGTTCACAAACCACAGTTCACTGTTCACAATTCACAGTTCACAGTTCACAGTTCACAGTTCACAGTTCACAGTTCACTGTTCACTGTTCACAGTTCACAGTTCACAGTTCACAGTTCACAGTTCACAGACTTCATTTCACAATTCACAGTTCGCAGTTCACAGTTCACAGGTCACAGTTCACAGTTCACAGGTCACAGTTCACAGTTCACAGTCCACAGTTCACAGTCCACAGTTCACTGTTCACAGATCACAGTTCACAGTCCACAGTTCACTGTTCACAGATCACAGTTCACAGTTCACATTCTTCATTTCACACTTCACACTTCACAGTGCACAGTTCACAGTCCACAGTTCACAGTCCACAGTTCACTGATCACACATCACAGTTCACAGTTCACAGTTCACAGTCCACAGATCACAGTTCACAGTCCTCATTTCACACTTCACAGTTCGCAGTTCACAGTTCACAGATCACAGTTCACAGTTCACAGTTTACAGTTCTCAGTTTACAGTTCTCAGTTCACAGTTCACAGTTCACAGTTCACAGTTCACAGTTCACAGTTCAGAGTTCACAGTTCACTGTTCACAGTTTACAGTTCTCAGTTTACAGTTCTCAGTTCACAGTTGACAGTTCACAGTTGACAGTTCACACTTCACAGTTCACAGTTCACAGTTCCCAGTTCGCAGGTCACAGTTCACATTTCACAGTTCACTGTCTTCATTTCATACTTCACAGTTCGCAGTTCACAGTTCACAGGTCACAGTTCACAACCCACTGTTCACAGTTCACAGTTCTCAGTTCACAGATCACAGTTCACAGTTCACAGACTTTATTTCACAATTCAGTTTTCACAGTTCACAGATCACAGTTCTCAGTTCACAGTTCACAGTTCACAGATCACAATTCACAGTCTTCATTTCACACTTCAGTCTTCACAGGGCACAGTTCACAGTTCACAGTCTTCATTTCACAATTCACAGTTCGCAGTTCACAGTTCACAGGTCACAGTTCACAGTTCACAGTCCACAGTTCACTGTTCACAGATCACAGTTCACAGATCACAGTCTTCATTTCACACTTCACACTTCACAGTGCACAGTTCACAGTCCACAGTTCACTGTTCACAAATCACAGTTCACACTTCACAGTTCACAGTTCACAGTCCACAGATCACAGTTCACAGACTTTATTTCACACTTCACAGTTGGCAGTTCACAGTTCACAGTTCACAGTTCACAGTTCACAGTTCACAGTTCACTGTTCACAGTTTACAGTTCTCAGTTTACAGTTCTCAGTTCACAGTTGACAGTTCACAGTTGACAGTTCACACTTCACAGTTCACAGTTCACAGTTCACAGTCCACAGTTCACTGTTCACAATTCACAGTTCACAGTTCACAGTTCACAGTTCACAGTTCACAGTTCACAGTCTTCATTTCACAATTCACAGTTCGCAGTTTACAGTTCACAGTTCACAGTTCACTGATCACACATCACAGTTCACAGTTCACAGTTCACAGTTCACAGGTCACAGTTCACAGTTCACAGTCCACAGTTCACTGTTCACAGATCACAGTTCACAGATCACAGTCTTCATTTCACACTTCACACTTCACAGTGCACAGTGCACAGTTCACAGTCCACAGTTCACAGTCCACAGTTCACTGTTCACAAATCACAGTTCACAGTTCACAGTCACAGTCCACAGATCACAGTTCACAGTCTTCATTTCACACTTCACAGTTCGCAGTTCACAGTTCACTGATCACACATCACAGTTCACAGTTCACAGTTCACAGGTCACAGTTCACAGTTCACAGTCCACAGTTCACTGTTCACAGATCACAGTTCACAGATCACAGTCTTCATTTCACACTTCACAGTGCACAGTTCACAGTCCACAGTTCACTGTTCACAAATCACAGTTCACACTTCACAGTTCACAGTTCACAGTCCACAGATCACAGTTCACAGACTTTATTTCACACTTCACAGTTGGCAGTTCACAGTTCACAGTTCACAGTTCACAGTTCACTGTTCACTGTTCACAGTTCACAGTTCACAGTTCACAGTTCACAGTCTTCATTTCACAATTCACAGTTCGCAGTTCACAGTTCACAGTCCACAGTTCACTGTTCACAAATCACAGTTCACAGTTCACAGTTCACAGTTCACAGATCACAGTTCACAGTCTTCATTTCACACTTCACAGTTCGCAGTTCACAGTTCACAGATCACAGTTCACAGTTCACAGTTCACAGTTCACAGTTCACTGTTCACAGTTTACAGTTCTCAGTTTACAGTTCTCAGTTCACAGTTCTCAGTTCACAGTTGACAGTTCACAGTTCACAGTTCACACTTCACAGTTCACAGTTCACAGTCCACAGTTCACTGTTCACAGATCATAGTTCACAGATCATAGTTCACAGTTCACAGTTCACAGTTCACAGTTCACAGTTCACAGTTCACAGTTCACAGTTCACAGTCTTCATTTCACAATTCGCAGTTCGCAGTTCACAGTTCACAGATCACAGTTCACAGATCACAGTTCACAGTTCACAGTTCACAGTTCACAGTTCACAGTTCACAGATCACACTTCACAGTTCACAGTTCACAGATCATAGTTCACAGATCACAGTTCACAGACTTTATTTCACAATTCAGTTTTCACAGTTCACACTTCACAGTGCACAGTTCACAGTCCACAGTTCACAGTCCACAGTTCACTGTTCACAAATCACAGTTCACAGTTCACAGTTCACAGTCCACAGATCACAGTTCACAGTCTTCATTTCACACTTCACAGTTCGCAGTTCACAGTTCACAGATCACAGTTCACAGACTTTATTTCACAATTCAGTTTTCACAGTTCACAGTTCACAGTTCTCAGTTCATAGTTCACAGTTCACAGATCACAGTTCACAGTCTTCATTTCACACTTCAGTCTTCACAGGGCACAGTTCACAGTTCACAGTCTTCATTTCACAATTCACAGTTCGCAGTTCACAGTTCACAGTTCACAGTTCACAGTCTTCATTTCACAATTCACAGTTCGCAGTTCACAGTTCACAGATCACAGTTCACAGTTCACAGTCTTCATTTCACACTTCACAGTTCGCTGTTCACAGTTCACAGATCACAGTTCACAGTTCACAGTTCACAGTTCACTGTTCACAGTTTACAGTTCTCAGTTTACAGTTCTCAGTTCACAGTTGACAGTTCACAGTTCACAGTTCACAGTTCACAGTTCACAGTTCACAGTTCACAGTTCACACTTCACACTTCACAGTTCACAGTTCACAGTTCACAGTCCACAGTTCACTGTTCACAGATCATAGTTCACAGTTCACAGTTCACAGTTCACAGTTCACAGTTCACAGTCTTCATTTCACAATTCACAGTTCGCAGTTCACAGTTCACAGATCACAGTTCACAGATCACAGTTCACAGTTCACAGTTCACAGTTCACAGATCACGCTTCACAGATCACACTTCACAGTTCACAGTTCACAGATCACTGTTCACAGACTTTATTTCACAATTCAGTTTTCACAGTTCACAGTTCACAGTCCGCAGTTCACTGTTCACTATTCATAGTTCACAGTTCACAGTTCACAGTTCACAGTTCACAGTTCACAGTTCACAGTTCACAGTTCACAGTTCACAGTTCACAGTTCACAGTTCACAGTTCACAGTTCACAGTTCACAGTTCACAGTTCACAGTTCACTGTTCACAGTTCACAGTTCACAGTTCACAGTTCACAGTTCACAGTTCACAGTTCACAGTTCACAGTTCACACTTCACAGTTCACAGTTCACAGTTCACATATCACAGTTCACATATCACAGTTCACAGTTCACAGTTCACAGTTCACAGTTCACAGTTTCCAGTTCGCAGGTCACAGTTCACATTTCACAGTTCACTGTCTTCATTTCATACTTCACAGTTCGCAGTTCACAGTTCACAGTTCACAGTTCACTGTTCACAGTTTACAGTTCTCAGTTTACAGTTCTCAGTTCACAGTTGACAGTTCACAGTTGACAGTTCACACTTCACAGTTCACAGTTCACAGTTCACAGTCCACAGTTCACTGTTCACTGTTCACAATTCACAGTTCACAGTTCACAGTTCACAGTTCACTGTTCACTGTTCACAGTTCACAGTCCACAGATCACAGTTCACAGTCTTCATTTCACACTTCACAGTTCGCAGTTCACAGTTCACAGATCACAGTTCACAGTTCACAGTTTACAGTTCTCAGTTTACAGTTCTCAGTTCACAGTTGACAGTTCACAGTTCACAGTTCACACGTCACAGTTCACAGTTCACAGTTCACAGTCCACAGTTCACAGTTCACAGTTCACAGTTCCCAGTTCGCAGGTCACAGTTCACATTTCACAGTTCACAGTTCTCAGTTCACAGATCACAGTTCACAGTTCACAGACTTTATTTCACAATTCAGTTTTCACAGTTCACAGTTCACAGTTCACAGGGCACAGTTCACAGTTCACAGTCTTCATTTCACAATTCACACTTCACAGTGCACAGTTCACAGTCCACAGTTCACTGTTCACAAATCACAGTTCACACTTCACAGTTCACAGTTCACTGTCCACAGATCACAGTTCACAGACTTTATTTCACACTTCACAGGTGGCAGTTCACAGTTCACAGTTCACAGTTCACAGTTCACAGTTCACAGTTCACAGTTCACAGTTCACAGTTCACAGTTCACAGTTCACAGTTCACAGTTCACAGTTCACAGTTCACAGTTCAGTGTTCACAGTTCACTGTTCACAGTTTACAGTTCTCAGTTTACAGTTCTCAGTTCACAGTTGACAGTTCACAGTTGACAGTTCACACTTCACAGTTCACAGTTCACAGTTCACAGTTCACAGTTCACAGTTCACAGTTCACAAACCACAGTTCACTGTTCACAATTCACAGTTCACAGTTCACAGTTCACAGTTCACAGTTCACAGTTCACAGTTCACTGTTCACTGTTCACAGTTCACAGTTCACAGTTCACAGTTCACAGACTTCATTTCACAATTCACAGTTCGCAGTTCACAGTTCACAGGTCACAGTTCACAGTTCACAGGTCACAGTTCACAGTTCACAGTCCACAGTTCACAGTCCACAGTTCACTGTTCACAGATCACAGTTCACAGTTCACATTCTTCATTTCACACTTCACACTTCACAGTGCACAGTTCACAGTCCACAGTTCACAGTCCACAGTTCACTGATCACACATCACAGTTCACAGTTCACAGTTCACAGTCCACAGATCACAGTTCACAGTCCTCATTTCACACTTCACAGTTCGCAGTTCACAGTTCACAGATCACAGTTCACAGTTCACAGTTTACAGTTCTCAGTTTACAGTTCTCAGTTCACAGTTCACAGTTCACAGTTCACAGTTCACAGTTCACAGTTCACAGTTCACAGTTCAGAGTTCACAGTTCACTGTTCACAGTTTACAGTTCTCAGTTTACAGTTCTCAGTTCACAGTTGACAGTTCACAGTTGACAGTTCACACTTCACAGTTCACAGTTCACAGTTCACAGTTCACAAACCACAGTTCACTGTTCACAATTCACAGTTCACAGTTCACAGTTCACAGTTCACAGTTCACAGTTCACAGTTCACAAACCACAGTTCACTGTTCACAATTCACAGTTCACAGTTCACAGTTCACAGTTCACAGTTCACAGTTCACAGTTCCCAGTTCGCAGGTCACAGTTCACATTTCACAGTTCACTGTCTTCATTTCATACTTCACAGTTCGCAGTTCACAGTTCACAGGTCACAGTTCACAACCCACTGTTCACAGTTCACAGTTCTCAGTTCACAGATCACAGTTCACAGTTCACAGACTTTATTTCACAATTCAGTTTTCACAGTTCACAGATCACAGTTCTCAGTTCACAGTTCACAGTTCACAGATCACAATTCACAGTCTTCATTTCACACTTCAGTCTTCACAGGGCACAGTTCACAGTTCACAGTCTTCATTTCACAATTCACAGTTCGCAGTTCACAGTTCACAGATCACACTTCACAGTTCACAGTTCACAGTTCACAGGTCACAGTTCACAGTTCACAGTCCACAGTTCACTGTTCACAGATCACAGTTCACAGATCACAGTCTTCATTTCACACTTCACACTTCACAGTGCACAGTTCACAGTCCACAGTTCACTGTTCACAAATCACAGTTCACACTTCACAGTTCACAGTTCACAGTCCACAGATCACAGTTCACAGACTTTATTTCACACTTCACAGTTGGCAGTTCACAGTTCACAGTTCACAGTTCACAGTTCACAGTTCACAGTTCACTGTTCACAGTTTACAGTTCTCAGTTTACAGTTCTCAGTTCACAGTTGACAGTTCACAGTTGACAGTTCACACTTCACAGTTCACAGTTCACAGTTCACAGTCCACAGTTCACTGTTCACAATTCACAGTTCACAGTTCACAGTTCACAGTTCACAGTTCACAGTTCACAGTCTTCATTTCACAATTCACAGTTCGCAGTTTACAGTTCACAGTTCACAGTTCACTGATCACACATCACAGTTCACAGTTCACAGTTCACAGTTCACAGGTCACAGTTCACAGTTCACAGTCCACAGTTCACTGTTCACAGATCACAGTTCACAGATCACAGTCTTCATTTCACACTTCACACTTCACAGTGCACAGTGCACAGTTCACAGTCCACAGTACACAGTCCACAGTTCACTGTTCACAAATCACAGTTCACAGTTCACAGTCACAGTCCACAGATCACAGTTCACAGTCTTCATTTCACACTTCACAGTTCGCAGTTCACAGTTCACTGATCACACATCACAGTTCACAGTTCACAGTTCACAGTTCACAGGTCACAGTTCACAGTTCACAGTCCACAGTTCACTGTTCACAGATCACAGTTCACAGATCACAGTCTTCATTTCACACTTCACAGTGCACAGTTCACAGTCCACAGTTCACTGTTCACAAATCACAGTTCACACTTCACAGTTCACAGTTCACAGTCCACAGATCACAGTTCACAGACTTTATTTCACACTTCACAGTTGGCAGTTCACAGTTCACAGTTCACAGTTCACAGTTCACTGTTCACTGTTCACAGTTCACAGTTCACAGTTCACAGTTCACAGTCTTCATTTCACAATTCACAGTTCGCAGTTCACAGTTCACAGTCCACAGTTCACTGTTCACAAATCACAGTTCACAGTTCACAGTTCACAGTTCACAGATCACAGTTCACAGTCTTCATTTCACACTTCACAGTTCGCAGTTCACAGTTCACAGATCACAGTTCACAGTTCACAGTTCACAGTTCACAGTTCACTGTTCACAGTTTACAGTTCTCAGTTTACAGTTCTCAGTTCACAGTTCTCAGTTCACAGTTGACAGTTCACAGTTCACAGTTCACACTTCACAGTTCACAGTTCACAGTTCACAGTCCACAGTTCACTGTTCACAGATCATAGTTCACAGATCATAGTTCACAGTTCACAGTTCACAGTTCACAGTTCACAGTTCACAGTTCACAGTTCACAGTCTTCATTTCACAATTCGCAGTTCGCAGTTCACAGTTCACAGATCACAGTTCACAGATCACAGTTCACAGTTCACAGTTCACAGTTCACAGTTCACAGTTCAAAGTTCACAGATCACACTTCACAGTTCACAGTTCACAGATCATAGTTCACAGATCACAGTTCACAGACTTTATTTCACAATTCAGTTTTCACAGTTCACACTTCACAGTGCACAGTTCACAGTCCACAGTTCACAGTCCACAGTTCACTGTTCACAAATCACAGTTCACAGTTCACAGTTCACAGTCCACAGATCACAGTTCACAGTCTTCATTTCACACTTCACAGTTCGCAGTTCACAGTTCACAGATCACAGTTCACAGACTTTATTTCACAATTCAGTTTTCACAGTTCACAGTTCACAGTTCTCAGTTCATAGTTCACAGTTCACAGATCACAGTTCACAGTCTTCATTTCACACTTCAGTCTTCACAGGGCACAGTTCACAGTTCACAGTCTTCATTTCACAATTCACAGTTCGCAGTTCACAGTTCACAGTTCACAGTTCACAGTCTTCATTTCACAATTCACAGTTCGCAGTTCACAGTTCACAGATCACAGTTCACAGTTCACAGTCTTCATTTCACACTTCACAGTTCGCTGTTCACAGTTCACAGATCACAGTTCACAGTTCACAGTTCACAGTTCACTGTTCACAGTTTACAGTTCTCAGTTTACAGTTCTCAGTTTACAGTTCTCAGTTCACAGTTGACAGTTCACAGTTCACAGTTCACAGTTCACAGTTCACAGTTCACAGTTCACACTTCACAGTTCACAGTTCACAGTTCACAGTCCACAGTTCACTGTTCACAGATCATAGTTCACAGTTCACAGTTCACAGTTCACAGTTCACAGTTCACAGTCTTCATTTCACAATTCACAGTTCGCAGTTCACAGTTCACAGATCACAGTTCACAGATCACAGTTCACAGTTCACAGTTCACAGTTCACAGATCACGCTTCACAGATCACACTTCACAGTTCACAGTTCACAGATCACTGTTCACAGACTTTATTTCACAATTCAGTTTTCACAGTTCACAGTTCACAGTCCGCAGTTCACTGTTCACTGATCATAGTTCACAGTTCACAGTTCACAGTTCACAGTTCACAGTTCACAGTTCACAGTTCACAGTTCACAGTTCACAGTTCACAGTTCACTGTTCACAGTTCACAGTTCACAGTTCACAGTTCACAGTTCACAGTTCACTGTTCACTGTTCACAGTTCACAGTCCACAGATCACAGTTCACAGTCTTCATTTCACACTTCACAGTTCGCAGTTCACAGTTCACAGATCACAGTTCACAGTTCACAGTTTACAGTTCTCAGTTTACAGTTCTCAGTTCACAGTTGACAGTTCACAGTTCACAGTTCACACGTCACAGTTCACAGTTCACAGTTCACAGTCCACAGTTCACAGTTCACAGTTCACAGTTCCCAGTTCGCAGGTCACAGTTCACATTTCACAGTTCACAGTTCTCAGTTCACAGATCACAGTTCACAGTTCACAGACTTTATTTCACAATTCAGTTTTCACAGTTCACAGTTCACAGTTCACAGTTCACAGGGCACAGTTCACAGTTCACAGTCTTCATTTCACAATTCACACTTCACAGTGCACAGTTCACAGTCCACAGTTCACTGTTCACAAATCACAGTTCACACTTCACAGTTCACAGTTCACTGTCCACAGATCACAGTTCACAGACTTTATTTCACACTTCACAGGTGGCAGTTCACAGTTCACAGTTCACAGTTCACAGTTCACAGTTAACAGTTCACAGTTCACAGTTCACAGTTCACAGTTCACAGTTCACAGTTCACAGTTCACAGTTCAGTGTTCACAGTTCACTGTTCACAGTTTACAGTTCTCAGTTTACAGTTCTCAGTTCACAGTTGACAGTTCACAGTTGACAGTTCACACTTCACAGTTCACAGTTCACAGTTCACAGTTCACAGTTCACAGTTCACAGTTCACAGTTCACAAACCACAGTTCACTGTTCACAATTCACAGTTCACAGTTCACAGTTCACAGTTCACAGTTCACAGTTCACAGTTCACTGTTCACTGTTCACAGTTCACAGTTCACAGTTCACAGTTCACAGACTTCATTTCACAATTCACAGTTCGCAGTTCACAGTTCACAGGTCACAGTTCACAGTTCACAGGTCACAGTTCACAGTTCACAGTCCACAGTTCACAGTCCACAGTTCACTGTTCACAGATCACAGTTCACAGTTCACATTCTTCATTTCACACTTCACACTTCACAGTGCACAGTTCACAGTCCACAGTTCACAGTCCACAGTTCACTGATCACACATCACAGTTCACAGTTCACAGTTCACAGTCCACAGATCACAGTTCACAGTCCTCATTTCACACTTCACAGTTCGCAGTTCACAGTTCACAGATCACAGTTCACAGTTCACAGTTTACAGTTCTCAGTTTACAGTTCTCAGTTCACAGTTCACAGTTCACAGTTCACAGTTCACAGTTCACAGTTCACAGTTCAGAGTTCACAGTTCACTGTTCACAGTTTACAGTTCTCAGTTTACAGTTCTCAGTTCACAGTTGACAGTTCACAGTTCACAGTTCACAGTTCACAGTTCACAGTTCACAAACCACAGTTCACTGTTCACAATTCACAGTTCACAGTTCACAGTTCACAGTTCACAGTCCACAGTTCACAGTTCACAGTTCCCAGTTCGCAGGTCACAGTTCACATTTCACAGTTCACTGTCTTCATTTCATACTTCACAGTTCGCAGTTCACAGTTCACAGGTCACAGTTCACAACCCACTGTTCACAGTTCACAGTTCTCAGTTCACAGATCACAGTTCACAGTTCACAGACTTTATTTCACAATTCAGTTTTCACAGTTCACAGATCACAGTTCTCAGTTCACAGTTCACAGTTCACAGATCACAATTCACAGTCTTCATTTCACACTTCAGTCTTCACAGGGCACAGTTCACAGTTCACAGTCTTCATTTCACAATTCACAGTTCGCAGTTCACAGTTCACAGATCACACTTCACAGTTCACAGTTCACAGTTCACAGGTCACAGTTCACAGTTCACAGTCCACAGTTCACTGTTCACAGATCACAGTTCACAGATCACAGTCTTCATTTCACACTTCACACTTCACAGTGCACAGTTCACAGTCCACAGTTCACTGTTCACAAATCACAGTTCACACTTCACAGTTCACAGTTTACAGTCCACAGATCACAGTTCACAGACTTTATTTCACACTTCACAGTTGGCAGTTCACAGTTCACAGTTCACAGTTCACAGTTCACAGTTCACAGTTCACAGTTCACTGTTCACAGTTTACAGTTCTCAGTTTACAGTTCTCAGTTCACAGTTGACAGTTCACAGTTGACAGTTCACACTTCACAGTTCACAGTTCACAGTTCACAGTCCACAGTTCACTGTTCACAATTCACAGTTCACAGTTCACAGTTCACAGTTCACAGTTCACAGTTCACAGTCTTCATTTCACAATTCACAGTTCGCAGTTTACAGTTCACAGTTCACAGTTCACTGATCACACATCACAGTTCACAGTTCACAGTTCACAGTTCACAGGTCACAGTTCACAGTTCACAGTCCACAGTTCACTGTTCACAGATCACAGTTCACAGATCACAGTCTTCATTTCACACTTCACACTTCACAGTGCACAGTGCACAGTTCACAGTCCACAGTTCACAGTCCACAGTTCACTGTTCACAAATCACAGTTCACAGTTCACAGTCACAGTCCACAGATCACAGTTCACAGTCTTCATTTCACACTTCACAGTTCGCAGTTCACAGTTCACTGATCACACATCACAGTTCACAGTTCACAGTTCACAGTTCACAGGTCACAGTTCACAGTTCACAGTCCACAGTTCACTGTTCACAGATCACAGTTCACAGATCACAGTCTTCATTTCACACTTCACAGTGCACAGTTCACAGTCCACAGTCCACAGTTCACTGTTCACAAATCACAGTTCACACTTCACAGTTCACAGTTCACAGTCCACAGATCACAGTTCACAGACTTTATTTCACACTTCACAGTTGGCAGTTCACAGTTCACAGTTCACAGTTTACTGTTCACTGTTCACAGTTCACAGTTCACAGTTCACAGTTCACAGTCTTCATTTCACAATTCACAGTTCGCAGTTCACAGTTCACAGTCCACAGTTCACTGTTCACAAATCACAGTTCACAGTTCACAGTTCACAGTTCACAGATCACAGTTCACAGTCTTCATTTCACACTTCACAGTTCGCAGTTCACAGTTCACAGATCACAGTTCACAGTTCACAGTTCACAGTTCACAGTTCACTGTTCACAGTTTACAGTTCTCAGTTTACAGTTCCCAGTTCACAGTTCTCAGTTCACAGTTGACAGTTCACAGTTCACAGTTCACACTTCACAGTTCACAGTTCACAGTCCACAGTTCACTGTTCACAGATCATAGTTCACAGATCATAGTTCACAGTTCACAGTTCACAGTTCACAGTTCACAGTTCACAGTTCACAGTTCACAGTCTTCATTTCACAATTCGCAGTTCGCAGTTCACAGTTCACAGATCACAGTTCACAGATCACAGTTCACAGTTCACAGTTCACAGTTCACAGTTCACAGTTCACAGATCACACTTCACAGTTCACAGTTCACAGATCATAGTTCACAGATCACAGTTCACAGACTTTATTTCACAATTCAGTTTTCACAGTTCACACTTCACAGTGCACAGTTCACAGTCCACAGTTCACAGTCCACAGTTCACTGTTCACAAATCACAGTTCACAGTTCACAGTTCACAGTCCACAGATCACAGTTCACAGTCTTCATTTCACACTTCACAGTTCGCAGTTCACAGTTCACAGATCACAGTTCACAGACTTTATTTCACAATTCAGTTTTCACAGTTCACAGTTCACAGTTCTCAGTTCATAGTTCACAGTTCACAGATCACAGTTCACAGTCTTCATTTCACACTTCAGTCTTCACAGGACACAGTTCACAGTTCACAGTCTTCATTTCACAATTCACAGTTCGCAGTTCACAGTTCACAGTTCACAGTTCACAGTCTTCATTTCACAATTCACAGTTCGCAGTTCACAGTTCACAGATCACAGTTCACAGTTCACAGTCTTCATTTCACACTTCGCAGTTCGCTGTTCACAGTTCACAGATCACAGTTCACAGTTCACAGTTCACAGTTCACTGTTCACAGTTTACAGTTCTCAGTTTACAGTTCTCAGTTTACAGTTCTCAGTTCACAGTTGACAGTTCACAGTTCACAGTTCACAGTTCACAGTTCACAGTTCACACTTCACAGTTCACAGTTCACAGTTCACAGTCCACAGTTCACTGTTCACAGATCATAGTTCACAGTTCACAGTTCACAGTTCACAGTTCACAGTTCACAGTCTTCATTTCACAATTCACAGTTCGCAGTTCACAGTTCACAGATCACAGTTCACAGATCACAGTTCACAGTTCACAGTTCACAGTTCACAGATCACGCTTCACAGATCACACTTCACAGTTCACAGTTCACAGATCACTGTTCACAGACTTTATTTCACAATTCAGTTTTCACAGTTCACAGTTCACAGTCCGCAGTTCACTGTTCACTGATCATAGTTCACAGTTCACAGTTCACAGTTCACAGTTCACAGTTCACAGTTCACAGTTCACAGTTCACAGTTCACAGTTCACAGTTCACAGTTCACAGTTCACTGTTCACAGTTCACAGTTCACAGTTCACAGTTCACAGTTCACAGTTCACACTTCACAGTTCACACTTCACAGTTCACAGTTCACAGTTCACATATCACAGTTCACATATCACAGTTCACATATCACAGTTCACATATCACAGTTCACAGTTCACAGTTCACAGTTCACAGTTCACAGTTTCCAGTTCGCAGGTCACAGTTCACATTTCACAGTTCACTGTCTTCATTTCATACTTCACAGTTCGCAGTTCACAGTTCACAGTTCACAGTTCACTGTTCACAGTTTACAGTTCTCAGTTTACAGTTCTCAGTTCACAGTTGACAGTTCACAGTTGACAGTTCACACTTCACAGTTCACAGTTCACAGTTCACAGTCCACAGTTCACTGTTCACTGTTCACAATTCACAGTTCACAGTTCACAGTTCACAGTCTTCATTTCACAATTCACAGTTCGCAGTTCACAGTTCACAGATCACAGTTCACAGTTCACAGTCTTCATTTCACACTTCACAGTTCGCTGTTCACAGTTCACAGATCACAGTTCACAGTTCACAGTTCACAGTTCACTGTTCACAGTTTACAGTTCTCAGTTTACAGTTCTCAGTTTACAGTTCTCAGTTCACAGTTCACTGTTCACAAATCACAGTTCACAGTTCACAGTTCACAGTCCACAGATCACAGTTCACAGTCTTCATTTCACACTTCACAGTTCGCAGTTCACAGTTCACAGATCACAGTTCACAGACTTTATTTCACAATTCAGTTTTCACAGTTCACAGTTCACAGTTCTCAGTTCATAGTTCACAGTTCACAGATCACAGTTCACAGTCTTCATTTCACACTTCAGTCTTCACAGGGCACAGTTCACAGTTCACAGTCTTCATTTCACAATTCACAGTTCGCAGTTCACAGTTCACAGTTCACAGTTCACAGTCTTCATTTCACAATTCACAGTTCGCAGTTCACAGTTCACAGATCACAGTTCACAGTTCACAGTCTTCATTTCACACTTCACAGTTCGCTGTTCACAGTTCACAGATCACAGTTCACAGTTCACAGTTCACAGTTCACTGTTCACAGTTTACAGTTCTCAGTTTACAGTTCTCAGTTTACAGTTCTCAGTTCACAGTTGACAGTTCACAGTTCACAGTTCACAGTTCACAGTTCACAGTTCACACTTCACAGTTCACAGTTCACAGTTCACAGTCCACAGTTCACTGTTCACAGATCATAGTTCACAGTTCACAGTTCACAGTTCACAGTTCACAGTTCACAGTCTTCATTTCACAATTCACAGTTCGCAGTTCACAGTTCACAGATCACAGTTCACAGATCACAGTTCACAGTTCACAGTTCACAGTTCACAGATCACGCTTCACAGATCACACTTCACAGTTCACAGTTCACAGATCACTGTTCACAGACTTTATTTCACAATTCAGTTTTCACAGTTCACAGTTCACAGTCCGCAGTTCACTGTTCACTGATCATAGTTCACAGTTCACAGTTCACAGTTCACAGTTCACAGTTCACAGTTCACAGTTCACAGTTCACAGTTCACAGTTCACAGTTCACAGTTCACAGTTCACTGTTCACAGTTCACAGTTCACAGTTCACAGTTCACAGTTCACAGTTCACTGTTCACTGTTCACAGTTCACAGTCCACAGATCACAGTTCACAGTCTTCATTTCACACTTCACAGTTCGCAGTTCACAGTTCACAGATCACAGTTCACAGTTCACAGTTTACAGTTCTCAGTTTACAGTTCTCAGTTCACAGTTGACAGTTCACAGTTCACAGTTCACACGTCACAGTTCACAGTTCACAGTTCACAGTCCACAGTTCACAGTTCACAGTTCACAGTTCCCAGTTCGCAGGTCACAGTTCACATTTCACAGTTCACAGTTCTCAGTTCACAGATCACAGTTCACAGTTCACAGACTTTATTTCACAATTCAGTTTTCACAGTTCACAGTTCACAGTTCACAGGGCACAGTTCACAGTTCACAGTCTTCATTTCACAATTCACACTTCACAGTGCACAGTTCACAGTCCACAGTTCACTGTTCACAAATCACAGTTCACACTTCACAGTTCACAGTTCACTGTCCACAGATCACAGTTCACAGACTTTATTTCACACTTCACAGGTGGCAGTTCACAGTTCACAGTTCACAGTTCACAGTTCACAGTTCACAGTTCACAGTTCACAGTTCACAGTTCACAGTTCACAGTTCACAGTTCACAGTTCACAGTTCACAGTTCACAGTTCACAGTTCACAGTTCAGTGTTCACAGTTCACTGTTCACAGTTTACAGTTCTCAGTTTACAGTTCTCAGTTCACAGTTGACAGTTCACAGTTGACAGTTCACACTTCACAGTTCACAGTTCACAGTTCACAGTTCACAGTTCACAGTTCACAGTTCACAAACCAAAGTTCACTGTTCACAATTCACAGTTCACAATTCACAGTTCACAGTTCACAGTTCACAGTTCACAGTTCACAGTTCACAGTTCACTGTTCACTGTTCACAGTTCACAGTTCACAGTTCACAGTTCACAGACTTCATTTCACAATTCACAGTTCGCAGTTCACAGTTCACAGGTCACAGTTCACAGTTCACAGGTCACAGTTCACAGTTCACAGTCCACAGTTCACAGTCCACAGTTCACTGTTCACAGATCACAGTTCACAGTTCACATTCTTCATTTCACACTTCACACTTCACAGTGCACAGTTCACAGTCCACAGTTCACAGTCCACAGTTCACTGATCACACATCACAGTTCACAGTTCACAGTTCACAGTCCACAGATCACAGTTCACAGTCCTCATTTCACACTTCACAGTTCGCAGTTCACAGTTCACAGATCACAGTTCACAGTTCACAGTTTACAGTTCTCAGTTTACAGTTCTCAGTTCACAGTTCACAGTTCACAGTTCACAGTTCACAGTTCACAGTTCACAGTTCAGAGTTCACAGTTCACTGTTCACAGTTTACAGTTCTCAGTTTACAGTTCTCAGTTCACAGTTGACAGTTCACAGTTGACAGTTCACACTTCACAGTTCACAGTTCACAGTTCACAGTTCACAAACCACAGTTCACTGTTCACAATTCACAGTTCACAGTTCACAGTTCACAGTTCACAGTCCACAGTTCACAGTTCACAGTTCCCAGTTCGCAGGTCACAGTTCACATTTCACAGTTCACTGTCTTCATCTCATACTTCACAGTTCGCAGTTCACAGTTCACAGGTCACAGTTCACAACCCACTGTTCACAGTTCACAGTTCTCAGTTCACAGATCACAGTTCACAGTTCACAGACTTTATTTCACAATTCAGTTTTCACAGTTCACAGATCACAGTTCTCAGTTCACAGTTCACAGTTCACAGATCACAATTCACAGTCTTCATTTCACACTTCAGTCTTCACAGGGCACAGTTCACAGTTCACAGTCTTCATTTCACAATTCACAGTTCGCAGTTCACAGTTCACAGATCACACTTCACAGTTCACAGTTCACAGTTCACAGGTCACAGTTCACAGTTCACAGTCCACAGTTCACTGTTCACAGATCACAGTTCACAGATCACAGTCTTCATTTCACACTTCACACTTCACAGTGCACAGTTCACAGTCCACAGTTCACTGTTCACAAATCACAGTTCACACTTCACAGTTCACAGTTCACAGTCCACAGATCACAGTTCACAGACTTTATTTCACACTTCACAGTTGGCAGTTCACAGTTCACAGTTCACAGTTCACAGTTCACAGTTCACAGTTCACTGTTCACAGTTTACAGTTCTCAGTTTACAGTTCTCAGTTCACAGTTGACAGTTCACAGTTGACAGTTCACACTTCACAGTTCACAGTTCACAGTTCACAGTCCACAGTTCACTGTTCACAATTCACAGTTCACAGTTCACAGTTCACAGTTCACAGTTCACAGTTCACAGTCTTCATTTCACAATTCACAGTTCGCAGTTTACAGTTCACAGTTCACAGTTCACTGATCACACATCACAGTTCACAGTTCACAGTTCACAGTTCACAGGTCACAGTTCACAGTTCACAGTCCACAGTTCACTGTTCACAGATCACAGTTCACAGATCACAGTCTTCATTTCACACTTCACACTTCACAGTGCACAGTGCACAGTTCACAGTCCACAGTTCACAGTCCACAGTTCACTGTTCACAAATCACAGTTCACAGTTCACAGTCACAGTCCACAGATCACAGTTCACAGTCTTCATTTCACACTTCACAGTTCGCAGTTCACAGTTCACTGATCACACATCACAGTTCACAGTTCACAGTTCACAGTTCACAGGTCACAGTTCACAGTTCACAGTCCACAGTTCACTGTTCACAGATCACAGTTCACAGATCACAGTCTTCATTTCACACTTCACAGTGCACAGTTCACAGTCCACAGTTCACTGTTCACAAATCACAGTTCACACTTCACAGTTCACAGTTCACAGTCCACAGATCACAGTTCACAGACTTTATTTCACACTTCACAGTTGGCAGTTCACAGTTCACAGTTCACAGTTCACAGTTCACTGTTCACTGTTCACAGTTCACAGTTCACAGTTCACAGTTCACAGTCTTCATTTCACAATTCACAGTTCGCAGTTCACAGTTCACAGTCCACAGTTCACTGTTCACAAATCACAGTTCACAGTTCACAGTTCACAGTTCACAGATCACAGTTCACAGTCTTCATCTCACACTTCACAGTTCGCAGTTCACAGTTCACAGATCACAGTTCACAGTTCACAGTTCACAGTTCACAGTTCACTGTTCACAGTTTACAGTTCTCAGTTTACAGTTCTCAGTTCACAGTTCTCAGTTCACAGTTGACAGTTCACAGTTCACAGTTCACACTTCACAGTTCACAGTTCACAGTCCACAGTTCACTGTTCACAGATCATAGTTCACAGATCATAGTTCACAGTTCACAGTTCACAGTTCACAGTTCACAGTTCACAGTTCACAGTTCACAGTCTTCATTTCACAATTCGCAGTTCGCAGTTCACAGTTCACAGATCACAGTTCACAGATCACAGTTCACAGTTCACAGTTCACAGTTCACAGCTCACAGTTCACAGATCACACTTCACAGTTCACAGTTCACAGATCATAGTTCACAGATCACAGTTCACAGACTTTATTTCACAATTCAGTTTTCACAGTTCACACTTCACAGTGCACAGTTCACAGTCCACAGTTCACAGACCACAGTTCACTGTTCACAAATCACAGTTCACAGTTCACAGTTCACAGTCCACAGATCACAGTTCACAGTCTTCATTTCACACTTCACAGTTCGCAGTTCACAGTTCACAGATCACAGTTCACAGACTTTATTTCACAATTCAGTTTTCACAGTTCACAGTTCACAGTTCTCAGTTCATAGTTCACAGTTCACAGATCACAGTTCACAGTCTTCATTTCACACTTCAGTCTTCACAGGGCACAGTTCACAGTTCACAGTCTTCATTTCACAATTCACAGTTCGCAGTTCACAGTTCACAGTTCACAGTTCACAGTTCACAGTCTTCATTTCACAATTCACAGTTCGCAGTTCACAGTTCACAGATCACAGTTCACAGTTCACAGTCTTCATTTCACACTTCACAGTTCGCTGTTCACAGTTCACAGATCACAGTTCACAGTTCACAGTTCACAGTTCACTGTTCACAGTTTACAGTTCTCAGTTTACAGTTCTCAGTTTACAGTTCTCAGTTCACAGTTGACAGTTCACAGTTCACAGTTCACAGTTCACAGTTCACAGTTCACACTTCACAGTTCACAGTTCACAGTTCACAGTCCACAGTTCACTGTTCACAGATCATAGTTCACAGTTCACAGTTCACAGTTCACAGTTCACAGTTCACAGTCTTCATTTCACAATTCACAGTTCGCAGTTCCAGTTCACAGATCACAGTTCACAGATCACAGTTCACAGTTCACAGTTCACAGTTCACAGATCACGCTTCACAGATCACACTTCACAGTTCACAGTTCACAGATCACTGTTCACAGACTTTATTTCACAATTCAGTTTTCACAGTTCACAGTTCACAGTCCGCAGTTCACTGTTCACTGATCATAGTTCACAGTTCACAGTTCACAGTTCACAGTTCACAGTTCACAGTTCACAGTTCACAGTTCACAGTTCACAGTTCACAGTTCACAGTTCACAGTTCACAGTTCACTGTTCACAGTTCACAGTTCACAGTTCACAGTTCACAGTTCACAGTTCACAGTTCACACTTCACAGTTCACACTTCACAGTTCACAGTTCACAGTTCACATATCACAGTTCACATATCACAGTTCACATATCACAGTTCACAGTTCACAGTTCACAGTTCACAGTTCACAGTTTCCAGTTCGCAGGTCACAGTTCACATTTCACAGTTCACTGTCTTCATTTCATACTTCACAGTTCGCAGTTCACAGTTCACAGTTCACAGTTCACTGTTCACAGTTTACAGTTCTCAGTTTACAGTTCTCAGTTCACAGTTGACAGTTCACAGTTGACAGTTCACACTTCACAGTTCACAGTTCACAGTTCACAGTCCACAGTTCACTGTTCACTGTTCACAATTCACAGTTCACAGTTCACAGTTCACAGTCTTCATTTCACAATTCACAGTTCGCAGTTCACAGTTCACAGATCACAGTTCACAGTTCACAGATCACAGTTCACAGTTCACAGTTCACAGTTCACTGTTCACAGTTTACAGTTCTCAGTTTACAGTTCTCAGTTTACAGTTCTCAGTTCACAGTTCACTGTTCACAAATCACAGTTCACAGTTCACAGTTCACAGTCCACAGATCACAGTTCACAGTCTTCATTTCACACTTCACAGTTCGCAGTTCACAGTTCACAGATCACAGTTCACAGACTTTATTTCACAATTCAGTTTTCACAGTTCACAGTTCACAGTTCTCAGTTCATAGTTCACAGTTCACAGATCACAGTTCACAGTCTTCATTTCACACTTCAGTCTTCACAGGGCACAGTTCACAGTTCACAGTCTTCATTTCACAATTCACAGTTCGCAGTTCACAGTTCACAGTTCACAGTTCACAGTCTTCATTTCACAATTCACAGTTCGCAGTTCACAGTTCACAGATCACAGTTCACAGTTCACAGTCTTCATTTCACACTTCACAGTTCGCTGTTCACAGTTCACAGATCACAGTTCACAGTTCACAGTTCACTGTTCACAGTTTACAGTTCTCAGTTTACAGTTCTCAGTTTACAGTTCTCAGTTCACAGTTGACAGTTCACAGTTCACAGTTCACAGTTCACAGTTCACAGTTCACACTTCACAGTTCACAGTTCACAGTTCACAGTCCACAGTTCACTGTTCACAGATCATAGTTCACAGTTCACAGTTCACAGTTCACAGTTCACAGTTCACAGTCTTCATTTCACAATTCACAGTTCGCAGTTCACAGTTCACAGATCACAGTTCACAGATCACAGTTCACAGTTCACAGTTCACAGTTCACAGATCACGCTTCACAGATCACACTTCACAGTTCACAGTTCACAGATCACTGTTCACAGACTTTATTTCACAATTCAGTTTTCACAGTTCACAGTTCACAGTCCGCAGTTCACTGTTCACTGATCATAGTTCACAGTTCACAGTTCACAGTTCACAGTTCACAGTTCACAGTTCACAGTTCACAGTTCACAGTTCACAGTTCACAGTTCACAGTTCACTGTTCACAGTTCACAGTTCACAGTTCACAGTTCACAGTTCACAGTTCACACTTCACAGTTCACACTTCACAGTTCACAGTTCACAGTTCACATATCACAGTTCACATATCACAGTTCACATATCACAGTTCACATATCACAGTTCACATATCACAGTTCACAGTTCACAGTTCACAGTTCACAGTTCACAGTTTCCAGTTCGCAGGTCACAGTTCACATTTCACAGTTCACTGTCTTCATTTCATACTTCACAGTTCGCAGTTCACAGTTCACAGTTCACAGTTCACTGTTCACAGTTTACAGTTCTCAGTTTACAGTTCTCAGTTCACAGTTGACAGTTCACAGTTGACAGTTCACACTTCACAGTTCACAGTTCACAGTTCACAGTCCACAGTTCACTGTTCACTGTTCACAATTCACAGTTCACAGTTCACAGTTCACAGTTCACTGTTCACTGTTCACAGTTCACAGTCCACAGATCACAGTTCACAGTCTTCATTTCACACTTCACAGTTCGCAGTTCACAGTTCACAGTTCACAGTTTACAGTTCTCAGTTTACAGTTCTCAGTTCACAGTTGACAGTTCACAGTTCACAGTTCACACGTCACAGTTCACAGTTCACAGTTCACAGTCCACAGTTCACAGTTCACAGTTCACAGTTCCCAGTTCGCAGGTCACAGTTCACATTTCACAGTTCACAGTTCTCAGTTCACAGATCACAGTTCACAGTTCACAGACTTTATTTCACAATTCAGTTTTCACAGTTCACAGTTCACAGTTCACAGGGCACAGTTCACAGTTCACAGTCTTCATTTCACAATTCACACTTCACAGTGCACAGTTCACAGTCCACAGTTCACTGTTCACAAATCACAGTTCACACTTCACAGTTCACAGTTCACTGTCCACAGATCACAGTTCACAGACTTTATTTCACACTTCACAGGTGGCAGTTCACAGTTCACAGTTCACAGTTCACAGTTCACAGTTCACAGTTCACAGTTCACAGTTCACAGTTCACAGTTCAGAGTTCACAGTTCACTGTTCACAGTTTACAGTTCTCAGTTTACAGTTCTCAGTTCACAGTTGACAGTTCACAGTTGACAGTTCACACTTCACAGTTCACAGTTCACAGTTCACAGTTCACAAACCACAGTTCACTGTTCACAATTCACAGTTCACAGTTCACAGTTCACAGTTCACAGTTCACAGTTCACAGTTCACAGTTCACAGTTCACAGTTCACAGTTCACAGACTTCATTTCACAATTCACAGTTCGCAGTTCACAGTTCACAGGTCACAGTTCACAGTTCACAGGTCACAGTTCACAGTTCACAGTCCACAGTTCACAGTCCACAGTTCACTGTTCACAGATCACAGTTCACAGTTCACATTCTTCATTTCACACTTCACACTTCACAGTGCACAGTTCACAGTCCACAGTTCACAGTCCACAGTTCACTGATCACACATCACAGTTCACAGTTCACAGTTCACAGTCCACAGATCACAGTTCACAGTCCTCATTTCACACTTCACAGTTCGCAGTTCACAGTTCACAGATCACAGTTCACAGTTCACAGTTTACAGTTCTCAGTTTACAGTTCTCAGTTCACAGTTCACAGTTCACAGTTCACACGTCACAGTTCACAGTTCACAGTTCACAGTTCACAGTCCACAGTTCACAGTTCACAGTTCACAGTTCCCAGTTCGCAGGTCACAGTTCACATTTCACGGTTCACTGTCTTCATTTCATACTTCACAGTTCGCAGTTCACAGTTCACAGGTCACAGTTCACAGCCCACTGTTCACAGTTCACAGTTCTCAGTTCACAGATCACAGTTCACAGTTCACAGACTTTATTTCACAATTCAGTTTTCACAGTTCACAGTTCACAGTTCTCAGTTCACAGTTCACAGTTCACAGATCACAGTTCACAGTCTTCATTTCACACTTCAGTCTTCACAGGGCACAGTTCACAGTTCACAGTCTTCATTTCACAATTCACATTTAGCAGTTCACAGTTCACAGTTCACAGTTCACAGTCTTCATTTCACAATTCACAGTTCGCAGTTCACAGTTCACAGATCACAGTTCACAGTTCACAGTTCACAGTTCACTGTTCACAGTTTACAGTTCTCAGTTCACAGTTCACAGTTCACAGTCCACAGTTCACAGTTCACAGTTCACAGTTCCCAGTTCGCAGGTCACAGTTCACATTTCACAGTTCACTGTCTTCATTTCATACTTCACACTTCACAGTTCACAGTTCACTGTTCACAGTTCACAGTTCACAGTCCACAGTTCACTGTTCACAAATCACAGTTCACAGTTCACTGTTCACAGTCCACAGATCACAGTTCACAGTCTTCATTTCACACTTCACAGTTCGCAGTTCACAGTTCACAGATCACAGATCACAGTTCACAGTTCACAGTTCACAGTTCACAGTTCACTGTTCACAGTTCACTGTTCACAGATCATAGTTCACAGTTCACAGTTCACAGTTCACAGTTCACAGTCTTCATTTCACAATTCACAGTTCGCAGTTCACAGTTCACAGATCACAGTTCACAGATCACAGTTCATAGTTCACAGTTCACAGTTCACAGATCACACTTCAGAGTTCACAGTTCACAGTTCACAGATCACAGTTCACAGACTTTATTTCACAATTCAGTTTTCACAGTTCACAGTTCACAGTTCACAGTTCACAGTTCACAGTTCCAGTTCACAGTTCACAGTTCACAGTTCACAGTTCACACTTCACTGTTCACAGATCACAGTTCACAGTTCACAGTTCACAGTTCCCAGTTCGCAGGTCACAGTTCACATTTCACAGTTCACTGTCTTCATTTCATACTTCACAGTTCACTGTCTTCATTTCATACTTCACAGTTCGCAGTTCACAGTTCACAGTTCACAGTTCACAGTTCACAGTTCACAGTTCACAGTTCACAGTTCACAGGTCACAGTTCACAGTTCACAGGTCACAGGTCACAGTTCACAGTTCACAGTCCACAGTTCACAGTTCACTGTTCACAGATCACAGTTCACAGATCACAGTCTTCATTTCACACTTCACACTTCACAGTGCACAGTTCACAGTCCACGTTCACTGTTCACAAATCACAGTTCACACTTCACAGTTCACAGTTCACAGTCCACAGATCACAGTTCACAGACTTTATTTCACACTTCACAGTTCGCAGTTCACAGTTCACAGTTCACAGTTCACAGTTCACAGTTCACAGGTCACAGTTCACAGTTCACAGTCCACAGTTCACTGTTCACAGATCACAGTTCACAGATCACAGTCTTCATTTCACACTTCACAGTTCGCAGTTCACAGTTCACAGATCACAGTTCACAGTTCACAGTTTCCAGTTCTCAGTTTACAGTACTCAGTTGACAGTTGACAGTTCACAGTTCACAGTTCACACGTCACAGTTCACAGTTCACAGTTCACAGTTCACAGTCCACAGTTCACAGTTCACAGTTCACAGTTCCCAGTTCGCAGGTCACAGTTCACATTTCACAGTTCACTGTCTTCATTTCATACTTCACAGTTCACTGTCTTCATTTCATACTTCACAGTTCGCAGTTTACAGTTCACAGTTCACAGTTCACAGTTCACAGGTCACAGTTCACAGGTCACAGGTCACAGTTCACAGTTCACAGTCAACAATTCACAGTTCACTGTTCACAGATCACACTTCACAGATCACAGTCTTCATTTCACACTTCACACTTCACAGTGCACAGTTCACAGTCCACAGTTCACTGTTCACAAATCACAGTTCACACTTCACAGTTCACAGTTCACAGTCCACAGATCACAGTTCACAGACTTTATTTCACACTTCACAGTTCGCAGTTCACAGTTCACAGTTCACAGTCCACAGTTCACTGTTCACAGATCACAGTTCACAGATCACAGTCTTCATTTCACACTTCACAGTTCGCAGTTCACAGTTCACAGATCACAGTTCACAGTTTACAGTTCTCAGTTTACAGTTCTCAGTTCACAGTTGACAGTTCACAGTTCACAGTTCACACGTCACAGTTCACAGTTCACAGTTCACAGTCCACAGTTCACAGTTCACAGTTCACAGTTCACAGTTCCCAGTTCGCAGGTCACAGTTCACACGTCACAGTTCACAGTTCACAGTTCACAGTCCACAGTTCACAGTTCACAGTTCACAGTTCACAGTTCACAGTTCTCAGTTCATAGTTCACAGTTCACAGATCACAGTTCACAGTCTTCATTTCACACTTCAGTCTTCACAGGGCACAGTTCACAGTTCACAGTCTTCATTTCACAATTCACAGTTCGCAGTTCACAGTTCACAGTTCACAGTTCACAGTCTTCATTTCACAATTCACAGTTCGCAGTTCACAGTTCACAGATCACAGTTCACAGTTCACAGTCTTCATTTCACACTTCACAGTTCGCTGTTCACAGTTCACAGATCACAGTTCACAGTTCACAGTTCACAGTTCACTGTTCACAGTTTACAGTTCTCAGTTTACAGTTCTCAGTTTACAGTTCTCAGTTCACAGTTGACAGTTCACAGTTCACAGTTCACAGTTCACAGTTCACAGTTCACACTTCACAGTTCACAGTTCACAGTTCACAGTCCACAGTTCACTGTTCACAGATCATAGTTCACAGTTCACAGTTCACAGTTCACAGTTCACAGTTCACAGTCTTCATTTCACAATTCACAGTTCGCAGTTCACAGTTCACAGATCACAGTTCACAGATCACAGTTCACAGTTCACAGTTCACAGTTCACAGATCACGCTTCACAGATCACACTTCACAGTTCACAGTTCACAGATCACTGTTCACAGACTTTATTTCACAATTCAGTTTTCACAGTTCACAGTTCACAGTCCGCAGTTCACTGTTCACTGATCATAGTTCACAGTTCACAGTTCACAGTTCACAGTTCACAGTTCACAGTTCACAGTTCACAGTTCACAGTTCACAGTTCACAGTTCACAGTTCACAGTTCACTGTTCACAGTTCACAGTTCACAGTTCACAGTTCACAGTTCACAGTTCACTGTTCACTGTTCACAGTTCACAGTCCACAGATCACAGTTCACAGTCTTCATTTCACACTTCACAGTTCGCAGTTCACAGTTCACAGATCACAGTTCACAGTTCACAGTTTACAGTTCTCAGTTTACAGTTCTCAGTTCACAGTTGACAGTTCACAGTTCACAGTTCACACGTCACAGTTCACAGTTCACAGTTCACAGTCCACAGTTCACAGTTCACAGTTCACAGTTCCCAGTTCGCAGGTCACAGTTCACATTTCACAGTTCACAGTTCTCAGTTCACAGATCACAGTTCACAGTTCACAGACTTTATTTCACAATTCAGTTTTCACAGTTCACAGTTCACAGTTCACAGGGCACAGTTCACAGTTCACAGTCTTCATTTCACAATTCACACTTCACAGTGCACAGTTCACAGTCCACAGTTCACTGTTCACAAATCACAGTTCACACTTCACAGTTCACAGTTCACTGTCCACAGATCACAGTTCACAGACTTTATTTCACACTTCACAGGTGGCAGTTCACAGTTCACAGTTCACAGTTCACAGTTCACAGTTCACAGTTCACAGTTCACAGTTCACAGTTCACAGTTCACAGTTCACAGTTCACAGTTCACAGTTCACAGTTCACAGTTCACAGTTCACAGTTCAGTGTTCACAGTTCACTGTTCACAGTTTACAGTTCTCAGTTTACAGTTCTCAGTTCACAGTTGACAGTTCACAGTTGACAGTTCACACTTCACAGTTCACAGTTCACAGTTCACAGTTCACAGTTCACAGTTCACAGTTCACAAACCAAAGTTCACTGTTCACAATTCACAGTTCACAATTCACAGTTCACAGTTCACAGTTCACAGTTCACAGTTCACAGTTCACAGTTCACTGTTCACTGTTCACAGTTCACAGTTCACAGTTCACAGTTCACAGACTTCATTTCACAATTCACAGTTCGCAGTTCACAGTTCACAGGTCACAGTTCACAGTTCACAGGTCACAGTTCACAGTTCACAGTCCACAGTTCACAGTCCACAGTTCACTGTTCACAGATCACAGTTCACAGTTCACATTCTTCATTTCACACTTCACACTTCACAGTGCACAGTTCACAGTCCACAGTTCACAGTCCACAGTTCACTGATCACACATCACAGTTCACAGTTCACAGTTCACAGTCCACAGATCACAGTTCACAGTCCTCATTTCACACTTCACAGTTCGCAGTTCACAGTTCACAGATCACAGTTCACAGTTCACAGTTTACAGTTCTCAGTTTACAGTTCTCAGTTCACAGTTCACAGTTCACAGTTCACAGTTCACAGTTCACAGTTCACAGTTCAGAGTTCACAGTTCACTGTTCACAGTTTACAGTTCTCAGTTTACAGTTCTCAGTTCACAGTTGACAGTTCACAGTTGACAGTTCACACTTCACAGTTCACAGTTCACAGTTCACAGTTCACAAACCACAGTTCACTGTTCACAATTCACAGTTCACAGTTCACAGTTCACAGTTCACAGTCCACAGTTCACAGTTCACAGTTCCCAGTTCGCAGGTCACAGTTCACATTTCACAGTTCACTGTCTTCATCTCATACTTCACAGTTCGCAGTTCACAGTTCACAGGTCACAGTTCACAACCCACTGTTCACAGTTCACAGTTCTCAGTTCACAGATCACAGTTCACAGTTCACAGACTTTATTTCACAATTCAGTTTTCACAGTTCACAGATCACAGTTCTCAGTTCACAGTTCACAGTTCACAGATCACAATTCACAGTCTTCATTTCACACTTCAGTCTTCACAGGGCACAGTTCACAGTTCACAGTCTTCATTTCACAATTCACAGTTCGCAGTTCACAGTTCACAGATCACACTTCACAGTTCACAGTTCACAGTTCACAGGTCACAGTTCACAGTTCACAGTCCACAGTTCACTGTTCACAGATCACAGTTCACAGATCACAGTCTTCATTTCACACTTCACACTTCACAGTGCACAGTTCACAGTCCACAGTTCACTGTTCACAAATCACAGTTCACACTTCACAGTTCACAGTTCACAGTCCACAGATCACAGTTCACAGACTTTATTTCACACTTCACAGTTGGCAGTTCACAGTTCACAGTTCACAGTTCACAGTTCACAGTTCACAGTTCACTGTTCACAGTTTACAGTTCTCAGTTTACAGTTCTCAGTTCACAGTTGACAGTTCACAGTTGACAGTTCACACTTCACAGTTCACAGTTCACAGTTCACAGTCCACAGTTCACTGTTCACAATTCACAGTTCACAGTTCACAGTTCACAGTTCACAGTTCACAGTTCACAGTCTTCATTTCACAATTCACAGTTCGCAGTTTACAGTTCACAGTTCACAGTTCACTGATCACACATCACAGTTCACAGTTCACAGTTCACAGTTCACAGGTCACAGTTCACAGTTCACAGTCCACAGTTCACTGTTCACAGATCACAGTTCACAGATCACAGTCTTCATTTCACACTTCACACTTCACAGTGCACAGTGCACAGTTCACAGTCCACAGTTCACAGTCCACAGTTCACTGTTCACAAATCACAGTTCACAGTTCACAGTCACAGTCCACAGATCACAGTTCACAGTCTTCATTTCACACTTCACAGTTCGCAGTTCACAGTTCACTGATCACACATCACAGTTCACAGTTCACAGTTCACAGTTCACAGGTCACAGTTCACAGTTCACAGTCCACAGTTCACTGTTCACAGATCACAGTTCACAGATCACAGTCTTCATTTCACACTTCACAGTGCACAGTTCACAGTCCACAGTTCACTGTTCACAAATCACAGTTCACACTTCACAGTTCACAGTTCACAGTCCACAGATCACAGTTCACAGACTTTATTTCACACTTCACAGTTGGCAGTTCACAGTTCACAGTTCACAGTTCACAGTTCACTGTTCACTGTTCACAGTTCACAGTTCACAGTTCACAGTTCACAGTCTTCATTTCACAATTCACAGTTCGCAGTTCACAGTTCACAGTCCACAGTTCACTGTTCACAAATCACAGTTCACAGTTCACAGTTCACAGTTCACAGATCACAGTTCACAGTCTTCATCTCACACTTCACAGTTCGCAGTTCACAGTTCACAGATCACAGTTCACAGTTCACAGTTCACAGTTCACAGTTCACTGTTCACAGTTTACAGTTCTCAGTTTACAGTTCTCAGTTCACAGTTCTCAGTTCACAGTTGACAGTTCACAGTTCACAGTTCACACTTCACAGTTCACAGTTCACAGTCCACAGTTCACTGTTCACAGATCATAGTTCACAGATCATAGTTCACAGTTCACAGTTCACAGTTCACAGTTCACAGTTCACAGTTCACAGTTCACAGTCTTCATTTCACAATTCGCAGTTCGCAGTTCACAGTTCACAGATCACAGTTCACAGATCACAGTTCACAGTTCACAGTTCACAGTTCACAGCTCACAGTTCACAGATCACACTTCACAGTTCACAGTTCACAGATCATAGTTCACAGATCACAGTTCACAGACTTTATTTCACAATTCAGTTTTCACAGTTCACACTTCACAGTGCACAGTTCACAGTCCACAGTTCACAGACCACAGTTCACTGTTCACAAATCACAGTTCACAGTTCACAGTTCACAGTCCACAGATCACAGTTCACAGTCTTCATTTCACACTTCACAGTTCGCAGTTCACAGTTCACAGATCACAGTTCACAGACTTTATTTCACAATTCAGTTTTCACAGTTCACAGTTCACAGTTCTCAGTTCATAGTTCACAGTTCACAGATCACAGTTCACAGTCTTCATTTCACACTTCAGTCTTCACAGGGCACAGTTCACAGTTCACAGTCTTCATTTCACAATTCACAGTTCGCAGTTCACAGTTCACAGTTCACAGTTCACAGTTCACAGTCTTCATTTCACAATTCACAGTTCGCAGTTCACAGTTCACAGATCACAGTTCACAGTTCACAGTCTTCATTTCACACTTCACAGTTCGCTGTTCACAGTTCACAGATCACAGTTCACAGTTCACAGTTCACAGTTCACTGTTCACAGTTTACAGTTCTCAGTTTACAGTTCTCAGTTTACAGTTCTCAGTTCACAGTTGACAGTTCACAGTTCACAGTTCACAGTTCACAGTTCACAGTTCACACTTCACAGTTCACAGTTCACAGTTCACAGTCCACAGTTCACTGTTCACAGATCATAGTTCACAGTTCACAGTTCACAGTTCACAGTTCACAGTTCACAGTCTTCATTTCACAATTCACAGTTCGCAGTTCCAGTTCACAGATCACAGTTCACAGATCACAGTTCACAGTTCACAGTTCACAGTTCACAGATCACGCTTCACAGATCACACTTCACAGTTCACAGTTCACAGATCACTGTTCACAGACTTTATTTCACAATTCAGTTTTCACAGTTCACAGTTCACAGTCCGCAGTTCACTGTTCACTGATCATAGTTCACAGTTCACAGTTCACAGTTCACAGTTCACAGTTCACAGTTCACAGTTCACAGTTCACAGTTCACAGTTCACAGTTCACAGTTCACAGTTCACAGTTCACTGTTCACAGTTCACAGTTCACAGTTCACAGTTCACAGTTCACAGTTCACAGTTCACACTTCACAGTTCACACTTCACAGTTCACAGTTCACAGTTCACATATCACAGTTCACATATCACAGTTCACATATCACAGTTCACAGTTCACAGTTCACAGTTCACAGTTCACAGTTTCCAGTTCGCAGGTCACAGTTCACATTTCACAGTTCACTGTCTTCATTTCATACTTCACAGTTCGCAGTTCACAGTTCACAGTTCACAGTTCACTGTTCACAGTTTACAGTTCTCAGTTTACAGTTCTCAGTTCACAGTTGACAGTTCACAGTTGACAGTTCACACTTCACAGTTCACAGTTCACAGTTCACAGTCCACAGTTCACTGTTCACTGTTCACAATTCACAGTTCACAGTTCACAGTTCACAGTCTTCATTTCACAATTCACAGTTCGCAGTTCACAGTTCACAGATCACAGTTCACAGTTCACAGATCACAGTTCACAGTTCACAGTTCACAGTTCACTGTTCACAGTTTACAGTTCTCAGTTTACAGTTCTCAGTTTACAGTTCTCAGTTCACAGTTCACTGTTCACAAATCACAGTTCACAGTTCACAGTTCACAGTCCACAGATCACAGTTCACAGTCTTCATTTCACACTTCACAGTTCGCAGTTCACAGTTCACAGATCACAGTTCACAGACTTTATTTCACAATTCAGTTTTCACAGTTCACAGTTCACAGTTCTCAGTTCATAGTTCACAGTTCACAGATCACAGTTCACAGTCTTCATTTCACACTTCAGTCTTCACAGGGCACAGTTCACAGTTCACAGTCTTCATTTCACAATTCACAGTTCGCAGTTCACAGTTCACAGTTCACAGTTCACAGTCTTCATTTCACAATTCACAGTTCGCAGTTCACAGTTCACAGATCACAGTTCACAGTTCACAGTCTTCATTTCACACTTCACAGTTCGCTGTTCACAGTTCACAGATCACAGTTCACAGTTCACAGTTCACTGTTCACAGTTTACAGTTCTCAGTTTACAGTTCTCAGTTTACAGTTCTCAGTTCACAGTTGACAGTTCACAGTTCACAGTTCACAGTTCACAGTTCACAGTTCACACTTCACAGTTCACAGTTCACAGTTCACAGTCCACAGTTCACTGTTCACAGATCATAGTTCACAGTTCACAGTTCACAGTTCACAGTTCACAGTTCACAGTCTTCATTTCACAATTCACAGTTCGCAGTTCACAGTTCACAGATCACAGTTCACAGATCACAGTTCACAGTTCACAGTTCACAGTTCACAGATCACGCTTCACAGATCACACTTCACAGTTCACAGTTCACAGATCACTGTTCACAGACTTTATTTCACAATTCAGTTTTCACAGTTCACAGTTCACAGTCCGCAGTTCACTGTTCACTGATCATAGTTCACAGTTCACAGTTCACAGTTCACAGTTCACAGTTCACAGTTCACAGTTCACAGTTCACAGTTCACAGTTCACAGTTCACAGTTCACTGTTCACAGTTCACAGTTCACAGTTCACAGTTCACAGTTCACAGTTCACACTTCACAGTTCACACTTCACAGTTCACAGTTCACAGTTCACATATCACAGTTCACATATCACAGTTCACATATCACAGTTCACATATCACAGTTCACATATCACAGTTCACAGTTCACAGTTCACAGTTCACAGTTCACAGTTTCCAGTTCGCAGGTCACAGTTCACATTTCACAGTTCACTGTCTTCATTTCATACTTCACAGTTCGCAGTTCACAGTTCACAGTTCACAGTTCACTGTTCACAGTTTACAGTTCTCAGTTTACAGTTCTCAGTTCACAGTTGACAGTTCACAGTTGACAGTTCACACTTCACAGTTCACAGTTCACAGTTCACAGTCCACAGTTCACTGTTCACTGTTCACAATTCACAGTTCACAGTTCACAGTTCACAGTTCACTGTTCACTGTTCACAGTTCACAGTCCACAGATCACAGTTCACAGTCTTCATTTCACACTTCACAGTTCGCAGTTCACAGTTCACAGTTCACAGTTTACAGTTCTCAGTTTACAGTTCTCAGTTCACAGTTGACAGTTCACAGTTCACAGTTCACACGTCACAGTTCACAGTTCACAGTTCACAGTCCACAGTTCACAGTTCACAGTTCACAGTTCCCAGTTCGCAGGTCACAGTTCACATTTCACAGTTCACAGTTCTCAGTTCACAGATCACAGTTCACAGTTCACAGACTTTATTTCACAATTCAGTTTTCACAGTTCACAGTTCACAGTTCACAGGGCACAGTTCACAGTTCACAGTCTTCATTTCACAATTCACACTTCACAGTGCACAGTTCACAGTCCACAGTTCACTGTTCACAAATCACAGTTCACACTTCACAGTTCACAGTTCACTGTCCACAGATCACAGTTCACAGACTTTATTTCACACTTCACAGGTGGCAGTTCACAGTTCACAGTTCACAGTTCACAGTTCACAGTTCACAGTTCACAGTTCACAGTTCACAGTTCACAGTTCAGAGTTCACAGTTCACTGTTCACAGTTTACAGTTCTCAGTTTACAGTTCTCAGTTCACAGTTGACAGTTCACAGTTGACAGTTCACACTTCACAGTTCACAGTTCACAGTTCACAGTTCACAAACCACAGTTCACTGTTCACAATTCACAGTTCACAGTTCACAGTTCACAGTTCACAGTTCACAGTTCACAGTTCACAGTTCACAGTTCACAGTTCACAGTTCACAGACTTCATTTCACAATTCACAGTTCGCAGTTCACAGTTCACAGGTCACAGTTCACAGTTCACAGGTCACAGTTCACAGTTCACAGTCCACAGTTCACAGTCCACAGTTCACTGTTCACAGATCACAGTTCACAGTTCACATTCTTCATTTCACACTTCACACTTCACAGTGCACAGTTCACAGTCCACAGTTCACAGTCCACAGTTCACTGATCACACATCACAGTTCACAGTTCACAGTTCACAGTCCACAGATCACAGTTCACAGTCCTCATTTCACACTTCACAGTTCGCAGTTCACAGTTCACAGATCACAGTTCACAGTTCACAGTTTACAGTTCTCAGTTTACAGTTCTCAGTTCACAGTTCACAGTTCACAGTTCACACGTCACAGTTCACAGTTCACAGTTCACAGTTCACAGTCCACAGTTCACAGTTCACAGTTCACAGTTCCCAGTTCGCAGGTCACAGTTCACATTTCACGGTTCACTGTCTTCATTTCATACTTCACAGTTCGCAGTTCACAGTTCACAGGTCACAGTTCACAGCCCACTGTTCACAGTTCACAGTTCTCAGTTCACAGATCACAGTTCACAGTTCACAGACTTTATTTCACAATTCAGTTTTCACAGTTCACAGTTCACAGTTCTCAGTTCACAGTTCACAGTTCACAGATCACAGTTCACAGTCTTCATTTCACACTTCAGTCTTCACAGGGCACAGTTCACAGTTCACAGTCTTCATTTCACAATTCACATTTAGCAGTTCACAGTTCACAGTTCACAGTTCACAGTCTTCATTTCACAATTCACAGTTCGCAGTTCACAGTTCACAGATCACAGTTCACAGTTCACAGTTCACAGTTCACTGTTCACAGTTTACAGTTCTCAGTTCACAGTTCACAGTTCACAGTCCACAGTTCACAGTTCACAGTTCACAGTTCCCAGTTCGCAGGTCACAGTTCACATTTCACAGTTCACTGTCTTCATTTCATACTTCACACTTCACAGTTCACAGTTCACTGTTCACAGTTCACAGTTCACAGTCCACAGTTCACTGTTCACAAATCACAGTTCACAGTTCACTGTTCACAGTCCACAGATCACAGTTCACAGTCTTCATTTCACACTTCACAGTTCGCAGTTCACAGTTCACAGATCACAGATCACAGTTCACAGTTCACAGTTCACAGTTCACAGTTCACTGTTCACAGTTCACTGTTCACAGATCATAGTTCACAGTTCACAGTTCACAGTTCACAGTTCACAGTCTTCATTTCACAATTCACAGTTCGCAGTTCACAGTTCACAGATCACAGTTCACAGATCACAGTTCATAGTTCACAGTTCACAGTTCACAGATCACACTTCAGAGTTCACAGTTCACAGTTCACAGATCACAGTTCACAGACTTTATTTCACAATTCAGTTTTCACAGTTCACAGTTCACAGTTCACAGTTCACAGTTCACAGTTCCAGTTCACAGTTCACAGTTCACAGTTCACAGTTCACACTTCACTGTTCACAGATCACAGTTCACAGTTCACAGTTCACAGTTCCCAGTTCGCAGGTCACAGTTCACATTTCACAGTTCACTGTCTTCATTTCATACTTCACAGTTCACTGTCTTCATTTCATACTTCACAGTTCGCAGTTCACAGTTCACAGTTCACAGTTCACAGTTCACAGTTCACAGTTCACAGTTCACAGTTCACAGGTCACAGTTCACAGTTCACAGGTCACAGGTCACAGTTCACAGTTCACAGTCCACAGTTCACAGTTCACTGTTCACAGATCACAGTTCACAGATCACAGTCTTCATTTCACACTTCACACTTCACAGTGCACAGTTCACAGTCCACGTTCACTGTTCACAAATCACAGTTCACACTTCACAGTTCACAGTTCACAGTCCACAGATCACAGTTCACAGACTTTATTTCACACTTCACAGTTCGCAGTTCACAGTTCACAGTTCACAGTTCACAGTTCACAGTTCACAGGTCACAGTTCACAGTTCACAGTCCACAGTTCACTGTTCACAGATCACAGTTCACAGATCACAGTCTTCATTTCACACTTCACAGTTCGCAGTTCACAGTTCACAGATCACAGTTCACAGTTCACAGTTTCCAGTTCTCAGTTTACAGTACTCAGTTGACAGTTGACAGTTCACAGTTCACAGTTCACACGTCACAGTTCACAGTTCACAGTTCACAGTTCACAGTCCACAGTTCACAGTTCACAGTTCACAGTTCCCAGTTCGCAGGTCACAGTTCACATTTCACAGTTCACTGTCTTCATTTCATACTTCACAGTTCACTGTCTTCATTTCATACTTCACAGTTCGCAGTTTACAGTTCACAGTTCACAGTTCACAGTTCACAGGTCACAGTTCACAGGTCACAGGTCACAGTTCACAGTTCACAGTCAACAATTCACAGTTCACTGTTCACAGATCACACTTCACAGATCACAGTCTTCATTTCACACTTCACACTTCACAGTGCACAGTTCACAGTCCACAGTTCACTGTTCACAAATCACAGTTCACACTTCACAGTTCACAGTTCACAGTCCACAGATCACAGTTCACAGACTTTATTTCACACTTCACAGTTCGCAGTTCACAGTTCACAGTTCACAGTCCACAGTTCACTGTTCACAGATCACAGTTCACAGATCACAGTCTTCATTTCACACTTCACAGTTCGCAGTTCACAGTTCACAGATCACAGTTCACAGTTTACAGTTCTCAGTTTACAGTTCTCAGTTCACAGTTGACAGTTCACAGTTCACAGTTCACACGTCACAGTTCACAGTTCACAGTTCACAGTCCACAGTTCACAGTTCACAGTTCACAGTTCACAGTTCCCAGTTCGCAGGTCACAGTTCACAGTTCACTGTCTTCATTTCATACTTCACAGTTCGCAGTTCACAGTTCACAGGTCACAGTTCACAGCCCACTGTTCACAGTTCACAGTTCTCAGTTCACAGATCACAGTTCACAGTTCACAGTTCACAGTTCACAGTTCACAGTTCACAGTTCACAGTTCACAGTTCACAGTTCACAGTTCACAGTTCACAGTTCACAGTTCACAGTTCACACTTCACAGTTCACACTTCACAGTTCACAGTTCACATATCACAGTTAACAGTTGACAGTTCACAGTTGACAGTTCACACTTCACAGTTCACAGTTCACAGTTCACAGTTCACAAACCACAGTTCACTGTTCACAATTCACAGTTCACAGTTCACAGTTCACAGTTCGCAGTTCACAGTTCACAGGTCACAGTTCACAGTTCACAGGTCACAGTTCACAGTTCACAGTCCACAGTTCACAGTCCACAGTTCACTGTTCACAGATCACAGTTCACAGTTCACATTCTTCATTTCACACTTCACACTTCACAGTGCACAGTTCACAGTCCACAGTTCACAGTCCACAGTTCACTGATCACACATCACAGTTCACAGTTCACAGTTCACAGTCCACAGATCACAGTTCACAGTCCTCATTTCACACTTCACAGTTCGCAGTTCACAGTTCACAGATCACAGTTCACAGTTCACAGTTTACAGTTCTCAGTTTACAGTTCTCAGTTCACAGTTCACAGTTCACAGTTCACACGTCACAGTTCACAGTTCACAGTTCACAGTCCACAGTTCACAGTTCACAGTTCACAGTTCCCAGTTCGCAGGTCACAGTTCACATTTCACGGTTCACTGTCTTCATTTCATACTTCACAGTTCGCAGTTCACAGTTCACAGGTCACAGTTCACAGCCCACTGTTCACAGTTCACAGTTCTCAGTTCACAGATCACAGTTCACAGTTCACAGACTTTATTTCACAATTCAGTTTTCACAGTTCACAGTTCACAGTTCTCAGTTCACAGTTCACAGTTCACAGATCACAGTTCACAGTCTTCATTTCACACTTCAGTCTTCACAGGGCACAGTTCACAGTTCACAGTCTTCATTTCACAATTCACATTTAGCAGTTCACAGTTCACAGTTCACAGTTCACAGTCTTCATTTCACAATTCACAGTTCGCAGTTCACAGTTCACAGATCACAGTTCACAGTTCACAGTTCACAGTTCACTGTTCACAGTTTACAGTTCTCAGTTCACAGTTCACAGTTCACAGTCCACAGTTCACAGTTCACAGTTCACAGTTCCCAGTTCGCAGGTCACAGTTCACATTTCACAGTTCACTGTCTTCATTTCATACTTCACACTTCACAGTTCACAGTTCACTGTTCACAGTTCACAGTTCACAGTCCACAGTTCACTGTTCACAAATCACAGTTCACAGTTCACTGTTCACAGTCCACAGATCACAGTTCACAGTCTTCATTTCACACTTCACAGTTCGCAGTTCACAGTTCACAGATCACAGATCACAGTTCACAGTTCACAGTTCACAGTTCACAGTTCACTGTTCACAGTTCACTGTTCACAGATCATAGTTCACAGTTCACAGTTCACAGTTCACAGTTCACAGTCTTCATTTCACAATTCACAGTTCGCAGTTCACAGTTCACAGATCACAGTTCACAGATCACAGTTCATAGTTCACAGTTCACAGTTCACAGATCACACTTCAGAGTTCACAGTTCACAGTTCACAGATCACAGTTCACAGACTTTATTTCACAATTCAGTTTTCACAGTTCACAGTTCACAGTTCACAGTTCACAGTTCACAGTTCCAGTTCACAGTTCACAGTTCACAGTTCACAGTTCACACTTCACTGTTCACAGATCACAGTTCACAGTTCACAGTTCACAGTTCCCAGTTCGCAGGTCACAGTTCACATTTCACAGTTCACTGTCTTCATTTCATACTTCACAGTTCACTGTCTTCATTTCATACTTCACAGTTCGCAGTTCACAGTTCACAGTTCACAGTTCACAGTTCACAGTTCACAGTTCACAGTTCACAGTTCACAGGTCACAGTTCACAGTTCACAGGTCACAGGTCACAGTTCACAGTTCACAGTCCACAGTTCACAGTTCACTGTTCACAGATCACAGTTCACAGATCACAGTCTTCATTTCACACTTCACACTTCACAGTGCACAGTTCACAGTCCACGTTCACTGTTCACAAATCACAGTTCACACTTCACAGTTCACAGTTCACAGTCCACAGATCACAGTTCACAGACTTTATTTCACACTTCACAGTTCGCAGTTCACAGTTCACAGTTCACAGTTCACAGTTCACAGTTCACAGGTCACAGTTCACAGTTCACAGTCCACAGTTCACTGTTCACAGATCACAGTTCACAGATCACAGTCTTCATTTCACACTTCACAGTTCGCAGTTCACAGTTCACAGATCACAGTTCACAGTTCACAGTTTCCAGTTCTCAGTTTACAGTACTCAGTTCACAGTTGACAGTTCACAGTTCACAGTTCACACGTCACAGTTCACAGTTCACAGTTCACAGTTCACAGTCCACAGTTCACAGTTCACAGTTCCCAGTTCGCAGGTCACAGTTCACATTTCACAGTTCACTGTCTTCATTTCATACTTCACAGTTCACTGTCTTCATTTCATACTTCACAGTTCGCAGTTTACAGTTCACAGTTCACAGTTCACAGTTCACAGGTCACAGTTCACAGGTCACAGGTCACAGTTCACAGTTCACAGTCCACAATTCACAGTTCACTGTTCACAGATCACACTTCACAGATCACAGTCTTCATTTCACACTTCACACTTCAAAGTGCACAGTTCACAGTCCACAGTTCACTGTTCACAAATCACAGTTCACACTTCACAGTTCACAGTTCACAGTCCACAGATCACAGTTCACAGACTTTATTTCACACTTCACAGTTCGCAGTTCACAGTTCACAGTTCACAGTTCACAGTTCACAGTTCACAGGTCACAGTTCACAGTTCACAGTTCACAGTTCACAGTCCACAGTTCACTGTTCACAGATCACAGTTCACAGATCACAGTCTTCATTTCACACTTCACAGTTCGCAGTTCACAGTTCACAGATCACAGTTCACAGTTTACAGTTCTCAGTTTACAGTTCTCAGTTCACAGTTGACAGTTCACAGTTCACAGTTCACACGTCACAGTTCACAGTTCACAGTTCACAGTCCACAGTTCACAGTTCACAGTTCACAGTTCCCAGTTCGCAGGTCACAGTTCACAGTTCACTGTCTTCATTTCATACTTCACAGTTCGCAGTTCACAGTTCACAGGTCACAGTTCACAGCCCACTGTTCACAGTTCACAGTTCTCAGTTCTCAGTTCACAGATCACAGTTCACAGTTCACAGTTCACAGTTCACAGTTCACAGTTCACAGTTCACAGTTCACAGTTCACAGTTCACAGTTCACAGTTCACAGTTCACAGTTCACACTTCACAGTTCACAGTTCACATATCACAGTTAACAGTTCACAGTTCACAGTTCACAGTTCACAGTTCACAGTTCACAGTTCGCAGGTCACAGTTCACATTTCACAGTTCACTGTCTTCATTTCATACTTCACAGTTCGCAGTTCACAGTTCACAGTTCACAGTTCACAGTTCACTGTTCACAGTTTACAGTTCTCAGTTTACAGTTCTCAGTTCACAGTTGACAGTTCACAGTTGACAGTTCACACTTCACAGTTCACAGTTCACAGTTCACAGTCCACAGTTCACTGTTCACTGTTCACAATTCACAGTTCACAGTTCACAGTTCACAGTTCACTGTTCACTGTTCACAGTTCACAGTCTTCATTTCACAATTCATAGTTCGCAGTTCACAGGTCACAGTTCACAGTTCACAGGTCACAGTTCACAGTTCACACTTCACAGTTCACAGTTCACAGTTCACAGTCCACAGTTCACAGTCCACAGTTCACTGATCACACATCACAGTTCACAGTTCACAGTTCACAGTCCACAGATCACAGTTCACAGTCTTCATTTCACACTTCACAGTTCGCAGTTCACAGTTCACAGATCACAGCCCACTGTTCACAGTTCACAGTTCTCAGTTCACAGATCACAGTTCACAGTTCACAGACTTTATTTCATAATTCAGTTTTCACATTTCACAGTTCACAGTTCACAGGGCACAGTTCACAGTTCACAGTCTTCATTTCACAATTCACAGTTCGCAGTTCACAGTTCACAGATCACACTTCACAGTTCACAGTTCACAGTTCCAGTTCACAGTTCACAGTTCACAGTTCACAGTTCACAGTTCACAGTTCACAGTTCACAGTTCACAGTTCACAGTTCACAGTTCACAGTTCACAGTTCACAGTTCACAGTTCACAGTTCACAGTTCACAGTTCACACTTCACTGTTCACAGATCACAGATCACAGTTCACAGTTCACAGTTCACTGTCTTCATTTCATACTTCACAGTTCGCAGTTTACAGTTCTCAGTTCACAGTTGACAGTTCACAGTTCACAGTTCACACGTCACAGTTCACAGTTCACAGTTCACAGTTCACAGTCCACAGTTCACAGTTCACAGTTCCCAGTTCGCAGGTCACAGTTCACATTTCACAGTTCACTGTCTTCATTTCATACTTCACAGTGCACTGTCTTCATTTCATACTTCACAGTTCGCAGTTTACAGTTCACAGTTCACAGTTCACAGGTCACAGTTCACAGGTCACAGGTCACAGTTCACAGTTCACAGTCCACAGTTCACAGTTCACTGTTCACAGATCACACTTCACAGATCACAGTCTTCATTTCACACTTCACACTTCACAGTGCACAGTTCACAGTCCACAGTTCACTGTTCACAAATCACAGTTTACACTTCACAGTTCACAGTTCACAGTCCACAGATCACAGTTCACAGACTTTATTTCACACTTCACAGTTCGCAGTTCACAGTTCACAGTTCACAGTTCACAGTTCACAGTTCACAGTTCACAGTTCACAGGTCACAGTTCACAGTTCACAGTCCACAGTTCACTGTTCACAGATCACAGTTCACAGATCACAGTCTTCATTTCACACTTCACAGTTCGCAGTTCACAGTTCACAGATCACAGTTCACAGTTTACAGTTCTCAGTTTACAGTTCTCAGTTCACAGTTGACAGTTCACAGTTCACAGTTCACACGTCACAGTTCACAGTTCACAGTTCACAGTCCACAGTTCACAGTTCACAGTTCACAGTTCCCAGTTCGCAGGTCACAGTTCACATTTCACAGTTCACTGTCTTCATTTCATACTTCACAGTTCGCAGTTCACAGTTCACAGGTCACAGTTCACAGCCGACTGTTCACAGTTCACAGTTCTCAGTTCACAGATCACAGTTCACAGTTCACAGTTCACAGTTCACAGTTCACAGTTCACAGTTCACAGTTCACAGTTCACAGTTCACAGTTCACAGTTCACAGTTCACAGTTCACAGTTCACAGTTCACACTTCACAGTTCACACTTCACAGTTCACAGTTCACATATCACAGTTCACATATCACAGTTAACAGTTCACAGTTCACAGTTCACAGTTCACAGTTCACAGTTCACAGTTCACAGTTCACAGTTCACAGTTCACAGTTCACAGGTCACAGTTCACATTTCACAGTTCACTGTCTTCATTTCATACTTCACAGTTCGCAGTTCACAGTTCACAGTTCACAGTTCACAGTTCACTGTTCACAGTTTACAGTTCTCAGTTTACAGTTCTCAGTTCACAGATGACAGTTCACAGTTGACAGTTCACACTTCACAGTTCACAGTTCACAGTTCACAGTCCACAGTTCACTGTTCACTGTTCACAATTCACAGTTCACAGTTCACAGTTCACAGTTCACAGTTCACTGTTCACTGTTCACAGTTTACAGTTCTCAGTTTACAGTTCTCAGTTCACAGTTGACAGTTGACAGTTCACACTTCACAGTTCACAGTCCACAGTTCACTGTTCACAGATCATAGTTCACAGTTCACAGTTCACAGTTCACAGTTCACAGTTCACAGTTCACAGTTCACACTTCACAGTTCACAGTTCACATATCACAGTTAACAGTTCACAGTTCACAGTTCACTGTTCACAGTTTACAGTTCTCAGTTTACAGTTCTCAGTTCACAGTTGACAGTTGACAGTTCACACTTCACAGTTCACAGTCCACAGTTCACTGTTCACAGATCATAGTTCACAGTTCACAGTTCACAGTTCACAGTTCACAGTTCACAGTTCACAGTTCACAGTTCACAGTTCACAGTTCACATATCACAGTTAACAGTTCACAGTGCACAGTTCACAGTCCACGTTCACTGTTCACAAATCACAGTTCACACTTCACAGTTCACAGTTCACAGTCCACAGATCACAGTTCACAGACTTTATTTCACACTTCACAGTTCGCAGTTCACAGTTCACAGTTCACAGTTCACAGTTCACAGTTCACAGGTCACAGTTCACAGTTCACAGTCCACAGTTCACTGTTCACAGATCACAGTTCACAGATCACAGTCTTCATTTCACACTTCACAGTTCGCAGTTCACAGTTCACAGATCACAGTTCACAGTTCACAGTTTCCAGTTCTCAGTTTACAGTACTCAGTTCACAGTTGACAGTTCACAGTTCACAGTTCACACGTCACAGTTCACAGTTCACAGTTCACAGTTCACAGTCCACAGTTCACAGTTCACAGTTCCCAGTTCGCAGGTCACAGTTCACATTTCACAGTTCACTGTCTTCATTTCATACTTCACAGTTCACTGTCTTCATTTCATACTTCACAGTTCGCAGTTTACAGTTCACAGTTCACAGTTCACAGTTCACAGGTCACAGTTCACAGGTCACAGGTCACAGTTCACAGTTCACAGTCCACAATTCACAGTTCACTGTTCACAGATCACACTTCACAGATCACAGTCTTCATTTCACACTTCACACTTCACAGTGCACAGTTCACAGTCCACAGTTCACTGTTCACAAATCACAGTTCACACTTCACAGTTCACAGTTCACAGTCCACAGATCACAGTTCACAGACTTTATTTCACACTTCACAGTTCGCAGTTCACAGTTCACAGTTCACAGTTCACAGTTCACAGTTCACAGGTCACAGTTCACAGTTCACAGTTCACAGTCCACAGTTCACTGTTCACAGATCACAGTTCACAGATCACAGTCTTCATTTCACACTTCACAGTTCGCAGTTCACAGTTCACAGATCACAGTTCACAGTTTACAGTTCTCAGTTTACAGTTCTCAGTTCACAGTTGACAGTTCACAGTTCACAGTTCACACGTCACAGTTCACAGTTCACAGTTCACAGTCCACAGTTCACAGTTCACAGTTCACAGTTCCCAGTTCGCAGGTCACAGTTCACAGTTCACTGTCTTCATTTCATACTTCACAGTTCGCAGTTCACAGTTCACAGGTCACAGTTCACAGCCCACTGTTCACAGTTCACAGTTCTCAGTTCTCAGTTCACAGATCACAGTTCACAGTTCACAGTTCACAGTTCACAGTTCACAGTTCACAGTTCACAGTTCACAGTTCACAGTTCACAGTTCACAGTTCACAGTTCACAGTTCACAGTTCACACTTCACAGTTCACAGTTCACATATCACAGTTAACAGTTCACAGTTCACAGTTCACAGTTCACAGTTCACAGTTCGCAGGTCACAGTTCACATTTCACAGTTCACTGTCTTCATTTCATACTTCACAGTTCGCAGTTCACAGTTCACAGTTCACAGTTCACAGTTCACTGTTCACAGTTTACAGTTCTCAGTTTACAGTTCTCAGTTCACAGTTGACAGTTCACAGTTGACAGTTCACACTTCACAGTTCACAGTTCACAGTTCACAGTCCACAGTTCACTGTTCACTGTTCACAATTCACAGTTCACAGTTCACAGTTCACAGTTCACTGTTCACTGTTCACAGTTCACAGTTCACAGTTCACAGTCTTCATTTCACAATTCATAGTTCGCAGTTCACAGGTCACAGTTCACAGTTCACAGGTCACAGTTCACAGTTCACACTTCACAGTTCACAGTTCACAGTTCACAGTCCACAGTTCACAGTCCACAGTTCACTGATCACACATCACAGTTCACAGTTCACAGTTCACAGTCCACAGATCACAGTTCACAGTCTTCATTTCACACTTCACAGTTCGCAGTTCACAGTTCACAGATCACAGCCCACTGTTCACAGTTCACAGTTCTCAGTTCACAGATCACAGTTCACAGTTCACAGACTTTATTTCATAATTCAGTTTTCACATTTCACAGTTCACAGTTCACAGGGCACAGTTCACAGTTCACAGTCTTCATTTCACAATTCACAGTTCGCAGTTCACAGTTCACAGATCACACTTCACAGTTCACAGTTCACAGTTCCAGTTCACAGTTCACAGTTCACAGTTCACAGTTCACAGTTCACAGTTCACAGTTCACAGTTCACAGTTCACAGTTCACAGTTCACAGTTCACAGTTCACAGTTCACAGTTCACAGTTCACAGTTCACAGTTCACAGTTCACACTTCACTGTTCACAGATCACAGATCACAGTTCACAGTTCACAGTTCACTGTCTTCATTTCATACTTCACAGTTCGCAGTTTACAGTTCTCAGTTCACAGTTGACAGTTCACAGTTCACAGTTCACACGTCACAGTTCACAGTTCACAGTTCACAGTTCACAGTCCACAGTTCACAGTTCACAGTTCCCAGTTCGCAGGTCACAGTTCACATTTCACAGTTCACTGTCTTCATTTCATACTTCACAGTGCACTGTCTTCATTTCATACTTCACAGTTCGCAGTTTACAGTTCACAGTTCACAGTTCACAGGTCACAGTTCACAGGTCACAGGTCACAGTTCACAGTTCACAGTCCACAGTTCACAGTTCACTGTTCACAGATCACACTTCACAGATCACAGTCTTCATTTCACACTTCACACTTCACAGTGCACAGTTCACAGTCCACAGTTCACTGTTCACAAATCACAGTTTACACTTCACAGTTCACAGTTCACAGTCCACAGATCACAGTTCACAGACTTTATTTCACACTTCACAGTTCGCAGTTCACAGTTCACAGTTCACAGTTCACAGTTCACAGTTCACAGTTCACAGTTCACAGGTCACAGTTCACAGTTCACAGTCCACAGTTCACTGTTCACAGATCACAGTTCACAGATCACAGTCTTCATTTCACACTTCACAGTTCGCAGTTCACAGTTCACAGATCACAGTTCACAGTTTACAGTTCTCAGTTTACAGTTCTCAGTTCACAGTTGACAGTTCACAGTTCACAGTTCACACGTCACAGTTCACAGTTCACAGTTCACAGTCCACAGTTCACAGTTCACAGTTCACAGTTCCCAGTTCGCAGGTCACAGTTCACATTTCACAGTTCACTGTCTTCATTTCATACTTCACAGTTCGCAGTTCACAGTTCACAGGTCACAGTTCACAGCCGACTGTTCACAGTTCACAGTTCTCAGTTCACAGATCACAGTTCACAGTTCACAGTTCACAGTTCACAGTTCACAGTTCACAGTTCACAGTTCACAGTTCACAGTTCACAGTTCACAGTTCACAGTTCACAGTTCACAGTTCACAGTTCACAGTTCACAGTTCACAGTTCACAGTTCACAGTTCACAGTTCACAGTTCACACTTCACAGTTCACACTTCACAGTTCACAGTTCACATATCACAGTTCACATATCACAGTTAACAGTTCACAGTTCACAGTTCACAGTTCACAGTTCACAGTTCACAGTTCACAGTTCACAGTTCACAGTTCACAGGTCACAGTTCACATTTCACAGTTCACTGTCTTCATTTCATACTTCACAGTTCGCAGTTCACAGTTCACAGTTCACAGTTCACAGTTCACTGTTCACAGTTTACAGTTCTCAGTTTACAGTTCTCAGTTCACAGTTGACAGTTCACAGTTGACAGTTCACACTTCACAGTTCACAGTTCACAGTTCACAGTCCACAGTTCACTGTTCACTGTTCACAATTCACAGTTCACAGTTCACAGTTCACAGTTCACAGTTCACTGTTCACAGTTTACAGTTCTCAGTTTACAGTTCTCAGTTCACAGTTGACAGTTGACAGTTCACACTTCACAGTTCACAGTCCACAGTTCACTGTTCACAGATCATAGTTCACAGTTCACAGTTCACAGTTCACAGTTCACAGTTCACAGTTCACAGTTCACAGTTCACAGTTCACAGTTCACAGTTCACAGTCTTCATTTCACAATTCGCAGTTCGCAGTTCACAGTTCACAGATCACAGTTCACAGATCACAGTTCACAGTTCACAGTTCACAGTTCACAGATCACACTTCACAGTTCACAGTTCACAGATCATAGTTCACAGATCACAGTTCACAGACTTTATTTCACAATTCAGTTTTCACAGTTCACACTTCACAGTGCACAGTTCACAGTCCACAGTTCACAGTCCACAGTTCACTGTTCACAAATCACAGTTCACAGTTCACAGTTCACAGTCCACAGTCCACAGATCACAGTTCACAGTCTTCATTTCACACTTCACAGTTCGCAGTTCACAGTTCACAGTTCACAGTTCACTGTTCACTGTTCACAGTTCACAGTTCACAGTTCACAGTCTTCATTTCACAATTCATAGTTCGCAGTTCACAGGTCACAGTTCACAGTTCACAGGTCACAGTTCACAGTTCACAGTTCACAGTCCACAGTTCACAGTCCACAGTTCACTGATCACACATCACAGTTCACAGTTCACAGTTCACAGTCCACAGATCACAGTTCACAGTCTTCATTTCACACTTCACAGTTCGCAGTTGACAGTTCACAGATCACAGCCCACTGTTCACAGTTCACAGTTCTCAGTTCACAGATCACAGTTCACAGTTCACAGACTTTATGTCATAATTCAGTTTTCACATTTCACAGTTCACAGTTCACAGGGCACAGTTCACAGTTCACTGTCTTCATTTCATACTTCACAGTTCGCAGTTCACAGTTCACAGGTCACAGTTCACAGCCCACTGTTCACAGTTCACAGTTCTCAGTTCACAGATCACAGTTCACAGTTCACAGTTCACAGTTCACAGTTCACAGTTCACAGTTCACAGTTCACAGTTCACAGTTCACAGTTCACAGTTCACACTTCACAGTTCACACTTCACAGTTCACAGTTCACATATCACAGTTAACAGTTCACAGTTCACAGTTCACAGTTCACAGTTCACAGTTCGCAGGTCACAGTTCACATTTCACAGTTCACTGTCTTCATTTCATACTTCACAGTTCGCAGTTCACAGTTCACAGTTCACAGTTCACAGTTCACAGTTCACTGTTCACAGTTTACAGTTCTCAGTTTACAGTTCTCAGTTCACAGTTGACAGTTCACAGTTGACAGTTCACACTTCACAGTTCACAGTTCACAGTTCACAGTCCACAGTTCACTGTTCACTGTTCACAATTCACAGTTCACAGTTCACAGTTCACAGTTCACTGTTCACTGTTCACAGTTCACAGTTCACAGTTCACAGTCTTCATTTCACAATTCATAGTTCGCAGTTCACAGGTCACAGTTCACAGTTCACAGGTCACAGTTCACAGTTCACACTTCACAGTTCACAGTTCACAGTTCACAGTCCACAGTTCACAGTCCACAGTTCACTGATCACACATCACAGTTCACAGTTCACAGTTCACAGTCCACAGATCACAGTTCACAGTCTTCATTTCACACTTCACAGTTCGCAGTTCACAGTTCACAGATCACAGCCCACTGTTCACAGTTCACAGTTCTCAGTTCACAGATCACAGTTCACAGTTCACAGACTTTATTTCATAATTCAGTTTTCACATTTCACAGTTCACAGTTCACAGGGCACAGTTCACAGTTCACAGTCTTCATTTCACAATTCACAGTTCGCAGTTCACAGTTCACAGATCACACTTCACAGTTCACAGTTCACAGTTCCAGTTCACAGTTCACAGTTCACAGTTCACAGTTCACAGTTCACAGTTCACAGTTCACAGTTCACAGTTCACAGTTCACAGTTCACAGTTCACAGTTCACAGTTCACAGTTCACACTTCACTGTTCACAGATCACAGATCACAGTTCACAGTTCACAGTTCACTGTCTTCATTTCATACTTCGCAGTTCGCAGTTTACAGTTCTCAGTTCACAGTTGACAGTTCACAGTTCACAGTTCACACGTCACAGTTCACAGTTCACAGTTCACAGTTCTCAGTCCACAGTTCACAGTTCACAGTTCCCAGTTCGCAGGTCACAGTTCACATTTCACAGTTCACTGTCTTCATTTCATACTTCACAGTGCACTGTCTTCATTTCATACTTCACAGTTCGCAGTTTACAGTTCACAGTTCACAGTTCACAGGTCACAGTTCACAGGTCACAGGTCACAGTTCACAGTTCACAGTCCACAGTTCACAGTTCACTGTTCACAGATCACACTTCACAGATCACAGTCTTCATTTCACACTTCACACTTCACAGTGCACAGTTCACAGTCCACAGTTCACTGTTCACAAATCACAGTTTACACTTCACAGTTCACAGTTCACAGTCCACAGATCACAGTTCACAGACTTTATTTCACACTTCACAGTTCGCAGTTCACAGTTCACAGTTCACAGTTCACAGTTCACAGTTCACAGTTCACAGTTCACAGGTCACAGTTCACAGTTCACAGTCCACAGTTCACTGTTCACAGATCACAGTTCACAGATCACAGTCTTCATTTCACACTTCACAGTTCGCAGTTCACAGTTCACAGATCACAGTTCACAGTTTACAGTTCTCAGTTTACAGTTCTCAGTTCACAGTTGACAGTTCACAGTTCACAGTTCACACGTCACAGTTCACAGTTCACAGTTCACAGTCCACAGTTCACAGTTCACAGTTCACAGTTCCCAGTTCGCAGGTCACAGTTCACATTTCACAGTTCACTGTCTTCATTTCATACTTCACAGTTCGCAGTTCACAGTTCACAGGTCACAGTTCACAGCCGACTGTTCACAGTTCACAGTTCTCAGTTCACAGATCACAGTTCACAGTTCACAGTTCACAGTTCACAGTTCACAGTTCACAGTTCACAGTTCACAGTTCACAGTTCACAGTTCACAGTTCACAGTTCACACTTCACAGTTCACACTTCACAGTTCACACTTCACAGTTCACACTTCACAGTTCACACTTCACAGTTCACAGTTCACATATCACAGTTCACATATCACAGTTCACATATCACAGTTAACAGTTCACAGTTAACAGTTCACAGTTCACAGTTCACAGTTCACAGTTCACAGTTCACAGTTCACAGTTCACAGTTCACAGTTCACAGTTCACAGTTCACAGTTCACAGTTCACAGTTCACAGTTCACAGTTCACAGTTCACAGTTCACAGTTCACAGTTCACAGTTCACAGTTCACAGTTCACAGTTCACAGTTCACAGTTCACAGTTCACAGTTCACAGTTCACAGTTCACAGTTCACAGGTCACAGTTCACATTTCACAGTTCACTGTCTTCATTTCATACTTCACAGTTCGCAGTTCACAGTTCACAGTTCACAGTTCACAGTTCACAGTTCACTGTTCACAGTTTACAGTTCTCAGTTTACAGTTCTCAGTTCACAGTTGACAGTTCACAGTTGACAGTTCACACTTCACAGTTCACAGTTCACAGTTCACAGTCCACAGTTCACTGTTCACTGTTCACAATTCACAGTTCACAGTTCACAGTTCACAGTTCACTGTTCACTGTTCACAGTTCACAGTTCACAGTTCACAGTCTTCATTTCACAATTCATAGTTCGCAGTTCACAGGTCACAGTTCACAGTTCACAGGTCACAGTTCACAGTTCACAGTTCACAGTCCACAGTTCACAGTCCACAGTTCACTGATCACACATCACAGTTCACAGTTCACAGTTCACAGTCCACAGATCACAGTTCACAGTCTTCATTTCACACTTCACAGTTCGCAGTTGACAGTTCACAGATCACAGCCCACTGTTCACAGTTCACAGTTCTCAGTTCACAGATCACAGTTCACAGTTCACAGACTTTATGTCATAATTCAGTTTTCACATTTCACAGTTCACAGTTCACAGGGCACAGTTCACAGTTCACAGTCTTCATTTCACAGTTCACAGTTCACAGTTCACAGTTCACAGACTTCATTTCACAATTCACAGTTCGCAGTTCACAGTTCACAGTTCACAGGTCACAGTTCACAGTTCACAGGTCACAGTTCACAGTTCACAGTCCACAGTTCACAGTCCACAGTTCACTGTTCACAGATCACAGTTCACAGTCCACAGTTCACTGTTCACAGATCACAGTTCACAGTTCACAGTCTTCATTTCACACTTCACACTTCACAGTGCACAGTTCACAGTCCACAGTTCACAGTCCACAGTTCACAGTGCACAGTTCACAGTCCACAGTTCACAGTCCACAGTTCACTGATCACACATCACAGTTCACAGTTCACAGTTCACAGTCCACAGATCACAGTTCACAGTCTTCATTTCACACTTCACAGTTCGCAGTTCACAGTTCACAGATCACAGTTCACAGTTCACAGTTTACAGTTCTCAGTTTACAGTTCTCAGTTCACAGTTGACAGTTCACAGTTCACAGTTCACACGTCACAGTTCACAGTTCACAGTTCACAGTCTTCATTTCACACTTCAGTCTTCACAGGGCACAGTTCACAGTTCACAGTCTTCATTTCACAATTCACAGTTCGCAGTTCACAGTTCACAGTTCACAGTCTTCATTTCACAATTCACAGTTCGCAGTTCACAGTTCACAGATCACAGTTCACAGTTCACAGTTCACATTTCACAGTTCACTGTCTTCATTTCATACTTCACAGTTCGCAGTTCACAGTTCACAGGTCACAGTTCACAGCCCACTGTTCACAGTTCACAGTTCTCAGTTCACAGATCACAGTTCACAGTTCACAGACTTTATTTCACAATTCAGTTTTCACAGTTCACAGTTCACAGTTCTCACTTCACAGTTCACAGTTCACAGACACAGTTCACAGTCTTCATTTCACACTTCAGTCTTCACAGGGCACAGTTCACAGTTCACAGTCTTTATTTCACAATTCACAGTTCGCAGTTCACAGTTCACAGTTCACAGTCTTCATTTCACAATTCACAGTTCGCAGTTCACAGTTCACAGATCACAGTTCACAGTTCACAGTTCACAGTTCACAGTTCACAGTTCACTGTTCACAGTTTACAGTTCTCAGTTTACAGTTCACAGTTCACAGTTGACAGTTCACAGTTCACAGTTCACACTTCACAGATCACAGTTCACAGTTCACAGTCCACAGATCACAGTTCACAGTCTTCATTTCACACTTCACAGTTCGCAGTTCACAGTTCACAGATAACAGTTCACTGTTCACAGTTTACAGTTCTCAGTTTACAGTTCTCAGTTCACAGTTGACAGTTCACAGTTCACAGTTCACACGTCACAGTTCACAGTTCACAGTTCACAGTCCACAGCCCACTGTTCACAGTTCACAGTTCTCAGTTCACAGATCACAGTTCACAGTTCACAGACTTTATTTCACAATTAAGTTTTCACAGTTCACAGTTCACAGTTCTCACTTCACAGTTCACAGTTCACAGATCACAGTTCACAGTCTTCATTTCACACTTCAGTCTTCACAGGGCACAGTTCACAGTTCACAGTCTTCATTTCACAATTCACAGTTCGCAGTTCACAGTTCACAGTTCACAGTCTTCATTTCACAATTCACAGTTCGCAGTTCACAGTTCACAGATCACAGTTCACAGTTCACAGTTCACATTTCACAGTTCACTGTCTTCATTTCATACTTCACAGTTCGCAGTTCACAGTTCACAGGTCACAGTCTTCATTTCACAATTCACAGTTCGCAGTTCACAGTTCACAGATCACAGTTCACAGTTCACAGTTCACAGTTCACAGTTCACAGTTCACTGTTCACAGTTTACAGTTCTCAGTTTACAGTTCACAGTTCACAGTTGACAGTTCACAGTTCACAGTTCACAGTTCACAGTTCACAGTCTTCATTTCACAATTCACAGTTCGCAGTTCGCAGTTCACAGTTCACAGTTCACAGTTCACAGATCACAGTTCACAGTCTTCATTTCACACTTCAGTCTTCACAGGGCACAGTTCACAGTTCACAGTCTTCATTTCACAATTCACAGTTCGCAGTTCACAGTTCACAGTTCACAGTCTTCATTTCACAATTCACAGTTCGCAGTTCACAGTTCACAGATCACAGTTCACAGTTCACAGTTCACAGTTCACCGTTCACAGTTCACTGTTCACAGTTTACAGTTCTCAGTTTACAGTTCACAGTTCACAGTTGACAGTTCACAGTTCACAGTTCACAGTTCACAGTTCACAGTTCACAGTTCACAGTCTTCATTTCACAATTCACAGTTCGCAGTTCGCAGTTCACAGATCACAGTTCACAGATCACAGTTCACAGTTCACAGTTCACAGTTCACAGATCACACTTCACAGTTCACAGTTCACAGTTCACATTTCACAGTTCACTGTCTTCATTTCATACTTCACAGTTCACTGTCTTCATTTCATACTTCACAGTTCGCAGTTCACAGTTCACAGTTCACAGTTCACAGTTCACAGTTCACATGTCACAGTTCACAGTTCACAGGTCACAGGTCACAGTTCACAGTTCACAGTTCACAGTTCACAGTTCACAGTCTTCATTTCACAACTCACAGTTCGCAGTTCACAGTTCACAGGTCACAGTTCACAGTTCACAGTCCACAGTTCACTGATCACACATCACAGTTCACAGTTCACAGTTCACAGTCCACAGATCACAGTTCACAGTCTTCATTTCACACTTCACAGTTCGCAGTTCACAGTTCACAGATCACAGTTCACAGTTCACAGTTTACAGTTCTCAGTTTACAGTTCTCAGTTGACAGTTGACAGTTAACAGTTCACAGTTCACACGTCACAGTTCACAGTTCACAGTTCACAGTCCACAGTTCACAGTTCACAGTTCCCAGTTCGCAGGTCACAGTTCACATTTCACAGTTCACTGTCTTCATTTCATACTTCACAGTTCGCAGATCACAGTTCACAGGTGACAGTTCACAACCCACTGTTCACAGTTCACAGTTCTCAGTTCACAGATCACAGTTCACAGTTCACAGTTCACAGTTTATAGTTCACAGTTTACAGTTCTCAGTTCACAGTTGACAGTTCACAGTGCACAATTCACAGTTCACAGTTCACGGTTCACAGTTCACAGTTCACAGTTCACAGTCTTCATTTCACACTTCACAGTTCGTAGTTCACAGTCCACAGTTCACAGTTCACAGTTCACAGTTCCCAGTTCGCAGGTCACAGTTCACATTTCACATATCACAGTTCACAGTTCACAGTTCACAGTTCACAGTTCACAGTTCACAGTTCACAGTTCACAGTTCACAGTTCGCAGGTCACAGTTCACAGTTGACAGTTCACAGTTCACAGTTCACACGTCACAGTTCACACGTCACAGTTCACAGTTCACAGTTCACAGTCCACAGTTCACAGTTCACAGTTCCCAGTTCGCAGGTCACAGTTCACATTTCACATATCACAGTTCACAGTTCACAGTTCACAGTTCACAGTTCACAGTTCACACTTCACAGTTCACACTTCACAGTTCACAGTTCACATATCACAGTTCACAGTTCACAGTTCACAGTTCACAGTTCACAGTTCACAGTTCACAGTTCACAGTTCACAGTTCACAGTTCACAGTTCGCAGGTCACAGTTCACATTTCACAGTTCACTGTCTTCATTTCATACTTCACAGTTCGCAGTTCACAGTTCACAGTTCACAGTTCACAGTTCACAGTTCACAGTTCACTGTTCACAGTTTACAGTTCTCAGTTTACAGTTCTCAGTTCACAGTTGACAGTTCACAGTTGACAGTTCACACTTCACAGTTCACAGTTCACAGTTCACAGTTCACAGTTCACAGTTCACATATCACAGTTCACAGTTCACAGTTCACAGTTCACTGTTCACTGTTCACTGTTCACAGTTCACAGTTCACAGATCACAGTTCACAGTCTTCATTTCACACTTCACAGTTCGCAGTTTACAGTTCACAGATCACAGTTCACAGTTCACAGTTTACACTTCTCAGTTTACAGTTCTCAGTTCACAGTTGACAGTTCACAGTTCACAGTTCACACGTCACAGTTCACAGTTCACAGTTCAGAGTCCACAGTTCACAATTCACAGTTCACAGTTCCCAGTTCGCAGGTCACAGTTCACATTTCACAGTTCACTGTCTTCATTTCATACTTCACAGTTCGCAGTTCACAGTTCACAGGTCACAGTTCACAGCCCACTGTTCACAGTTCACAGTTCTCAGTTCACAGATCACAGTTCACAGTTCACAGACTTTATTTCACAATTCAGTTTTCACAGTTCACAGTTCACAGTTCACAGTTGACAGTTCACACTTCACAGTTCACAGTTCACAGTTCACAGTCCACAGTTCACTGTTCACAGATCACAGTTCACAGATCACAGTCTTCATTTCACACTTCACACTTCACAGTGTACAGTTCACAGTCCACAGTTCACTGTTCACAAATCACAGTTCACACTTCACAGTTCGCAGTTCACAGTTCACAGATCACAGTTCACAGTTCACAGTTCACAGTTCACAGATCACACTTCACAGTTCACAGTTCACAGATCATAGTTCACAGATCACAGTTCACAGACTTTATTTCACAATTCAGTTTTCACAGTTCACATTTCACAGTGCACAGTTCACAGTCCACAGTTCACAGTCCACAGTTCACTGTTCACAAATCACAGTTCACAGTTCACAGTTCACAGTCCACAGTCCACAGATCACAGTTCACAGTCTTCATTTCACACTTCACAGTTCGCAGTTCACAGTTCACACATCACAGTTCACAGTTCACAGTTCACAGTTCACTGTTCACAGTTTACAGTTCTCAGTTTACAGTTCACAGTTCACAGTCCACAGTTCACTGTTCACAGATCATAGTTCACAGTTCACAGTTCACAGTCCACAGTTCACAGTCCAGAGTTCACTGTTCACAAATCACAGTTCACAGTTCACAGTCCACAGATCACAGTTCACAGTCTTCATTTCACACTTCACAGTTCGCAGTTCACCTTTCACAGTTCACTGTTCACAAATCACAGTTCACACTTCACAGTTCACAGTTCACAGTCCACAGATCACAGTTCACAGACTTTATTTCACACTTCACAGTTGGCAGTTCACAGTTCACAGTTCACAGTTCACAGTTCACAGTTCACAGTTCACAGTTCACAGTTCACAGTTCACAGTTCACAGTTCACTGTTCACAGTTTACAGTTCTCAGTTTACAGTTCTCAGTTCACAGTTGATAGTTCACAGTTGACAGTTCACACTTCACAGTTCACAGTTCACAGTTCACAGTTCACATTCCACAGTTCACTGTTCACAATTCACAGTTCACAGTTCACAGTTCACAGTTCACAGTTCACAGTTCACAGTTCACAGTTCACTGTTCACTGTTCACAGTTCACAGTTCACAGTTCACAGTTCACAGTCTTCATTTCACAATTCACAGTTCGCAGTTCACAGTTCACAGGTCACAGTTCACAGTTCACAGTTCACAGTTCACAGGTCACAGTTCACAGGTCACAGTTCACAGTTCACAGTCCACAGTTCACTGTTCACAGATCACAGTTCACAGTTCACAGTCTTCATTTCACACTTCACACTTCACACTTCACAGTGCAAAGTTCACAGTCCACAGTTCACAGTCCAGAGTTCACTGTTCACAAATCACAGTTCACAGTTCACAGTCCACAGATCACAGTTCACAGTCTTCATTTCACACTTCACAGTTCGCAGTTCACAGTTCACTGATCACACATCACAGTTCACAGTTTACAGTTCTCAGTTCTCAGTTTACAGTTCTCAGTTCACAGTTGACAGTTCACAGTTGACACTTCACACTTCACAGTTCACAGTTCACAGTTCACAGTCCACAGTTCACTGTTCACAGATCACAGTTCACAGATCACAGTCTTCATTTCAGACTTCACACTTCACAGTGCACAGTTCACAGTCCACAGTTCACTGTTCACAAATCACAGTTCACACTTCACAGTTCACAGTTCACAGTCCACAGATCACAGTTCACAGACTTTATTTCACACTTCACAGTTGGCAGTTCACAGTTCACAGTTCACAGTTCACAGTTCACAGTTCACAGTTCACAGTTCACAGTTCACAGTTCACAGTTCACTGTTCACAGTTTACAGTTCTCAGTTTACAGTTCTCAGTTCACAGTTGACAGTTCACAGTTGACAGTTCACACTTCACAGTTCACAGTTCACAATTCACAGTTCGCAGTTCACAGTTCACAGTCCACAGTTCACTGTTCACAAATCACAGTTCACAGTTCACAGTTCACAGTCCACAGATCACAGTTCACAGTCTTCATTTCACACTTCACAGTTCGCAGTTCACAGTTCACAGATCACAGTTCACAGTTCACAGTTCACAGTTCACAGTTCACAGTTCACTGTTCACAGTTTACAGTTCTCAGTTTACAGTTCTCAGTTCACAGTTGACAGTTGACAGTTCACACTTCACAGTTCACAGTCCACAGTTCACTGTTCACAGATCATAGTTCACAGTTCACAGTTCACAGTTCACAGTTCACAGTTCACAGTTCACAGTTCACAGTCTTCATTTCACAATTCGCAGTTCGCAGTTCACAGTTCACAGATCACAGTTCACAGATCACAGTTCACAGTTCACAGTTCACAGTTCACAGATCACACTTCACAGTTCACAGTTCACAGATCATAGTTCACAGATCACAGTTCACAGACTTTATTTCACAATTCAGTTTTCACAGTTCACACTTCACAGTGCACAGTTCACAGTCCACAGTTCACAGTCCACAGTTCACTGTTCACAAATCACAGTTCACAGTTCACAGTTCACAGTCCACAGTCCACAGATCACAGTTCACAGTCTTCATTTCACACTTCACAGTTCGCAGTTCACAGTTCACACATCACAGTTCACAGTTCACAGTTCACAGATCACTGTTCACAGTTTACAGTTCTCAGTTTACAGTTCACAGTCCACAGTTCACTGTGCACAGATAATAGTTCACAGTTCACAGTTCACAGTTCACAGTTCACAGTTCACAGTTCACAGTTCACAGTTCCAGTTCACAGTTCACAGGTCACAGTTCACAGTTCACAGTCCACAGTTCACTGTTCACAGATCACAGTTCACAGTTCACAGTCTTCATTTCACACTTCACACTTCACACTTCACAGTGCAAAGTTCACAGTCCACAGTTCACAGTCCAGAGTTCACTGTTCACAAATCACAGTTCACAGTTCACAGTCCACTAATCACAGTTCACAGTCTTCATTGCACACTTCACAGTTCGCAGTTCACAGTTCACTGATCACACATCACAGTTCACAGTTTACAGTTCACAGTTCACAGTTCACAGTTCACAGTTCACAGTTCACAGTTCACAGTTCACAGTTCACTGTTCACAGTTTACAGTTCTCAGTTTACAGTTCTCAGTTCACAGTTGATAGTTCACAGTTGACAGTTCACACTTCACAGTTCACAGTTCACAGTTCACAGTTCACAGTCCACAGTTCACTGTTCACAATTCACAGTTCACAGTTCACAGTTCACAGTTCACAGTTCACAGATCATAGTTCACAGATCACAGTTCACAGACTTTATTTCACAATTCAGTTTTCACAGTTCACACTTCACAGTGCACAGTTCACAGTCCACAGTTCACAGTCCACAGTTCACTGTTCACAAATCACAGTTCACAGTTCACAGTTCACAGTCCACAGTCCACAGATCACAGTTCACAGTCTTCATTTCACACTTCACAGTTCGCAGTTCACAGTTCACACATCACAGTTCACAGTTCACAGTTCACAGATCACTGTTCACAGTTTACAGTTCTCAGTTTACAGTTCACAGTCCACAGTTCACTGTGCACAGATCATAGTTCACAGTTCACAGTTCACAGTTCACAGTTCACAGTTCACAGTTCACAGTTCCAGTTCACAGTTCACAGGTCACAGTTCACAGTTCACAGTCCACAGTTCACTGTTCACAGATCACAGTTCACAGTTCACAGTCTTCATTTCACACTTCACACTTCACACTTCACAGTGCAAAGTTCACAGTCCACAGTTCACAGTCCAGAGTTCACTGTTCACAAATCACAGTTCACAGTTCACAGTCCACTAATCACAGTTCACAGTCTTCATTTCACACTTCACAGTTCGCAGTTCACAGTTCACTGATCACACATCACAGTTCACAGTTTACAGTTCACAGTTCACAGTTCACAGTTCACAGTTCACAGTTCACAGTTCACAGTTCACAGTTCACTGTTCACAGTTTACAGTTCTCAGTTTACAGTTCTCAGTTCACAGTTGATAGTTCACAGTTGACAGTTCACACTTCACAGTTCACAGTTCACAGTTCACAGTTCACAGTCCACAGTTCACTGTTCACAATTCACAGTTCACAGTTCACAGTTCACAGTTCACAGTTCACAGTTCACAGTTCACTGTTCACTGTTCACAGTTCACAGTTCACAGTTCACAGTTCACAGTCTTCATTTCACAATTCACAGTTCGCAGTTCACAGTTCACAGGTCACAGTTCACAGTTCACAGTTCACAGGTCACAGTTCACAGTTCACAGTCCACAGTTCACTGTTCACAGATCACAGTTCACAGTTCACAGTCTTCATTTCACACTTCACACTTCACACTTCACAGTGCAAAGTTCACAGTCCACAGTTCACAGTCCAGAGTTCACTGTTCACAAATCACAGTTCACAGTTCACAGTCCACAGATCACAGTTCACAGTCTTCATTTCACACTTCACAGTTCGCAGTTCACAGTTCACTGATCACACATCACAGTTCACAGTTCACAGTCCACAGTTCACTGTTCACAGATCACAGTTCACAGATCACAGTCTTCATTTCACACTTCACACTTCACAGTGCACAGTTCACAGTCCACAGTTCACTGTTCACAAATCACAGTTCACACTTCACAGTTCACAGTTCACAGTCCACAGATCACAGTTCACAGACTTTATTTCACACTTCACAGTTGGCAGTTCACAGTTCACAGTTCACAGTTCACAGTTCAAAGTTCACAGTTCACAGTTCACAGTTCACAGTTCACTGTTCACAGTTTACAGTTCTCAGTTTACAGTTCTCAGTTCACAGTTGACAGTTCACAGTTGACAGTTCACACTTCACAGTTCACAGTTCACAATTCACAGTTCGCAGTTCACAGTTCACAGTCCACAGTTCACTGTTCACAAACCACAGTTCACAGTTCACAGTTCACAGTCCACAGATCACAGTTCACAGTCTTCATTTCACACTTCACAGTTCGCAGTTGACAGTTCACAGATCACAGTTCACAGTTCACAGTTCACAGTTCACAGTTCACAGTTCACTGTTCACAGTTTACAGTTCTCAGTTTACAGTTCTCAGTTCACAGTTGACAGTTGACAGTTCACACTTCACAGTTCACAGTCCACAGTTCACTGTTCACAGATCATAGTTCACAGTTCACAGTTCACAGTTCACAGTTCACAGTTCACAGTTCACAGTTCACAGTTCACAGTTCACAGTCTTCATTTCACAATTCGCAGTTCGCAGTTCACAGTTCACAGATCACAGTTCACAGATCACAGTTCACAGTTCACAGTTCACAGTTCACAGATCACACTTCACAGTTCACAGTTCACAGATCATAGTTCACAGATCACAGTTCACAGACTTTATTTCACACTTCACAGTTCGCAGTTCACAGTTCACACATCACAGTTCACAGTTCACAGTTCACAGATCACTGTTCACAGTTTACAGTTCTCAGTTTACAGTTCACAGTTCACAGTCCACAGTTCACTGTGCACAGATCATAGTTCACAGTTCACAGTTCACAGTTCACAGTTCACAGTTCACAGTTCACAGTTCCAGTTCACAGTTCACAGGTCACAGTTCACAGTTCACATTTCAAAGTCCACAGTTCACTGTTGACAGATCACAGTTCACAGATCACAGTCTTCATTTCACACTTCACACTTCACAGTGCACAGTTCACCTTTCACAGTTCACTGTTCACAAATCACAGTTCACACTTCACAGTTCACAGTTCACAGTCCACAGATCACAGTTCACAGACTTTATTTCACACTTCACAGTTGGCAGTTCACAGTTCACAGTTCACAGTTCACAGTTCACAGTTCACAGTTCACAGTTCACAGTTCACAGTTCACAGTTCAAAGTTCACAGTTCACAGTTCACAGTTCACTGTTCACAGTTTACAGTTCTCAGTTTACAGTTCTCAGTTCACAGTTGATAGTTCACAGTTGACAGTTCACACGTCACAGTTCACAGTTCACAGTTCACAGTTCACAGTCCACAGTTCACTGTTCACAATTCACAGTTCACAGTTCACAGTTCACAGTTCACAGTTCATAGTTCACAGTTCACAATCCACAGTTCACTGTTCACTGTTCACAGTTCACAGTTCACAGTTCACAGTTCACAGTCTTCATTTCACAATTCACAGTTCGCAGTTCACAGTTCACAGGTCACAGTTCACAGTTCACAGTTCACAGTTCACAGTTCACAGTTCACAGTCTTCATTTCACAATTCACAGTTCGCAGTTCACAGTTCACAGGTCACAGTTCACAGTTCACAGTTCACAGTTCACAGTTCACAGGTCACAGTTCACAGTTCACAGTCCACAGTTCACTGTTCACAGATCACAGTTCACAGTTCACAGTCTTCATTTCACACTTCACACTTCACACTTCACAGTGCACAGTTCACAGTCCACAGTTCACAGTCCAGAGTTCACTGTTCACAAATCACAGTTCACAGTTCACAGTTCACAGTCCACAGTTCACTGTTCACAATTCACAGTTCACAGTTCACAGTTCACAGTTCACAGTTCACAGTTCACAGTTCACAGTTCACAGTTCACAGTTCACTGTTCACTGTTCACAGTTCACAGTTCACAGTTCACAGTTCACAGTTCACAGTCTTCATTTCACAATTCACAGTTCGCAGTTCACAGTTCACAGGTCACAGTTCACACTTCACAGTTGGCAGTTCACAGTTCACAGTTCACAGTTCACAGTTCACAGTTCACAGTTCACAGTTCACAGTTCACAGTTCACAGTTCACAGTTCACAGTTCACAGTTCACAGTTCACAGTTCACAGTTCACAGTTCACAGTTCACAGTTCACAGTTCACAGTTCACAGTTCACAGTTCACAGTTCACAGTTCACTGTTCACAGTTTACAGTTCTCAGTTTACAGTTCTCAGTTCACAGTTGATAGTTCACAGTTGACAGTTCACACTTCACAGTTCACAGTTCACAGTTCACAGTTCACAGTTCACAGTTCACAGTTCACAGTTCACAGTTCACAGTTCACAGTTCACAGTTCACTGTTCACAGTTTACAGTTCTCAGTTTACAGTTCTCAGTTCACAGTTGATAGTTCACAGTTGACAGTTCACAGTTCACTGTTCACTGTTCACAGTTCACAGTTCACAGTTCACAGTCTTCATTTCACAGTTCACAGTTCGCAGTTCACAGTTCACAGGTCACAGTTCACAGTTCACAGTTCACAGTCCACAGTTCACTGTTCACAGATCACAGTTCACAGTCTTCATTTCACACTTCACACTTCACACTTCACAGTGCACAGTTCACAGTCCACAGTTCACAGTCCAGAGTTCACTGTTCACAAATCACAGTTCACAGTTCACAGTCCACAGATCACAGTTCACAGTCTTCATTTCACACTTCACAGTTCGCAGTTCACAGTTCACTGATCACACATCACAGTTCACAGTTTACAGTTCTCAGTTTACAGTTCTCAGTTCACAGTTGACAGTTCACAGTTGACAGTTCACACTTCACAGTTCACAGTTCACAGTTCACAGTCCACAGTTCACTGTTCACAGATCACAGTTCACAGATCACAGTCTTCATTTCACACTTCACACTTCACAGTGTACAGTTCACAGTTCACAGTTCACTGTTCACAAATCACAGTTCACACTTCACAGTTCACAGTTCACAGTCCACAGATCACAGTTCACAGACTTTATTTCACACTTCACAGTTGGCAGTTCACAGTTCACAGTTCACAGTTCACAGTTCACAGTTCACAGTTCACAGTTCACAGTTCACAGTTCACAGTTCACAGTTCACAGTTCACAGTTCACAGTTCACAGTTCACAGTTCACAGTTCACAGTTCACAGTTCACTGTTCACAGTTTACAGTTCTCAGTTTACAGTTCTCAGTTCACAGTTGACAGTTCACAGTTGATAGTTCACACTTCACAGTTCACAGTTCACAGTTCACAGTCCACAGTTCACTGTTCACAATTCACAGTTCACAGTTCACAGTTCACAGTTCACAGTTCACAGTTCACTGTTCACTGTTCACAGTTCACAGTTCACAGTTCACAGTTCACAGTCTTCATTTCACAATTCACAGTTCGCAGTTCACGGTCCACAGTTCACTGTTCACAAATCACAGTTCACAGTTCACAGTTCACAGTCCACAGATCACAGTTCACAGTCTTCATTTCACACTTCACAGTTCGCAGTTCACAGTTCACAGATCACAGTTCACAGTTCACAGTTCACAGTTCACAGTTCACTGTTCACAGTTTACAGTTCTCAGTTTACAGTTCTCAGTTCACAGTTGACAGTTCACAGTTCACAGTTCACACTTCACAGTTCACAGTTCACAGTCCACAGTTCACTGTTCACAGATCATAGTTCACAGTTCACAGTTCACAGTTCACAGTTCACAGTTCACAGTCTTCATTTCACAATTCGCAGTTCGCAGTTCACAGTTCATAGATCACAGATCACAGTTCACAGATCACAGTTCACAGTTCACAGTTCACAGATCACACTTCACAGTTCACAGTTCACAGATCATTGTTCACAGATCACAGTTCACAGACTTTATTTCACAATTCAGTTTTCACAGTTCACACTTCACAGTGCACAGTTCACAGTCCACAGTTCACAGTCCACAGTTCACTGTTCACAAATCACAGTTCACAGTTCACAGTTCAAAGTCCACAGATCACAGTTCACAGTCTTCATTTCACACTTCACAGTTCGCAGTTCACAGTTCACAGTTCACAGTTCACACTTCACAGTTCACAGTTCACAGTTCACAGTCCACAGTTCACTGTTCACAGATCATAGTTCACAGTTCACAGTTCACAGTTCACAGTTCACAGTTCACAGTCTTCATTTCACAATTCACAGTTCGCAGTTCACAGTTCACAGATCACAGTTCACAGATCACAGTTCACAGTTCACAGTTCACAGTTCACAGATCACACTTCACAGATCACACTTCACAGTTCACAGTTCACAGTTCACAGTTCACAGATCACAATTCACAGTCTTCATTTCACACTTCAGTCTTCACAGGGCACAGTTCACAGTTCACAGTCTTCATTTCACAATTCACAGTTCGCAGTTCACAGTTCACAGATCACACTTCACAGTTCACAGTTCACAGATCACAGTTCACAGATCACAGTTCACAGATCACAGTTCACAGACTTTATTTCACACTTCACACTTCACACTTCACAGTGCACAGTTCACAGTCCACAGTTCACAGTCCAGAGTTCACTGTTCACAAATCACAGTTCACAGTTCACAGTCCACAGATCACAGTTCACAGTCTTCATTTCACACTTCACAGTTCGCAGTTCACAGTTCACTGATCACACATCACAGTTCACAGTTTACAGTTCTCAGTTTACAGTTCTCAGTTCACAGTTGACAGTTCACAGTTGACAGTTCACACTTCACAGTTCACAGTTCACAGTTCACAGTCCACAGTTCACTGTTCACAGATCACAGTTCACAGATCACAGTCTTCATTTCACACTTCACACTTCACAGTGTACAGTTCACAGTTCACAGTTCACTGTTCACAAATCACAGTTCACACTTCACAGTTCACAGTTCACAGTCCACAGATCACAGTTCACAGACTTTATTTCACACTTCACAGTTGGCAGTTCACAGTTCACAGTTCACAGTTCACAGTTCACAGTTCACAGTTCACAGTTCACAGTTCACAGTTCACAGTTCACAGTTCACAGTTCACAGTTCACAGTTCACAGTTCACAGTTCACAGTTCACAGTTCACTGTTCACAGTTTACAGTTCTCAGTTTACAGTTCTCAGTTCACAGTTGACAGTTCACAGTTGATAGTTCACACTTCACAGTTCACAGTTCACAGTTCACAGTCCACAGTTCACTGTTCACAATTCACAGTTCACAGTTCACAGTTCACAGTTCACAGTTCACAGTTCACTGTTCACTGTTCACAGTTCACAGTTCACAGTTCACAGTTCACAGTCTTCATTTCACAATTCACAGTTCGCAGTTCACGGTCCACAGTTCACTGTTCACAAATCACAGTTCACAGTTCACAGTTCACAGTCCACAGATCACAGTTCACAGTCTTCATTTCACACTTCACAGTTCGCAGTTCACAGTTCACAGATCACAGTTCACAGTTCACAGTTCACAGTTCACAGTTCACTGTTCACAGTTTACAGTTCTCAGTTTACAGTTCTCAGTTCACAGTTGACAGTTCACAGTTCACAGTTCACACTTCACAGTTCACAGTTCACAGTCCACAGTTCACTGTTCACAGATCATAGTTCACAGTTCACAGTTCACAGTTCACAGTTCACAGTTCACAGTTCACAGTCTTCATTTCACAATTCGCAGTTCGCAGTTCACAGTTCATAGATCACAGATCACAGTTCACAGATCACAGTTCACAGTTCACAGTTCACAGATCACACTTCACAGTTCACAGTTCACAGATCATTGTTCACAGATCACAGTTCACAGACTTTATTTCACAATTCAGTTTTCACAGTTCACACTTCACAGTGCACAGTTCACAGTCCACAGTTCACAGTCCACAGTTCACTGTTCACAAATCACAGTTCACAGTTCACAGTTCAAAGTCCACAGATCACAGTTCACAGTCTTCATTTCACACTTCACAGTTCGCAGTTCACAGTTCACAGTTCACAGTTCACACTTCACAGTTCACAGTTCACAGTTCACAGTCCACAGTTCACTGTTCACAGATCATAGTTCACAGTTCACAGTTCACAGTTCACAGTTCACAGTTCACAGTCTTCATTTCACAATTCACAGTTCGCAGTTCACAGTTCACAGATCACAGTTCACAGATCACAGTTCACAGTTCACAGTTCACAGTTCACAGATCACACTTCACAGATCACACTTCACAGTTCACAGTTCACAGTTCACAGTTCACAGATCACAATTCACAGTCTTCATTTCACACTTCAGTCTTCACAGGGCACAGTTCACAGTTCACAGTCTTCATTTCACAATTCACAGTTCGCAGTTCACAGTTCACAGATCACACTTCACAGTTCACAGTTCACAGATCACAGTTCACAGATCACAGTTCACAGATCACAGTTCACAGACTTTATTTCACAATTCAGTTTTCACAGTTCACAGTTCACAGTTCACAGTTCACAGATCACAGTTCACAGTTCACAGTTCACAGTTCACAGTTCACAGTTCACAGTTCACAGTTCACAGTTCACAGTTCACTGTTCACAGTTTACAGTTCTCAGTTTACAGTTCTCAGTTCACAGTTGATAGTTCACAGTTGACAGTTCACAGTTCACTGTTCACTGTTCACAGTTCACAGTTCACAGTTCACAGTCTTCATTTCACAATTCACAGTTCGCAGTTCACAGTTCACAGGTCACAGTTCACAGTTCACAGTTCACAGTCCACAGTTCACTGTTCACAGATCACAGTTCACAGTCTTCATTTCACACTTCACACTTCACACTTCACAGTGCACAGTTCACAGTCCACAGTTCACAGTCCAGAGTTCACTGTTCACAAATCACAGTTCACAGTTCACAGTCCACAGATCACAGTTCACAGTCTTCATTTCACACTTCACAGTTCGCAGTTCACAGTTCACTGATCACACATCACAGTTCACAGTTTACAGTTCTCAGTTTACAGTTCTCAGTTCACAGTTGACAGTTCACAGTTGACAGTTCACACTTCACAGTTCACAGTTCACAGTTCACAGTCCACAGTTCACTGTTCACAGATCACAGTTCACAGATCACAGTCTTCATTTCACACTTCACACTTCACAGTGTACAGTTCACAGTTCACAGTTCACTGTTCACAAATCACAGTTCACACTTCACAGTTCACAGTTCACAGTCCACAGATCACAGTTCACAGACTTTATTTCACACTTCACAGTTGGCAGTTCACAGTTCACAGTTCACAGTTCACAGTTCACAGTTCACAGTTCACAGTTCACAGTTCACAGTTCACAGTTCACAGTTCACAGTTCACAGTTCACAGTTCACAGTTCACAGTTCACTGTTCACAGTTTACAGTTCTCAGTTTACAGTTCTCAGTTCACAGTTGACAGTTCACAGTTGACAGTTCACACTTCACAGTTCACAGTTCACAGTTCACAGTCCACAGTTCACTGTTCACAATTCACAGTTCACAGTTCACAGTTCACAGTTCACAGTTCACAGTTCACTGTTCACTGTTCACAGTTCACAGTTCACAGTTCACAGTTCACAGTCTTCATTTCACAATTCACAGTTCGCAGTTCACGGTCCACAGTTCACTGTTCACAAATCACAGTTCACAGTTCACAGTTCACAGTCCACAGATCACAGTTCACAGTCTTCATTTCACACTTCACAGTTCGCAGTTCACAGTTCACAGATCACAGTTCACAGTTCACAGTTCACAGTTCACAGTTCACTGTTCACAGTTTACAGTTCTCAGTTTACAGTTCTCAGTTCACAGTTGACAGTTCACAGTTCACAGTTCACACTTCACAGTTCACAGTTCACAGTCCACAGTTCACTGTTCACAGATCATAGTTCACAGTTCACAGTTCACAGTTCACAGTTCACAGTTCACAGTCTTCATTTCACAATTCGCAGTTCGCAGTTCACAGTTCATAGATCACAGATCACAGTTCACAGATCACAGTTCACAGTTCACAGTTCACAGATCACACTTCACAGTTCACAGTTCACAGATCATAGTTCACAGATCACAGTTCACAGACTTTATTTCACAATTCAGTTTTCACAGTTCACACTTCACAGTGCACAGTTCACAGTCCACAGTTCACAGTCCACAGTTCACTGTTTCCAAATCACAGTTCACAGTTCACAGTTCAAAGTCCACAGATCACAGTTCACAGTCTTCATTTCACACTTCACAGTTCGCAGTTCACAGTTCACAGTTCACAGTTCACACTTCACAGTTCACAGTTCACAGTTCACAGTCCACAGTTCACTGTTCACAGATCATAGTTCACAGTTCACAGTTCACAGTTCACAGTTCACAGTTCACAGTCTTCATTTCACAATTCACAGTTCGCAGTTCACAGTTCACAGATCACAGTTCACAGATCACAGTTCACAGTTCACAGTTCACAGTTCACAGATCACACTTCACAGATCACACTTCACAGTTCACAGTTCACAGTTCACAGTTCACAGATCACAATTCACAGTCTTCATTTCACACTTCAGTCTTCACAGGGCACAGTTCACAGTTCACAGTCTTCATTTCACAATTCACAGTTCGCAGTTCACAGTTCACAGATCACACTTCACAGTTCACAGTTCACAGATCACAGTTCACAGATCACAGTTCACAGATCACAGTTCACAGACTTTATTTCACAATTCAGTTTTCACAGTTCACAGTTCACAGTTCACAGTTCACAGATCACAGTTCACAGACTTTATTTCACAATTCAGTTTTCACAGTTCACAGTTCACAGTTCACAGTTGACAGTTCACAGTTCACACGTCACAGTTCACAGTTCACAGTTCACAGTCCACAGTTCACAGTTCACAGTTCACAGTTCCCAGTTCGCAGGTCACAGTTCACATTTCACAGTTCACTGTCTTCATTTCATACTTCACAGTTCACAGTTCACAGTTCACAGTTCACAGGTCACAGTTCACAGTTCACAGGTCACAGTTCACAGTTCACAGTCCACAGTTCACTGTTCACAGATCACAGTTCACAGATCACAGTCTTCATTTCACACTTTACAATTCACAGTGCACAGTTCACAGTCCACAGTTCACTGTTCACATATCACAGTTCACACTTCACAGTTCACAGTTCACAGTCCACAGATCACAGTTCACAGACTTTATTTCACACTTCACAGTTGGCAGTTCACAGTTCACAGTTCACAGTTCACAGTTCACAGTTCACAGTTCACAATTCACAGTTCACAGTTCACAGTTCACAGTTCACTGTTCACAGTTGACAGTTCTCAGTTTACAGTTCTCAGTTCACAGTTGACAGTTCACAGTTGACAGTTCACACTTCACAGTTCACAGTTCACAGTTAACAGTCTTCATTTCACACTTCACAGTTCGCAGTTCACAGTTCACAGATCACAGTTCACAGTTCACAGTTCACAGTTCACAGTTCACAGTTCACTGTTCACAGTTTACAGTTCTCAGTTTACAGTTCTCAGTTCACAGTTGACAGTTGACAGTTCACACTTCACAGTTCACAGTTCACAGTCCACAGTTCACTGTTCACAGATCATAGTTCACAGTTCACAGTTCACAGTTCACAGTTCACAGTTCACAGTCTTCATTTCACAATTCGCAGTTCGCAGTTCACAGTTCACAGATCACAGTTCACAGATCACAGTTCACAGTTCACAGTTCACAGTTCACAGATCACACTTCACAGTTCACTGTTCACAGTTCACAGTTCACAGTTCACAGTTCACAGTTCACAGTTCACAGTTCACTGTTCACAGATCATAGTTCACAGTTCACAGTTCACAGTCTTCATTTCACAATTCACAGTTCGCAGTTCACAGTTCACAGATCACAGTTCACAGATCACAGTTCACAGTTCACAGTTCACAGTTCACAGATCACACTTCACAGATCACACTTCACAGTTCACAGTTCACAGTTCACAGATCACAATTCACAGTCTTCATTTCACACTTCAGTCTTCACAGGGCACAGTTCACAGTTCACAGTCTTCATTTCACAATTCACAGTTCGCAGTTCACAGTTCACAGATCACACTTCACAGTTCACAGTTCACAGTTCACAGTTCACAGATCACAGTTCACAGATCACAGTTCACAGATCACAGTTCACAGACTTTATTTCACAATTCAGTTTTCACAGTTCACAGTTCACAGTTCACAGTTGACAGTTCACAGTTCACAGTTCACACGTCACAGTTCACAGTTCACAGTTCACAGTCCACAGTTCACAGTTCACAGTTCACAGTTCCCAGTTCACAGTTCACAGTTCACTGTTCACAGTTTACAGTTCTCAGTTTACAGTTCTCAGTTCACAGTTGACAGTTCACAGTTGACAGTTCACACTTCACAGTTCACAGTTCACAGTTAACAGTCTTCATTTCACACTTCACAGTTCGCAGTTCACAGTTCACAGATCACAGTTCACAGTTCACAGTTCACAGTTCACAGTTCACAGTTCACTGTTCACAGTTTACAGTTCTCAGTTTACAGTTCTCAGTTCACAGTTGACAGTTGACAGTTCACACTTCACAGTTCACAGTTCACAGTCCACAGTTCACTGTTCACAGATCATAGTTCACAGTTCACAGTTCACAGTTCACAGTTCACAGTTCACAGTTCACAGTTCACAGTTCACAGTCTTCATTTCACAATTCGCAGTTCGCAGTTCACAGTTCACAGATCACAGTTCACAGATCACAGTTCACAGTTCACAGTTCACAGTTCACAGATCACACTTCACAGTTCACAGTTCACAGATCATAGTTCACAGATCACAGTTCACAGACTTTATTTCACAATTCAGTTTTCACAGTTCACACTTCACAGTGCACAGTTCACAGTCCACAGTTCACAGTCCACAGTTCACTGTTCACAAATCACAGTTCACAGTTCACAGTTCACAGTCCACAGTCCACAGATCACAGTTCACAGTCTTCATTTCACACTTCACAGTTCGCAGTTCACAGTTCACACATCACAGTTCACAGTTCACAGTTCACAGTTCACTGTTCACAGTTTACAGTTCTCAGTTTACAGTTCACAGTTCACAGTCCACAGTTCACTGTAAACAGATCATAGTTCACAGTTCACAGTTCACAGTCCACAGTTCACAGTCCAGAGTTCACTGTTCACAAATCACAGTTCACAGTTCACAGTCCACAGATCACAGTTCACAGTCTTCATTTCACACTTCACAGTTCGCAGTTCACCTTTCACAGTTCACTGTTCACAAATCACAGTTCACACTTCACAGTTCACAGTTCACAGTCCACAGATCACAGTTCACAGACTTTATTTCACACTTCACAGTTGGCAGTTCACAGTTCACAGTTCACAGTTCACAGTTCACAGTTCACAGTTCACAGTTCACAGTTCACAGTTCACAGTTCACAGTTCACTGTTCACAGTTCACTGTTCACAGATCATAGTTCACAGTTCACAGTTCACAGTCTTCATTTCACAATTCACAGTTCGCAGTTCACAGTTCACAGATCACAGTTCACAGATCACAGTTCACAGTTCACAGTTCACAGATCACACTTCACAGATCACACTTCACAGTTCACAGTTCACAGTTCACAGTTCACAGATCACAATTCACAGTCTTCATTTCACACTTCAGTCTTCACAGGGCACAGTTCACAGTTCACAGTCTTCATTTCACAATTCACAGTTCGCAGTTCACAGTTCACAGATCACACTTCACAGTTCACAGTTCACAGATCACAGTTCACAGATCACAGTTCACAGATCACAGTTCACAGACTTTATTTCACAATTCAGTTTTCACAGTTCACAGTTCACAGTTGACAGTTCACAGTTGACAGTTCACAGTTCACAGTTCACACGTCACAGTTCACAGTTCACAGTTCACTGTTCACAGATCACAGTTCACAGATCACAGTCTTCATTTCACACTTTACAATTCACAGTGCACAGTTCACAGTCCACAGTTCACTGTTCACATATCACAGTTCACACTTCACAGTTCACAGTTCACAGTTCACAGTTCACAGGTCACAGTTCACAGTTCACAGGTCACAGTTCACAGTTCACAGTTCACAGTCCACAGTTCACTGTTCACAGATCACAGTTCACAGATCACAGTCTTCATTTCACACTTTACAATTCACAGTGCACAGTTCACAGTCCACAGTTCACTGTTCACATATCACAGTTCACACTTCACAGTTCACAGTTCACAGTCCACAGATCACAGTTCACAGACTTTATTTCACACTTCACAGTTGGCAGTTCACAGTTCACAGTTCACAGTTCACAGTTCACAGTTCACAGTTCACAGTTCACAGTTCACAGTTCACAGTTCACAGTTCACAGTTCACAGTTCACTGTTCACAGTTTACAGTTCTCAGTTTACAGTTCTCAGTTCACAGTTGACAGTTCACAGTTGACAGTTCACACTTCACAGTTCACAGTTCACAGTTAACAGTCTTCATTTCACACTTCACAGTTCGCAGTTCACAGTTCACAGATCACAGTTCACAGTTCACAGTTCACAGTTCACAGTTCACAGTTCACAGTTCACTGTTCACAGTTTACAGTTCTCAGTTTACAGTTCTCAGTTCACAGTTGACAGTTGACAGTTCACACTTCACAGTTCACAGTTCACAGTTAACAGTCTTCATTTCACACTTCACAGTTCGCAGTTCACAGTTCACAGTTCACAGGTCACAGTTCACAGTTCACAGGTCACAGTTCACAGTTCACAGTCCACAGTTCACTGTTCACAGATCACAGTTCACAGATCACAGTCTTCATTTCACACTTTACAATTCACAGTGCACAGTTCACAGTCCACAGTTCACTGTTCACATATCACAGTTCACACTTCACAGTTCACAGTTCACAGTCCACAGATCACAGTTCACAGACTTTATTTCACACTTCACAGTTGGCAGTTCACAGTTCACAGTTCACAGTTCACAGTTCACAGTTCACAGTTCACAATTCACAGTTCACAGTTCACAGTTCACAGTTCACTGTTCACAGTTTACAGTTCTCAGTTTACAGTTCTCAGTTCACAGTTGACAGTTCACAGTTGACAGTTCACACTTCACAGTTCACAGTTCACAGTTAACAGTCTTCATTTCACACTTCACAGTTCGCAGTTCACAGTTCACAGATCACAGTTCACAGTTCACAGTTCACAGTTCACAGTTCACAGTTCACTGTTCACAGTTTACAGTTCTCAGTTTACAGTTCTCAGTTCACAGTTGACAGTTGACAGTTCACACTTCACAGTTCACAGTTCACAGTCCACAGTTCACTGTTCACAGATCATAGTTCACAGTTCACAGTTCACAGTTCACAGTTCACAGTTCACAGTTCACAGTTCACAGTCTTCATTTCACAATTCGCAGTTCGCAGTTCACAGTTCACAGATCACAGTTCACAGATCACAGTTCACAGTTCACAGTTCACAGTTCACAGATCACACTTCACAGTTCACAGTTCACAGATCATAGTTCACAGATCACAGTTCACAGACTTTATTTCACAATTCAGTTTTCACAGTTCACACTTCACAGTGCACAGTTCACAGTCCACAGTTCACAGTCCACAGTTCACTGTTCAAAAATCACAGTTCACAGTTCACAGTTCACAGTCCACAGTCCACAGATCACAGTTCACAGTCTTCATTTCACACTTCACAGTTCGCAGTTCACAGTTCACACATCACAGTTCACAGTTCACAGTTCACAGTTCACTGTTCACAGTTTACAGTTCTCAGTTTACAGTTCACAGTTCACAGTCCACAGTTCACTGTTCACAGATCATAGTTCACAGTTCACAGTTCACAGTCCACAGTTCACAGTCCAGAGTTCACTGTTCACAAATCACAGTTCACAGTTCACAGTCCACAGATCACAGTTCACAGTCTTCATTTCACACTTCACAGTTCGCAGTTCACCTTTCACAGTTCACTGTTCACAAATCACAGTTCACACTTCACAGTTCACAGTTCACAGTCCACAGATCACAGTTCACAGACTTTATTTCACACTTCACAGTTGGCAGTTCACAGTTCACAGTTCACAGTTCACAGTTCACAGTTCACAGTTCACATTTCACAGTTCACAGTTCACAGTTCACAGTTCACAGTTCACAGTTCACAGTTCACTGTTCACAGATCATAGTTCACAGTTCACAGTTCACAGTCTTCATTTCACAATTCACAGTTCGCAGTTCACAGTTCACAGATCACAGTTCACAGATCACAGTTCACAGTTCACAGTTCACAGTTCACAGATCACACTTCACAGATCACACTTCACAGTTCACAGTTCACAGTTCACAGATCACAATTCACAGTCTTCATTTCACACTTCAGTCTTCACAGGGCACAGTTCACAGTTCACAGTCTTCATTTCACAATTCACAGTTCGCAGTTCACAGTTCACAGATCACACTTCACAGTTCACAGTTCACAGATCACAGTTCACAGATCACAGTTCACAGATCACAGTTCACAGACTTTATTTCACAATTCAGTTTTCACAGTTCACAGTTCACAGTTCACAGTTGACAGTTCACAGTTCACAGTTCACACGTCACAGTTCACAGTTCACAGTTCACAGTCCACAGTTCACAGTTCACAGTTCACAGTTCCCAGTTCACAGTTCACAGTTCACTGTTCACAGTTTACAGTTCTCAGTTTACAGTTCTCAGTTCACAGTTGACAGTTCACAGTTGACAGTTCACACTTCACAGTTCACAGTTCACAGTTAACAGTCTTCATTTCACACTTCACAGTTCGCAGTTCACAGTTCACAGATCACAGTTCACAGTTCACAGTTCACAGTTCACAGTTCACAGTTCACTGTTCACAGTTTACAGTTCTCAGTTTACAGTTCTCAGTTCACAGTTGACAGTTGACAGTTCACACTTCACAGTTCACAGTTCACAGTCCACAGTTCACTGTTCACAGATCATAGTTCACAGTTCACAGTTCACAGTTCACAGTTCACAGTTCACAGTTCACAGTTCACAGTTCACAGTTCACAGTCTTCATTTCACAATTCGCAGTTCGCAGTTCACAGTTCACAGATCACAGTTCACAGATCACAGTTCACAGTTCACAGTTCACAGTTCACAGATCACACTTCACAGTTCACAGTTCACAGATCATAGTTCACAGATCACAGTTCACAGACTTTATTTCACAATTCAGTTTTCACAGTTCACACTTCACAGTGCACAGTTCACAGTCCACAGTTCACAGTCCACAGTTCACTGTTCACAAATCACAGTTCACAGTTCACAGTTCACAGTCCACAGTCCACAGATCACAGTTCACAGTCTTCATTTCACACTTCACAGTTCGCAGTTCACAGTTCACACATCACAGTTCACAGTTCACAGTTCACAGTTCACTGTTCACAGTTTACAGTTCTCAGTTTACAGTTCACAGTTCACAGTCCACAGTTCACTGTTCACAGATCATAGTTCACAGTTCACAGTTCACAGTCCACAGTTCACAGTCCAGAGTTCACTGTTCACAAATCACAGTTCACAGTTCACAGTCCACAGATCACAGTTCACAGTCTTCATTTCACACTTCACAGTTCGCAGTTCACCTTTCACAGTTCACTGTTCACAAATCACAGTTCACACTTCACAGTTCACAGTTCACAGTCCACAGATCACAGTTCACAGACTTTATTTCACACTTCACAGTTGGCAGTTCACAGTTCACAGTTCACAGTTCACAGTTCACAGTTCACAGTTCACAGTTCACAGTTCACAGTTCACAGTTCACAGTTCACAGTTCACAGTTCACTGTTCACAGATCATAGTTCACAGTTCACAGTTCACAGTCTTCATTTCACAATTCACAGTTCGCAGTTCACAGTTCACAGATCACAGTTCACAGATCACAGTTCACAGTTCACAGTTCACAGTTCACAGATCACACTTCACAGATCACACTTCACAGTTCACAGTTCACAGTTCACAGTTCACAGATCACAATTCACAGTCTTCATTTCACACTTCAGTCTTCACAGGGCACAGTTCACAGTTCACAGTCTTCATTTCACAATTCACAGTTCGCAGTTCACAGTTCACAGATCACACTTCACAGTTCACAGTTCACAGATCACAGTTCACAGATCACAGTTCACAGATCACAGTTCACAGACTTTATTTCACAATTCAGTTTTCACAGTTCACAGTTCACAGTTCACAGTTCACAGTTGACAGTTCACAGTTCACAGTTCACACTTCACAGTTCACAGTTCACAGTCCACATATAACAGTTCACAGACTTTATTTCACACTTCACAGTTGGCAGTTCACAGTTCACAGTTCACAGTTCACAGTTCACAGTTCACAGTTCACAGTTCACAGTTCACAGTTCACAGTTCACAGTTCACAGTTCACTGTTCACAGTTTACAGTTCTCAGTTTACAGTTCTCAGTTCACAGTTGACAGTTCACAGTTGACAGTTCACACTTCACAGTTCACAGTTCACAGTTAACAGTCTTCATTTCACACTTCACAGTTCGCAGTTCACAGTTCACAGATCACAGTTCACAGTTCACAGTTCACAGTTCACAGTTCACAGTTCACAGTTCACTGTTCACAGTTTACAGTTCTCAGTTTACAGTTCTCAGTTCACAGTTGACAGTTGACAGTTCACACTTCACAGTTCACAGTTCACGGTCCACAGTTCACTGTTCACAGATCATAGTTCACAGTTCACAGTTCACAGTTCACAGTTCACAGTTCACAGTTCACAGTTCACAGTTCACAGTCTTCATTTCACAATTCGCAGTTCGCAGTTCACAGTTCACAGATCACAGTTCACAGATCACAGTTCACAGTTCACAGTTCACAGTTCACAGATCACACTTCACAGTTCACAGTTCACAGATCATAGTTCACAGATCACAGTTCACAGACTTTATTTCACAATTCAGTTTTCACAGTTCACACTTCACAGTGCACAGTTCACAGTCCACAGTTCACAGTCCACAGTTCACTGTTCACAAATCACAGTTCACAGGTCACAGTTCACAGTCCACAGTCCACAGATCACAGTTCACAGTCTTCATTTCACACTTCACAGTTCGCAGTTCACAGTTCACACATCACAGTTCACAGTTCACAGTTCACTGTTCACAGTTTACAGTTCTCAGTTTACAGTTCACAGTTCACAGTCCACAGTTCACTGTTCACAGATCATAGTTCACAGTTCACAGTTCACAGTCCACAGTTCACAGTCCAGAGTTCACTGTTCACAAATCACAGTTCACAGTTCACAGTCCACAGATCACAGTTCACAGTCTTCATTTCACACTTCACAGTTCGCAGTTCACCTTTCACAGTTCACTGTTCACAAATCACAGTTCACACTTCACAGTTCACAGTTCACAGTCCACAGATCACAGTTCACAGACTTTATTTCACACTTCACAGTTGGCAGTTCACAGTTCACAGTTCACAGTTCACAGTTCACAGTTCACAGTTCACAGTTCACAGTTCACAGTTCACAGTTCACTGTTCACAGTTTACAGTTCTCAGTTTACAGTTCTCAGTTCACAGTTGATAGTTCACAGTTGACAGTTCACACTTCACAGTTCACAGTTCACAGTTCACAGTTCACAGTCCACAGTTCACTGTTCACAATTCACAGTTCACAGTTCACAGTTCACAGTTCACAGTTCACAGTTCACAGTTCACAGTTCACTGTTCACTGTTCACAGTTCACAGTTCACAGTTCACAGTTCACAGTCTTCATTTCACAATTCACAGTTCGCAGTTCACAGTTCACAGGTCACAGTGCAAAGTTCACAGTCCACAGTTCACAGTCCAGAGTTCACTGTTCACAAATCACAGTTCACAGTTCACAGTCCACAGATCACAGTTCACAGTCTTCATTTCACACTTCACAGTTCGCAGTTCACAGTTCACTGATCACACATCACAGTTCACAATTTACAGTTCTCAGTTTACAGTTCTCAGTTCACAGTTGACAGTTCACAGTTGACAGTTCACACTTCACAGTTCACAGTTCACAGTTCACAGTTCACAGTTCACAGTCCACAGTTCACTGTTCACAGATCACAGTTCACAGATCACAGTCTTCATTTCACACTTCACACTTCACAGTGCACAGTTCACAGTTCACAGTTCACAGGTCACAGTTCACAGTTCACAGTTCACAGTTCACAGTTCACAGGTCACAGTTCACAGTTCACAGTCCACAGTTCACTGTTCACAGATCACAGTTCACAGTTCACAGTCTTCATTTCACACTTCACACTTCACACTTCACAGTGCACAGTTCACAGTCCACAGTTCACAGTCCAGAGTTCACTGTTCACAAATCACAGTTCACAGTTCACAGTCCACAGATCACAGTTCACAGTTCACAGTTCACAGTTCACAGTTCACAGTTCACTGTTCACAGTTTACAGTTCTCAGTTTACAGTTCTCAGTTCACAGTTGATAGTTCACAGTTGACAGTTCACACTTCACAGTTCACAGTTCACAGTTCACAGTTCACAGTCCACAGTTCACTGTTCACAATTCACAGTTCACAGTTCACAGTTCACAGTTCACAGTTCACAGTTCACAGTTCACAGTTCACAGTTCACTGTTCACTGTTCACAGTTCACAGTTCACAGTTCACAGTTCACAGTCCACAGTTCACTGTTCACAATTCACAGTTCACAGTTCACAGTTCACAGTTCACAGTTCACAGTTCACAGTTCACAGTTCACAGTTCACTGTTCACTGTTCACAGTTCACAGTTCACAGTTCACAGTTCACAGTCTTCATTTCACAATTCACAGTTCGCAGTTCACAGTTCACAGGTCACAGTTCACACTTCACAGTTGGCAGTTCACAGTTCACAGTTCACAGTTCACAGTTCTCAGTTTACAGTTCTCAGTTCACAGTTGACAGTTCACAGTTGACAGTTCACACTTCACAGTTCACAGTTCACAGTTCACAGTTCACAGTCCACAGTTCACTGTTCACAGATCACAGTTCACAGATCACAGTTCACAGTCCACAGTTCACTGTTCACAATTCACAGTTCACAGTTCACAGTTCACAGTTCACAGTTCACAGTTCACAGTTCACAGTTCACAGTTCACAGTTCACAGTTCACAGTTCACTGTTCACTGTTCACAGTTCACAGTTCACAGTTCACAGTTCACAGTCTTCATTTCACAATTCACAGTTCGCAGTTCACAGTTCACAGGTCACAGTTCACACTTCACAGTTGGCAGTTCACAGTTCACAGTTCACAGTTCACAGTTCACAGTTCACAGTTCACAGTTCACAGTTCACAGTTCACAGTTCACAGTTCACAGTTCACAGTTCACAGTTCACAGTTCACAGTTCACTGTTCACAGTTTACAGTTCTCAGTTTACAGTTCTCAGTTCACAGTTGATAGTTCACAGTTGACAGTTCACACTTCACAGTTCACAGTTCACAGTTCACAGTTCACAGTTCACAGTCCACAGTTCACTGTTCACAGTCCACAGTTCACTGTTCACAATTCACAGTTCACAGTTCACAGTTCACAGTTCACAGTTCACAGTTCACAGTTCACTGTTCACTGCTCACAGTTCACAGTTCACAGTTCACAGTCTTCATTTCACAATTCACAGTTCGCAGTTCACAGTTCACAGGTCACAGTTCACAGTTCACAGTTCACAGTTCACAGTTCACAGTTCACAGGTCACAGTTCACAGTTCACAGTTCACAGTCCACAGTTCACTGTTCACAGATCACAGTTCACAGTTCACACTTCACAGTGCACAGTTCACAGTCCACAGTTCACAGTCCAGAGTTCACTGTTCACAAATCACAGTTCACAGTTCACAGTCCACAGATCACAGTTCACAGTCTTCATTTCACACTTCACAGTTCGCAGTTCACAGTTCACTGATCACACATCACAGTTCACAGTTTACAGTTCTCAGTTTACAGTTCTCAGTTCACAGTTGACAGTTCACAGTTGACAGTTCACACTTCACAGTTCACAGTTCACAGTTCACAGTCCACAGTTCACTGTTCACAGATCACAGTTCACAGATCACAGTCTTCATTTCACACTTCACACTTCACAGTGCACAGTTCACAGTCCACAGTTCACTGTTCACAAATCACAGTAAACACTTCACAGTTCACAGTTCACAGTCCACAGATCACAGTTCACAGACTTTATTTCACACTTCACAGTTGGCAGTTCACAGTTCACAGTTCACAGTTCACAGTTCACAGTTCACAGTTCACAGTTCACAGTTCACAGTTCACAGTTCACAGTTCACAGTTCACAGTTCACTGTTCACAGTTTACAGTTCTCAGTTTACAGTTCTCAGTTCACAGTTGACAGTTCACAGTTGACAGTTCACACTTCACAGTTCACAGTTCACAGTTCACAGTCCACAGTTCACTGTTCACAATTCACAGTTCACAGTTCACAGTTCACAGTTCACAGTTCACAGTTCACAGTTCACAGTTCACAGTTCACAGTTCACTGTTCACTGTTCACAGTTCACAGTTCACAGTTCACAGTTCACAGTCTTCATTTCACAATTCACAGTTCGTAGTTCACAGTTCACGGTCCACAGTTCACTGTTCACAAATCACAGTTCACAGTTCACAGTTCACAGTCCACAGATCACAGTTCACAGTCTTCATTTCACACTTCACAGTTCGCAGTTCACAGTTCACAGATCACAGTTCACAGTTCACAGTTCACAGTTCACAGTTCACAGTTCACTGTTCACAGTTTACAGTTCTCAGTTTACAGTTCTCAGTTCACAGTTGACAGTTCACAGTTCACAGTTCACACTTCACAGTTCACAGTTCACAGTCCACAGTTCACTGTTCACAGATCGTAGTTCACAGTTCACAGTTCACAGTTCACAGTTCACAGTTCACAGTCTTCATTTCACAATTCGCAGTTCGCAGTTCACAGTTCATAGATCACAGATCACAGTTCACAGATCACAGTTCACAGTTCACAGTTCACAGTTCACAGATCACACTTCACAGTTCACAGTTCACAGATCATAGTTCACAGATCACAGTTCACAGACTTTATTTCACAATTCAGTTTTCACAGTTCACACTTCACAGTGCACAGTTCACATTCCACAGTTCACAGTCCACAGTTCACTGTTCACAAATCACAGTTCACAGTTCACAGTTCAAAGTCCACAGATCACAGTTCACAGTCTTCATTTCACACTTCACAGTTCGCAGTTCACAGTTCACAGATCACAGTTCACAGTTTACAGTTCACTGTTCACAGTTTACAGTTCTCAGTTTACAGTTCTCAGTTCACAGTTGACAGTTCACAGTTCACAGTTCACACTTCACAGTTCACAGTTCACAGTCCACAGTTCACTGTTCACAGATCATAGTTCACAGTTCACAGTTCACAGTTCACAGTTCACAGTTCACAGTTCACAGTTCACAGTTCACAGTTCACAGTTCGCAGTTCACAGTTCACAGTTCACAGTTCACACTCTTCATTTCACAATTCACAGTTCGCAGTTCACAGTTCACAGATCACAGTTCACAGTTCACAGTCTTCATTTCACACTTCACAGTTCGCAGTTCACAGTTCACAGATCACAGTTCACAGTTCACAGTTCACAGTTCACAGTTCACAGTTCACTGTTCACTGTTCACAGTTTACAGTTCTCAGTTTACAGTTCTCAGTTCACAGTTGACAGTTGACAGTTCACAGTTCACAGTTCACAGTTCACAGTTCACACTTCACAGTTCACAGTTCACAGTTCACAGACCACAGTTCACTGTTCACAGATCATAGTTCACAGTTCACAGTTCACAGTTCACAGTCTTCATTTCACAATTCACAGTTCGCAGTTCACAGTTCACAGATCACAGTTCACAGATCACAGTTCACAGTTCACAGTTCACAGTTCACAGATCACACTTCACAGATCACACTTCACAGTTCACAGTTCACAGTTCACAGTTCACAGTTCACAGTTCACAGTTCCAGTTCACAGTTCACAGTTCACAGTTCACAGTTCACAGTTCACAGTTCACACTTCACTGTTCACAGATCACAGTTCACAGTTCACAGTTCACAGTTCACAGTTCCCAGTTCGCAGGTCACAGTTCACATTTCACAGTTCACTGTCTTCATTTCATACTTCACAGTTCACTGTCTTCATTTCATACTTCACAGTTCGCAGTTCACAGTTCACAGTTCACAGTTCACAGTTCACAGTTCACAGGTCACAGTTCACAGTTCACAGGTCACAGTTCACAGTTCACAGTCCACAGTTCACTGTTCACAGATCACAGTTCACAGATCACAGTCTTCATTTCACACTTCATACTTCACAGTTCACTGTCTTCATTTCATACTTCACAGTTCGCAGTTCACAGTTCACAGTTCACAGTTCACAGTTCACAGTTCACAGGTCACAGTTCACAGTTCACAGGTCACAGTTCACAGTTCACAGTCCACAGTTCACTGTTCACAGATCACAGTTCACAGATCACAGTCTTCATTTCACACTTCATACTTCACAGTTCACTGTCTTCATTTCATACTTCACAGTTCGCAGTTCACAGTTGGCAGTTCACAGTTCACAGTTCACAGTTCACAGTTCACAGTTCACAGTTCACAGTTCACTGTTCACAGTTTACAGTTCTCAGTTTACAGTTCTCAGTTCACAGTTGACAGTTCACAGTTCACAATTCACACTTCACAGTTCACAGTTCACAGTTCACAGTCCACAGTTCACTGTTCACAATTCACAGTTCACAGTTCACAGTTCACAGTTCACAGTTCACAGTTCACAGTTCACTGTTCACTGTTCACAGATCACAGTTCACAGTTCACAGTCTTCATTTCACAATTCACAGTTCGCAGTTCACAGTTCACAGGTCACAGTTCACAGTTCACAGGTCACAGTTCACAGTTCACAGTCCACAGTTCACTGTTCACAGATCACAGTTCACAGTTCACAGTCTTCATTTCACACTTCACACTTCACACTTCACAGTGCACAGTTCACAGTCCACAGTTCACAGTCCACAGTTCACTGTTCACAAATCACAGTTCACAGTTCACAGTTCACAGTTCACAGTCCACAGATCACAGTTCACAGTCTTCATTTCACACTTCACAGTTCGCAGTTCACAGTTCACAGATCACATTTCACAGATCACAGTTCACAGTTCACAGATCACACTTCACAGATCACACTTCACAGTTCACAGTTCACAGTTCACAGTTCACAGTTCACAGTTCACAGTTCCAGTTCACAGTTCACAGTTCACAGTTCACAGTTCACAGTTCACACTTCACAGTTCACAGTTCACAGTTCCAGTTCACAGTTCACAGTTCACAGTTCACAGTTCACAGTTCACACTTCACTGTTCACAGATCACAGTTCACAGTTCACAGTTCACAGTTCCCAGTTCGCAGGTCACAGTTCACATTTCACAGTTCACTGTCTTCATTTCATACTTCACAGTTCACTGTCTTCATTTCATACTTCACAGTTCGCAGTTCACAGTTCACAGTTCACAGTTCACAGTTCACAGTTCACAGTTCACAGGTCACAGTTCACAGTTCACAGGTCACAGTTCACAGTTCACAGTCCACAGTTCACTGTTCACAGATCACAGTTCACAGATCACAGTCTTCATTTCACACTTCACACTTCACAGTGCACAGTTCACATTTCACAGTTCACTGTTCACAAATCACAGTTCACACTTCACAGTTCACAGTTCACAGTCCACAGGTCACAGTTCACAGACTTTATTTCACACTTCACAGTTGGCAGTTCACAGTTCACAGTTCACAGTTCACAGTTCACAGTTCACAGTTCACAGTTCACAGTTCACTGTTCACAGTTTACAGTTCTCAGTTTACAGTTCTCAGTTCACAGTTGACAGTTCACAGTTCACAATTCACACTTCACAGTTCACAGTTCACAGTTCACAGTTCACAGTCCACAGTTCACTGTTCACAATTCACAGTTCACAGTTCACAGTTCACAGTTCACAGTTCACAGTTCACAGTTCACTGTTCACTGTTCACAGATCACAGTTCACAGTTCACAGTCTTCATTTCACAATTCACAGTTCGCAGTTCACAGTTCACAGGTCACAGTTCACAGTTCACAGGTCACAGTTCACAGTTCACAGTCCACAGTTCACTGTTCACAGATCACAGTTCACAGTTCACAGTCTTCATTTCACAGATCACAGTTCACAGTTCACAGTCTTCATTTCACACTTCACACTTCACACTTCACAGTGCACAGTTCACAGTCCACAGTTCACAGTCCACAGTTCACTGTTCACAAATCACAGTTCACAGTTCACAGTTCACAGTCCACAGATCACAGTTCACAGTCTTCATTTCACACTTCACAGTTCGCAGTTCACAGTTCACAGGTCACAGTTCACAGTTCACAGTTCACAGTTCACAGTTCACAGTTCACAGTTCACTGTTCACAGTTTACAGTTCTCAGTTTACAGTTCTCAGTTCTCAGTTCACAGTTCTCAGTTCACAGTTGACAGTTCACAGTTCACAGTTCACACTTCACAGTTCACAGTTCACAGTCCACAGTTCACTGTTCACAGATCATAGTTCACAGTTCACAGTTCACAGTTCACAGTTCACAGTCTTCATTTCACAATTCACAGTTCGCAGTTCACAGTTCACAGATCACAGTTCACAGTTCACAGTTCACAGTTCACAGATCACAGTTCACAGTTCACACTTCACTGTTCACAGATCACAGTTCACAGTTCACAGTTCACAGTTCCCAGTTCGCAGGTCACAGTTCACATTTCACAGTTCACTGTCTTCATTTCATACTTCACAGTTCACTGTCTTCATTTCATACTTCACAGTTCGCAGTTCACAGTTCACAGTTCACAGTTCACAGTTCACAGTTCACAGGTCACAGTTCACAGTTCACAGGTCACAGTTCACAGTTCACAGTCCACAGTTCACTGTTCACAGATCACAGTTCACAGATCACAGTCTTCATTTCACACTTCACACTTCACAGTGCACAGTTCACATTTCACAGTTCACTGTTCACAAATCACAGTTCACACTTCACAGTTCACAGTTCACAGTCCACAGGTCACAGATCACAGACTTTATTTCAGACTTCACAGTTGGCAGTTCACAGTTCACAGTTCACAGTTCACAGTTCACAGTTCACAGTTCACAGTTCACAGTTCACTGTTCACAGTTTACAGTTCTCAGTTTACAGTTCTCAGTTCACAGTTGACAGTTCACAGTTCACAATTCACACTTCACAGTTCACAGTTCACAGTTCACAGTCCACAGTTCACTGTTCACAATTCACAGTTCACTGTTCACAAATCACAGTTCACAGTTCACAGTTCACAGTCCACAGATCACAGTTCACAGTCTTCATTTCACACTTCACAGTTCGCAGTTCACAGTTCACAGATCACAGTTCACAGTTCACAGTTCACAGTTCACAGTTCACAGTTCACAGTTCACTGTTCACAGTTTACAGTTCTCAGTTTACAGTTCTCAGTTCACAGTTCTCAGTTCACAGTTGACAGTTCACAGTTCACAGTTCACACTTCACAGTTCACAGTTCACAGTCCACAGTTCACTGTTCACAGATCATAGTTCACAGTTCACAGTTCACAGTTCACAGTTCACAGTTCACAGTCTTCATTTCACAATTCACAGTTCGCAGTTCACAGTTCACAGATCACAGTTCACAGTTCACAGTTCACAGTTCACAGATCACACTTCACAGTTCACAGTTCACAGATCACAGTTCACAGATCACAGTTCACAGACTTTATTTCACAATTCAGTTTTCACAGTTCACAGTTCACAGTTGACAGTCCGCAGTTCACTGTTCACAGATCATAGTTCACAGTTCACAGTTCACAGTCCACAGTTCACTGTTCACAGTTCACAGTTCACAGTTCACAGTTCCCAGTTCGCAGGTCACAGTTCACAGTTCACAGTTCACTGTCTTCATTTCATACTTCACAGTTCACTGTCTTCATTTCATACTTCACAGTTCGCAGTTCACAGTTCACAGTTCACAGTTCACAGTTCACAAATCACAGTTCACAGATCACAGTTCACAGTCCACAGATCACAGTTCACAGTCTTCATTTCACACTTCACAGTTCGCAGTTCACAGTTCACAGATCACAGTTCACAGTTCACAGTTCACAGTTCACAGTCCGCAGTTCACTATTCACAGATCATAGTTCACAGTTCACAGTTCACAGTTCACAGTCCACAGATCACAGTTCACAGACTTTATTTCACACTTCACAGTTCGCAGTTCACAGCTCACAGTTCACAGTTCACAGATCACAGTCTTCATTTCACACTTCACACTTCACACTTCACAGTGCACAGTCCACAGTCCACAGTTCACTGTTCACAAATCACAGTTCACACTTCACAGTTCACAGTTCACAGTCCACAGATCACAGTTCACAGACTTTATTTCACACTTCACAGTTCGCAGTTCACAGCTCACAGTTCACAGTTCACAGTTCACAGTTCGCAGGTCACAGTTCACATTTCACAGTTCACTGTCTTCATTTCATACTTCACAGTTCGCTGTTCACAGTTCACAGGTCACAGTTCACAGCCCAATGTTCACAGTTCACAGATCACAGTTCACAGTTCACAGACTTTATTTCACAATTCAGTTTTCACAGTTCACAGTTCACAGTTCACAGTTCTCAGTTCACAGTTCACAGTTCACAGATCACAGTTCACAGTCTTCATTTCACACTTCAGTCTTCACAGGGCACAGTTCACAGTTCACAGTCTTCATTTCACAATTCACAGTTCGCAGTTTACAGTTCACAGATCACACTTCACAGTTCACAGTTCACAGATCACAGTTCACAGATCACAGTTCACAGACTTTATTTCACAATTCAGTTTTCACAGTTCACAGTTCACAGTTCACAGTCCGCAGTTCACTATTCACAGATCATAGTTCACAGTTCACAGTTCACAGTTCACAGTTCCAGTTCACAGTTCACAGTTCACAGTTCACAGTTCACAGTTCACACTTCACTGTTCACAGATCACAGTTCACAGTTCACAGTTCACAGTTCCCAGTTCGCAGGTCACAGTTCACATTTCACAGTTCACTGTCTTCATTTCATACTTCACAGTTCACTGTCTTCATTTCATACTTCACAGTTCACTGTCTTCATTTCATACTTCACAGTTCACTGTCTTCATTTCATACTTCACAGTTCGCAGTTCACAGTTCACAGTCCACAGTTCACTGTTCACAGATCACAGTTCACAGATCACAGTCTTCATTTCACACTTCACACTTCACAGTGCACAGTTCACAGTCCACAGTTCACTGTTCACAAATCACAGTTCACACTTCACAGTTCACAGTTCACAGTCCACAGATCACAGTTCACAGACTTTATTTCACACTTCACAGTTCACAGTTCACAGTTCACAGTTCACAGTTCACAGTTCACAGTTCACAGTTCACAGTTCACAGTTCACAGTTCACAGTTCACAGTTCACAGTTCACAGTTCACAGTTCACAGTTCACAGTTCACTGTTCACAGTTTACAGTTCTCAGTTTACAGTTCTCAGTTCAGAGTTGACAGTTCACAGTTCACAGTTCACACTTCACAGTTCACAGTTCACAGTTCACAGTTCACAAATCACAGTTCACAGTTCACAGTTCACAGTTCACAGTCCACAGATCACAGTTCACAGTCTTCATTTCACACTTCACAGTTCGCAGTTCACAGTTCACAGATCACAGATCACAGTTCACAGTTCACAGTTCACAGTTCACAGTTCACTGTTCACAGTTCACTGTTCACAGATCATTGTTCACAGTTCACAGTTCACAGTTCACAGTTCACAGTCTTCATTTCACAATTCACAGTTCGCAGTTCACAGTTCACAGATCACAGTTCACAGATCACAGTTCACAGTTCACAGTTCACAGTTCACAGATCACACTTCAGAGTTCACAGTTCACAGTCCACAGGTCACAGATCACAGACTTTATTTCAGACTTCACAGTTGGCAGTTCACAGTTCACAGTTCACAGTTCACAGTTCACAGTTCACAGTTCACAGTTCACAGTTCACTGTTCACAGTTTACAGTTCTCAGTTTACAGTTCTCAGTTCACAGTTGACAGTTCACAGTTCACAATTCACACTTCACAGTTCACAGTTCACAGTTCACAGTCCACAGTTCACTGTTCACAATTCACAGTTCACTGTTCACAAATCACAGTTCACAGTTCACAGTTCACAGTCCACAGATCACAGTTCACAGTCTTCATTTCACACTTCACAGTTCGCAGTTCACAGTTCACAGATCACAGTTCACAGTTCACAGTTCACAGTTCACAGTTCACAGTTCACAGTTCACTGTTCACAGTTTACAGTTCTCAGTTTACAGTTCTCAGTTCACAGTTCTCAGTTCACAGTTGACAGTTCACAGTTCACAGTTCACACTTCACAGTTCACAGTTCACAGTCCACAGTTCACTGTTCACAGATCATAGTTCACAGTTCACAGTTCACAGTTCACAGTTCACAGTTCACAGTCTTCATTTCACAATTCACAGTTCGCAGTTCACAGTTCACAGATCACAGTTCACAGTTCACAGTTCACAGTTCACAGATCACACTTCACAGTTCACAGTTCACAGATCACAGTTCACAGATCACAGTTCACAGACTTTATTTCACAATTCAGTTTTCACAGTTCACAGTTCACAGTTGACAGTCCGCAGTTCACTGTTCACAGATCATAGTTCACAGTTCACAGTTCACAGTCCACAGTTCACTGTTCACAGTTCACAGTTCACAGTTCACAGTTCCCAGTTCGCAGGTCACAGTTCACAGTTCACAGTTCACTGTCTTCATTTCATACTTCACAGTTCACTGTCTTCATTTCATACTTCACAGTTCGCAGTTCACAGTTCACAGTTCACAGTTCACAGTTCACAAATCACAGTTCACAGATCACAGTTCACAGTCCACAGATCACAGTTCACAGTCTTCATTTCACACTTCACAGTTCGCAGTTCACAGTTCACAGATCACAGTTCACAGTTCACAGTTCACAGTTCACAGTCCGCAGTTCACTATTCACAGATCATAGTTCACAGTTCACAGTTCACAGTTCACAGTCCACAGATCACAGTTCACAGACTTTATTTCACACTTCACAGTTCGCAGTTCACAGCTCACAGTTCACAGTTCACAGTTCACAGTTCACAGATCACAGTCTTCATTTCACACTTCACACTTCACACTTCACAGTGCACAGTCCACAGTCCACAGTTCACTGTTCACAAATCACAGTTCACACTTCACAGTTCACAGTTCACAGTCCACAGATCACAGTTCACAGACTTTATTTCACACTTCACAGTTCGCAGTTCACAGCTCACAGTTCACAGTTCACAGTTCACAGTTCGCAGGTCACAGTTCACATTTCACAGTTCACTGTCTTCATTTCATACTTCACAGTTCGCTGTTCACAGTTCACAGGTCACAGTTCACAGCCCAATGTTCACAGTTCACAGATCACAGTTCACAGTTCACAGACTTTATTTCACAATTCAGTTTTCACAGTTCACAGTTCACAGTTCACAGTTCTCAGTTCACAGTTCACAGTTCACAGATCACAGTTCACAGTCTTCATTTCACACTTCAGTCTTCACAGGGCACAGTTCACAGTTCACAGTCTTCATTTCACAATTCACAGTTCGCAGTTTACAGTTCACAGATCACACTTCACAGTTCACAGTTCACAGATCACAGTTCACAGATCACAGTTCACAGACTTTATTTCACAATTCAGTTTTCACAGTTCACAGTTCACAGTTCACAGTCCGCAGTTCACTATTCACAGATCATAGTTCACAGTTCACAGTTCACAGTTCACAGTTCCAGTTCACAGTTCACAGTTCACAGTTCACAGTTCACAGTTCACACTTCACTGTTCACAGATCACAGTTCACAGTTCACAGTTCACAGTTCCCAGTTCGCAGGTCACAGTTCACATTTCACAGTTCACTGTCTTCATTTCATACTTCACAGTTCACTGTCTTCATTTCATACTTCACAGTTCACTGTCTTCATTTCATACTTCACAGTTCACTGTCTTCATTTCATACTTCACAGTTCGCAGTTCACAGTTCACAGTCCACAGTTCACTGTTCACAGATCACAGTTCACAGATCACAGTCTTCATTTCACACTTCACACTTCACAGTGCACAGTTCACAGTCCACAGTTCACTGTTCACAAATCACAGTTCACACTTCACAGTTCACAGTTCACAGTCCACAGATCACAGTTCACAGACTTTATTTCACACTTCACAGTTCACAGTTCACAGTTCACAGTTCACAGTTCACAGTTCACAGTTCACAGTTCACAGTTCACAGTTCACAGTTCACAGTTCACAGTTCACAGTTCACAGTTCACAGTTCACAGTTCACAGTTCACTGTTCACAGTTTACAGTTCTCAGTTTACAGTTCTCAGTTCAGAGTTGACAGTTCACAGTTCACAGTTCACACTTCACAGTTCACAGTTCACAGTTCACAGTTCACAAATCACAGTTCACAGTTCACAGTTCACAGTTCACAGTCCACAGATCACAGTTCACAGTCTTCATTTCACACTTCACAGTTCGCAGTTCACAGTTCACAGATCACAGATCACAGTTCACAGTTCACAGTTCACAGTTCACAGTTCACTGTTCACAGTTCACTGTTCACAGATCATTGTTCACAGTTCACAGTTCACAGTTCACAGTTCACAGTCTTCATTTCACAATTCACAGTTCGCAGTTCACAGTTCACAGATCACAGTTCACAGATCACAGTTCACAGTTCACAGTTCACAGTTCACAGATCACACTTCAGAGTTCACAGTTCACAGTTCACAGATCACAGTTCACAGACTTTATTTCACAATTCAGTTTTCACAGTTCACAGTTCACAGTCTTCATTTCACAATTCACAGTTCGCAGTTCACAGTTCACAGGTCACAGTTCACAGTTCACAGTTCACAGGTCACAGTTCACAGTTCACAGTCCACAGTTCACTGTTCACAGATCACAGTTCACAGTTCACAGTCTTCATTTCACACTTCACACTTCACACTTCACAGTGCACAGTTCACAGTCCACAGTTCACAGTCCAGAGTTCACTGTTCACAAATCACAGTTCACAGTTCACAGTCCACAGATCACAGTTCACAGTCTTCATTTCACACTTCACAGTTCGCAGTTCACAGTTCACTGATCACACATCACAGTTCACAGTTCACAGTTCACAGTTCACAGTTCACTGTTCACAGTTTACAGTTCTCAGTTTACAGTTCTCAGTTCACAGTTCACAGTTGACAGTTGACAGTTCACACTTCACAGTTCACAGTTCACAGTTCACAGTTCACAGTCCACAGTTCACTGTTCACAGATCACAGTTCACAGATCACAGTCTTCATTTCACACTTCACACTTCACAGTACACAGTTCACAGTCCACAGTTCACTGTTCACAGTTCACAGTTCACAGTTCACTGTTCACTGTTCACAGTTCACAGTTCACAGTTCACAGTTCACAGTCTTCATTTCACAATTCACAGTTCGCAGTTCACAGTTCACAGTCCACAGTTCACTGTTCACAGTTCACTGTTCACAAATCACAGTTCACAGTTCACAGTTCACAGTCCACAGATCACAGTTCACAGTCTTCATTTCACACTTCACAGTTCGCAGTTCACAGTTGACAGATCACAGTTCACAGTTCACAGTTCACAGTTCACAGTTCACAGTTCACAGTTCACAGTTCACAGTTCACAGTTCACAGTTCACAGTTCACTGTTCACAGTTCACTGTTCACAGTTTACAGTTCTCAGTTTACAGTTCTCAGTTTACAGTTCTCAGTTCACAGTTGACAGTTCACAGTTCACAGTTCACAGTTCACTGTTCACAGATCACTGTTCACTGTTCACAGTTCACAGTTCACAGTTCACAGTTCACAGTCTTCATTTCACAATTCACAGTTCGCAGTTCACAGTTCACAGTCCACAGTTCACTGTTCACAGTTCACTGTTCACAAATCACAGTTCACAGTTCACAGTTCACAGTCCACAGATCACAGTTCACAGTCTTCATTTCACACTTCACAGTTCGCAGTTCACAGTTGACAGATCACAGTTCACAGTTCACAGTTCACAGTTCACAGTTCACAGTTCACAGTTCACAGTTCACAGTTCACAGTTCACAGTTCACAGTTCACAGTTCACTGTTCACAGTTCACTGTTCACAGTTTACAGTTCTCAGTTTACAGTTCTCAGTTTACAGTTCTCAGTTCACAGTTGACAGTTCACAGTTCACAGTTCACTGTTCACAGATCATAGTTCACAGTTCACAGTTCACAGTTCACAGTTCACAGTTCACAGTTCACAGTCTTCATTTCACAATTCGCAGTTCGCAGTTCACAGTTCACAGATCACAGTTCACAGATCACAGTTCACAGTTCACAGTTCACAGTTCACAGATCACACTTCACAGTTCACAGTTCACAGATCATAGTTCACAGATCACAGTTCACAGACTTTATTTCACAATTCAGTTTTCACAGTTCACACTTCACAGTGCACAGTTCACAGTCCACAGTTCACAGTCCACAGTTCACTGTTCACAAATCACAGTTCACAGTTCACAGTTCACAGTCCACAGATCACAGTTCACAGTCTTCATTTCACACTTCACAGTTCGCAGTTCACAGTTCACAGATCACAGTTCACTGTTCACAGTTTACAGTTCTCAGTTTACAGTTCACTGTTCACAGATCATAGTTCACAGTTCACAGTTCACAGTTCACAGTTCACAGTTCACAGTTCACAGTTCACAGTTCACAGTCTTCATTTCACAATTCGCAGTTCGCAGTTCACAGTTCACAGATCACAGTTCACAAATCACAGTTCACAGTTCACAGTTCACAGTTCACAGATCACACTTCACAGTTCACAGTTCACAGATCATAGTTCACAGATCACAGTTCACAGACTTTATTTCACATTTCAGTTATCACAGTTCACACTTCACAGTGCACAGTTCACAGTCCACAGTTCACAGTCCACAGTTCACTGTTCACAAATCACAGTTCACAGTTCACAGTTCACAGTCCACAGTTCACAGTTCACAGTTCACACTTCACAGTTCACAGTTCACAGTCCACAGTTCACTGTTCACAGATCATAGTTCACAGTTCACAGTTCACAGTTCACAGTTCACAGTTCACAGTTCACAGTTCCAGTTCACAGTTCACAGTTCACAGTTCACAGTTCACAGTTCACACTTCACTGTTCACAGATCACAGTTCACAGTTCTCAGTTCACAGTTCCCAGTTCGCAGGTCACAGTTCACATTTCACAGTTCACTGTCTTCATTTCATACTTCACAGTTCACTGTCTTCATTTCATACTTCACAGTTCGCAGTTCACAGTTCACAGTTGGCAGTTCACAGTTCACAGTTCACAGTTCACAGTTCACAGTTCACAGTTCACAGTTCACAGTTCACAGTTCACAGTTCACAGTTCACTGTTCACAGTTTACAGTTCTCAGTTTACAGTTCTCAGTTCACAGTTGACAGTTCACAGTTCACAATTCACACTTCACAGTTCACAGTTCACAGTTCACAGTCCACAGTTCACTGTTCACAATTCACTGTTCACAATTCACAGTTCACAGTTCACAGTTCACAGTTCACAGTTCACAGTTCACAGTTTACTGTTCACTGTTCACAGTTCACAGCCTTCATTTCACAATTCACAGTTCGCAGTTCACAGTTCACAGGTCACAGTTCACAGTTCACAGGTCACAGTTCACAGTTCACAGTCCACAGTTCACTGTTCACAGATCACAGTTCACAGTTCACAGTCTTCATTTCACACTTCACACTTCACACTTCACAGTGCACAGTTCACAGTCCACAGTTCACAGTCCACAGTTCACAGTCCACAGTTCACTGTTCACAAATCACAGTTCACAGTTCACAGTTCACAGTCCACAGATCACAGTTCACAGTCTTCATTTCACACTTCACAGTTCGCAGTTCACAGTTCACAGTTCACAGTTCACTGTTCACTGTTCACAGATCACAGTTCACAGTTCACAGTCTTCATTTCACAATTCACAGTTCGCAGTTCACAGTTCACAGTTCACAGGTCACATTTCACAGTTCACAGTTCACAGTCCACAGTTCACTGTTCACAGTTCACAGTTCACAGTTCACAGTTCCCAGTTCGCAGGTCACAGTTCACAGTTCACAGTTCACTGTCTTCATTTCATACTTCACAGTTCACTGTCTTCATTTCATACTTCACAGTTCGCAGTTCACAGTTCACAGTTCACAGTTCACAGTTCACAAATCACAGTTCACAGTTCACAGTTCACAGTCCACAGATCACAGTTCACAGTCTTCATTTCACACTTCACAGTTCGCAGTTCACAGTTCACAGATCACAGTTCACAGTTCACAGTTCACAGTTCACAGTTCACAGTTCCAGTTCACAGTTCAAAGAAACACAGTTCACAGTTCACACTTCACTGTTCACAGATCACAGTTCACAGTTCACAGTTCACAGATCACAGTTCACAGACTTTATTTCACAATTCAGTTTTCACAGTTCACAGTTCACAGTTCACAGTCCGCAGTTCACTATTCACAGATCATAGTTCACAGTTCACAGTTCACAGTTCACAGTCCACAGATCACAGTTCACAGACCTTATTTCACACTTCACAGTTCGCAGTTCACAGCTCACAGTTCACAGTTCACAGTTCACAGTTCACAGATCACAGTCTTCATTTCACACTTCACACTTCACAGTGCACAGTCCACAGTCCACAGTTCACTGTTCACAAATCACAGTTTACAGTTCTCAGTTTACAGTTCTCAGTTCACAGTTGACAGTTCACAGTTCACAGTTCACACTTCACAGTTCACAGTTCACAGTTCACAGTTCACAGTTCACAGTCCACAGTTCACTGTTCACAGATCATAGTTCACAGTTCACAGTTCACAGTTCACAGTTCACAGTTCACAGTTCACAGTCTTCATTTCACAATTCGCAGTTCGCAGTTCACAGTTCACAGATCACAGTTCACAGATCACAGTTCACAGTTCACAGTTCACAGTTCACAGATCACACTTCACAGTTCACAGTTCACAGATCATAGTTCACAGATCACAGTTCACAGACTTTATTTCACAATTCAGTTTTCACAGTTCACACTTCACAGTGCACAGTTCACAGTCCACAGTTCACAGTCCACAGTTCACTGTTCACAAATCACAGTTCACAGTTCACAGTTCACAGTCCACAGATCACAGTTCACAGTCTTCATTTCACACTTCACAGTTCGCAGTTCACAGTTCACAGATCACAGTTCACAGTTCACAGTTCACTGTTCACAGTTTACAGTTCTCAGTTTACAGTTCTCAGTTCACAGATGACAGTTCACAGTTCACAGTTCACACTTCACAGTTCACAGTTCACAGTTCACAGTCCACAGTTCACTGTTCACAGATCATAGTTCACAGTTCACAGTTCACAGTTCACAGTTCACAGTTCACAGTTCACAGTTCACAGTTCACAGTTCACAGTCTTCATTTCACAATTCGCAGTTCGCAGTTCACAGTTCACAGATCACAGTTCACAAATCACAGTTCACAGTTCACAGTTCACAGTTCACAGATCACACTTCACAGTTCACAGTTCACAGATCATAGTTCACAGATCACAGTTCACAGACTTTATTTCACATTTCAGTTATCACAGTTCACACTTCACAGTGCACAGTTCACAGTCCACAGTTCACAGTCCACAGTTCACTGTTCACAAATCACAGTTCACAGTTCACAGTTCACAGTCCACAGATCACAGTTCACAGTCTTCATTTCACACTTCACAGTTCGCAGTTCACAGTTCACAGTTCACAGATCACAGTTCACAGTTCACAGTTCACAGTTCACAGTTCACTGTTCACAGTTTACAGTTCTCAGTTTACAGTTCTCAGTTCACAGTTGACAGTTCACAGTTCACAGTTCACACTTCACAGTTCACAGTTCACAGTCCACAGTTCACTGTTCACAGATCATAGTTCACAGTTCACAGTTCACAGTTCACAGTTCACAGTTCACAGTTCCAGTTCACAGTTCACAGTTCACAGTTCACAGTTCACAGTTCACAGTTCACAGTTCACACTTCACTGTTCACAGATCACAGTTCACAGTTCTCAGTTCACAGTTCCCAGTTCGCAGGTCACAGTTCACATTTCACAGTTCACTGTCTTCATTTCATACTTCACAGTTCACTGTCTTCATTTCATACTTCACAGTTCGCAGTTCACAGTTCACAGTTGGCAGTTCACAGTTCACAGTTCACAGTTCACAGTTCACAGTTCACAGTTCACAGTTCACAGTTCACAGTTCACAGTTCACAGTTCACTGTTCACAGTTTACAGTTCTCAGTTTACAGTTCTCAGTTCACAGTTGACAGTTCACAGTTCACAATTCACACTTCACAGTTCACAGTTCACAGTTCACAGTCCACAGTTCACTGTTCACAATTCACAGTTCACAGTTCACAGTTCACAGTTCACAGTTCACAGTTCACAGTTCACAGTTTACTGTTCACTGTTCACAGTTCACAGCCTTCATTTCACAATTCACAGTTCGCAGTTCACAGTTCACAGGTCACAGTTCACAGTTCACAGGTCACAGTTCACAGTTCACAGTCCACAGTTCACTGTTCACAGATCACAGTTCACAGTTCACAGTCTTCATTTCACACTTCACACTTCACACTTCACAGTGCACAGTTCACAGTCCACAGTTCACAGTCCACAGTTCACAGTCCACAGTTCACTGTTCACAAATCACAGTTCACAGTTCACAGTTCACAGTCCACAGATCACAGTTCACAGTCTTCATTTCACACTTCACAGTTCGCAGTTCACAGTTCACAGTTCACAGTTCACTGTTCACTGTTCACAGATCACAGTTCACAGTTCACAGTCTTCATTTCACAATTCACAGTTCGCAGTTCACAGTTCACAGTTCACAGGTCACATTTCACAGTTCACAGTTCACAGTCCACAGTTCACTGTTCACAGTTCACAGTTCACAGTTCACAGTTCCCAGTTCGCAGGTCACAGTTCACAGTTCACAGTTCACTGTCTTCATTTCATACTTCACAGTTCACTGTCTTCATTTCATACTTCACAGTTCGCAGTTCACAGTTCACAGTTCACAGTTCACAGTTCACAAATCACAGTTCACAGTTCACAGTTCACAGTCCACAGATCACAGTTCACAGTCTTCATTTCACACTTCACAGTTCGCAGTTCACAGTTCACAGATCACAGTTCACAGTTCACAGTTCACAGTTCACAGTTCACAGTTCCAGTTCACAGTTCAAAGAAACACAGTTCACAGTTCACACTTCACTGTTCACAGATCACAGTTCACAGTTCACAGTTCACAGATCACAGTTCACAGACTTTATTTCACAATTCAGTTTTCACAGTTGACAGTTCACAGTTCACAGTCCGCAGTTCACTATTCACAGATCATAGTTCACAGTTCACAGTTCACAGTTCACAGTCCACAGATCACAGTTCACAGACCTTATTTCACACTTCACAGTTCGCAGTTCACAGCTCACAGTTCACAGTTCACAGTTCACAGTTCACAGATCACAGTCTTCATTTCACACTTCACACTTCACAGTGCACAGTCCACAGTCCACAGTTCACTGTTCACAAATCACAGTTCACACTTCACAGTTCACAGTTCACAGTCCACAGATCACAGTTCACAGACTTTATTTCACACTTCACAGTTCGCAGTTCACAGCTCACAGTTCACAGTTCCCAGTTCACAGTTCGCAGGTCACAGTTCACATTTCACAGTTCACTGTCTTCATTTCATACTTCACAGTTCGCTGTTCACAGTTCACAGGTCACAGTTCACAGCCCAATGTTCACAGTTCACAGATCACAGTTCACAGTTCACAGACTTTATTTCACACTTCAGTCTTCACAGGGCACAGTTCACAGTTCACAGTCTTCATTTCACAATTCACAGTTCGCAGTTTACAGTTCACAGATCACACTTCACAGTTCACAGTTCACAGATCACAGTTCACAGATCACAGTTCACAGACTTTATTTCACAATTCAGTTTTCACAGTTCACAGTTCACAGTTCACAGTCCGCAGTTCACTATTCACAGATCATAGTTCACAGTTCACAGTTCACAGTTCACAGTTCACAGTTCACAGTTCCAGTTCACAGTTCACAGTTCACAGTTCACAGTTCACAGTTCACACTTCACTGTTCACAGATCACAGTTCACAGTTCACAGTTCACAGTTCCCAGTTCGCAGGTCACAGTTCACATTTCACAGTTCACTGTCTTCATTTCATACTTCACAGTTCACTGTCTCCATTTCATACTTCACAGTTCACTGTCTTCATTTCATACTTCACAGTTCGCAGTTCACAGTTCACAGTCCACAGTTCACTGTTCACAAATCACAGTTCACACTTCACAGTTCACAGTTCACAGTCCACAGATCACAGTTCACAGTTCACAGTTCACAGTTCACAGTTCACAGTTCACAGTTCACAGTTCACTGTTCACAGTTTACAGTTCTCAGTTTACAGTTCTCAGTTCACAGTTGACAGTTCACAGTTCACAGTTCACACTTCACAGTTCACAGTTCACAGTTCACAGTTCACAGTTCACAGTTCACAGTTCACAGTTCACAGTTCACAGTTCACAGTCTTCATTTCACAATTCACAGTTCGCAGTTCACAGTTCACAGATCACAGTTCACAGATCACAGTTCACAGTTCACAGTTCACAGTTCACAGATCACACTTCAGAGTTCACAGTTCACAGTTCACAGATCACAGTTCACAGTTCACAGATCACAGTTCACAGACTTTATTTCACAATTCAGTTTTCACAGTTCACAGTTCACAGTCTTCATTTCACACTTCACACTTCACAGTGCACAGTCCACAGTCCACAGTTCACTGTTCACAAATCACAGTTCACACTTCACAGTTCACAGTTCACAGTCCACAGATCACAGTTCACAGACTTTATTTCACACTTCACAGTTCGCAGTTCACAGCTCACAGTTCACAGTTCACAGTTCACAGTTCGCAGGTCACAGTTCACATTTCACAGTTCACTGTCTTCATTTCATACTTCACAGTTCGCTGTTCACAGTTCACAGGTCACAGTTCACAGCCCAATGTTCACAGTTCACAGATCACAGTTCACAGTTCACAGACTTTATTTCACACTTCAGTCTTCACAGGGCACAGTTCACAGTTCACAGTCTTCATTTCACAATTCACAGTTCGCAGTTTACAGTTCACAGATCACACTTCACAGTTCACAGTTCACAGATCACAGTTCACAGATCACAGTTCACAGACTTTATTTCACAATTCAGTTTTCACAGTTCACAGTTCACAGTTCACAGTCCGCAGTTCACTATTCACAGATCATAGTTCACAGTTCACAGTTCACAGTTCACAGTTCACAGTTCACAGTTCACAGTTCACGTTCACAGTTCACAGTTCACAGTTCACAGTTCACAGTTCACACTTCACTGTTCACAGATCACAGTTCACAGTTCACAGTTCACAGTTCCCAGTTCGCAGGTCACAGTTCACATTTCACAGTTCACTGTCTTCATTTCATACTTCACAGTTCACTGTCTTCATTTCATGCTTCACAGTTCACTGTCTTCATTTCATACTTCACAGTTCGCAGTTCACAGTTCACAGTCCACAGTTCACTGTTCACAGATCACAGTTCACAGATCACAGTCTTCATTTCACACTTCACACTTCACAGTGCACAGTTCACAGTCCACAGTTCACTGTTCACAAATCACAGTTCACACTTCACAGTTCACAGTTCACAGTCCACAGATCACAGTTCACAGACTTTATTTCACACTTCACAGTTCACAGTTCACAGTTCACAGTTCACAGTTCACAGTTCACAGTTCACAGTTCACAGTTCACAGTTCACAGTTCACAGTTCACAGTTCACTGTTCACAGTTTACAGTTCTCAGTTTACAGTTCTCAGTTCACAGTTGACAGTTCACAGTTCACAGTTCACACTTCACAGTTCACAGTTCACAGTTCACAAATCACAGTTCACAGTTCACAGTCCACAGATCACAGTTCACAGTCTTCATTTCACACTTCACAGTTCGCAGTTCACAGTTCACAGATCACAGATCACAGTTCACAGTTCACAGTTCACAGTTCACAGTTCACAGTTCACAGTTCACAGTTCACAGTTCACAGTTCACAGTTCACAGTTCACAGTTCACAGTCTTCATTTCACAATTCACAGTTCGCAGTTCACAGTTCACAGATCACAGTTCACAGATCACAGTTCACAGTTCACAGTTCACAGTTCACAGATCACACTTCAGAGTTCACAGTTCACAGTTCACAGATCACAGTTCACAGTTCACAGATCACAGTTCACAGACTTTATTTCACAATTCAGTTTTCACAGTTCACAGTTCACAGTCTTCATTTCACACTTCACACTTCACAGTGCACAGTCCACAGTCCACAGTTCACTGTTCACAAATCACAGTTCACACTTCACAGTTCACAGTTCACAGTCCACAGATCACAGTTCACAGACTTTATTTCACACTTCACAGTTCGCAGTTCACAGCTCACAGTTCACAGTTCACAGTTCACAGTTCGCAGGTCACAGTTCACATTTCACAGTTCACTGTCTTCATTTCATACTTCACAGTTCGCTGTTCACAGTTCACAGGTCACAGTTCACAGCCCAATGTTCACAGTTCACAGATCACAGTTCACAGTTCACAGACTTTATTTCACACTTCAGTCTTCACAGGGCACAGTTCACAGTTCACAGTCTTCATTTCACAATTCACAGTTCGCAGTTTACAGTTCACAGATCACACTTCACAGTTCACAGTTCACAGATCACAGTTCACAGATCACAGTTCACAGACTTTATTTCACAATTCAGTTTTCACAGTTCACAGTTCACAGTTCACAGTCCGCAGTTCACTATTCACAGATCATAGTTCACAGTTCACAGTTCACAGTTCACAGTTCACACTTCACTGTTCACAGATCACAGTTCACAGTTCACAGTTCACAGTTCCCAGTTCGCAGGTCACAGTTCACATTTCACAGTTCACTGTCTTCATTTCATACTTCACAGTTCACTGTCTTCATTTCATACTTCACAGTTCACTGTCTTCATTTCATACTTCACAGTTCGCAGTTCACAGTTCACAGTCCACAGTTCACTATTCACAGATCATAGTTCACAGTTCACAGTTCACAGTTCACAGTCCACAGATCACAGTTCACAGACCTTATTTCACACTTCACAGTTCGCAGTTCACAGCTCACAGTTCACAGTTCACAGTTCACAGTCCACAGATCACAGTTCACAGACTTTATTTCACACTTCACAGTTCACAGTTCACAGTTCACAGTTCACAGTTCACAGTTCACAGTTCACAGTTCACAGTTCACAGTTCACTGTTCACAGTTTACAGTTCTCAGTTTACAGTTCTCAGTTCACAGTTGACAGTTCACAGTTCACAGTTCACAGTTCACACTTCACAGTTCACAGTTCACAGTTCACAGTTCACAAATCACAGTTCACAGTTCACAGTTCACAGTCCACAGATCACAGTTCACAGTCTTCATTTCACACTTCACAGTTCGCAGTTCACAGTTCACAGATCACAGATCACAGTTCACAGTTCACAGTTCACAGTTCACAGTTCACTGTTCACGGTTCACTGTTCACAGATCATAGTTCACAGTTCACAGTTCACAGTTCACAGTCTTCATTTCACAATTCACAGTTCGCAGTTCACAGTTCACAGATCACAGTTCACAGATCACAGTTCACAGTTCACAGTTCACAGTTCACAGATCACACTTCAGAGTTCACAGTTCACAGTTCACAGATCACAGTTCACAGACTTTATTTCACAATTCAGTTTTCACAGTTCACAGTTCACAGTCTTCATTTCACAATTCACAGTTCGCAGTTCACAGTTCACAGGTCACAGTTCACAGTTCACAGTTCACAGGTCACAGTTCACAGTTCACAGTCCACAGTTCACTGTTCACAGATCACAGTTCACAGTTCACAGTCTTCATTTCACACTTCACACTTCACACTTCACAGTGCACAGTTCACAGTCCACAGTTCACAGTCCAGAGTTCACTGTTCACAAATCACAGTTCACAGTTCACAGTCCACAGATCACAGTTCACAGTCTTCATTTCACACTTCACAGTTCGCAGTTCACAGTTCACTGATCACACATCACAGTTCGCAGTTCACAGTTCACTGATCACACATCACAGTTCACAGTTCACAGTTCACAGTTCACTGTTCACAGTTTACAGTTCTCAGTTTACAGTTCTCAGTTCACAGTTGACAGTTGACAGTTGACAGTTCACACTTCACAGTTCACAGTTCACAGTTCACAGTCCACAGTTCACTGTTCACAGATCACAGTTCACAGATCACAGTCTTCATTTCACACTTCACACTTCACAGTGCACAGTTCACAGTCCACAGTTCACTGTTCACAGTTCACAGTTCACTGTTCACTGTTCACAGTTCACAGTTCACAGTTCACAGTCTTCATTTCACAATTCACAGTTCGCAGTTCACAGTTCACAGTCCACAGTTCACTGTTCACAAATCACAGTTCACAGTTCACAGTTCACAGTTCACAGTTCACAGTCTTCATTTCACACTTCACAGTTCGCAGTTCACAGTTGACAGATCACAGTTCACAGTTCACAGTTCACAGTTCACAGTTCACAGTTCACAGTTCACAGTTCACAGTTCACTGTTCACAGTTCACAGTTCACAGTCCACAGTTCACTGTTCACAGATCATAGTTCACAGTTCACAGTTCACAGTCTTCATTTCACAATTCGCAGTTCGCAGTTCACAGTTCACAGATCACAGTTCACAGATCACAGTTCACAGTTCACAGATCACACTTCACAGTTCACAGTTCACAGATCATAGTTCACAGATCACAGTTCACAGACTTTATTTCACAATTCAGTTTTCACAGTTCACACTTCACAGTGCACAGTTCACAGTCCACAGTTCACAGTCCACAGTTCACTGTTCACAAATCACAGTTCACAGTTCACAGTTCACAGTCCACAGATCACAGTTCACAGACTTCATTTCACACTTCACAGTTCGCAGTTCACAGTTCTCAGTTTACAGTTCTCAGTTCACAGTTCTCAGTTCACAGTTGACAGTTCACAGTTCGCAGTTCACAGTTCACAGATCACAGTTCACAGTTCACAGTTCACTGTTCACAGTTTACAGTTCTCAGTTTACAGTTCTCAGTTCACAGTTGACAGTTCACAGTTCACAGTTCACACTTCACAGTTCACAGTTCACAGTTCACAGATCACACTTCACAGTTCACAGTTCACAGATCATAGTTCACAGATCACAGATCACAGTTCACAGTTCACAGTTCACAGTTCACTGTTCACAGTTTACAGTTCTCAGTTTACAGTTCTCAGTTCACAGTTGACAGTTCACAGTTCACAGTTCACACTTCACAGTTCACAGTTCACAGTTCACAAATCACAGTTCACAGTTCACAGTTCACAGTCCACAGATCACAGTTCACAGTCTTCATTTCACACTTCACAGTTCGCAGTTCACAGTTCACAGATCACAGATCACAGTTCACAGTTCACAGTTCACAGTTCACAGTTCACAGTTCACAGTTCACTGTTCACAGTTCACTGTTCACAGATCATGGTTCACAGTTCACAGTTCACAGTTCACAGTTCACAGTCTTCATTTCACAATTCACAGTTCGCAGTTCACAGTTCACAGATCACAGTTCACAGATCACAGTTCACAGTTCACAGTTCACAGTTCACAGATCACACTTCAGAGTTCACAGTTCACAGTTCACAGATCACAGTTCACAGACTTTATTTCACAATTCAGTTTTCACAGTTCACAGTTCACAGTCTTCATTTCACAATTCACAGTTCGCAGTTCACAGTTCACAGTTCACAGGTCACAGTTCACAGTTCACAGTTCACAGGTCACAGTTCACAGTTCACAGTCCACAGTTCACTGTTCACAGATCACAGTTCACAGTTCACAGTCTTCATATCACACTTCACACTTCACACTTCACAGTGCACAGTTCACAGTCCACAGTTCACAGTCCAGAGTTCACTGTTCACAAATCACAGTTCACAGTTCACAGTCCACAGATCACAGTTCACAGTCTTCATTTCACACTTCACAGTTCGCAGGTCACAGTTCACTGATCACACATCACAGTTCACAGTTCACAGTTCACAGTTCACAGTTCACTGTTCACAGTTTACAGTTCTCAGTTTACAGTTCTCAGTTCACAGTTGACAGTTGACAGTTGACAGTTCACACTTCACAGTTCACAGTTCACAGTTCACAGTCCACAGTTCACTGTTCACAGATCACAGTTCACCGATCACAGTCTTCATTTCACACTTCACACTTCACAGTGCACAGTTCACAGTCCACAGTTCACTGTTCACAGTTCACAGTTCACTGTTCACTGTTCACAGTTCACAGTTCACAGTTCACAGTTCACAGTTCACAGTTCACAGTCTTCATTTCACAATTCACAGTTCGCAGTTCACAGTTCACAGTCCACAGTTCACTGTTCACAAATCACAGTTCACAGTTCACAGTCCACAGTTCACTGTTCTCAAATCACAGTTCACAGTTCACAGTTCACAGTTCACAGTTCACAGTCCACAGATCACAGTTCACAGTCTTCATTTCACACTTCACAGTTCACAGTTCACAGATCACAGTTCACAGTTCACAGTTCACAGTTCACAGTTCACAGTTCACAGTTCACAGTTCACAGTTCACTGTTCACAGTTTACAGTTCTCAGTTTACAGTTCTCAGTTCACAGTTGACAGTTCACAGTTCACAGTTCACACTTCACAGTTCACAGTTCACAGTTCACAAATCACAGTTCACAGTTCACAGTTCACAGTCCACAGATCACAGTTCACAGTCTTCATTTCACACTTCACAGTTCGCAGTTCACAGTTCACAGATCACAGATCACAGTTCACAGTTCACAGTTCACAGTTCACAGTTCACTGTTCACAGTTCACTGTTCACAGATCATAGTTCACAGTTCACAGTTCACAGTTCACAGTTCACAGTTCACAGTCTTCATTTCACAATTCACAGTTCGCAGTTCACAGTTCACAGTCCACAGTTCACTGTTCACAAATCACAGTTCACAGTTCACAGTTCACAGTTCACAGTTCACAGTTCACAGTCTTCATTTCACACTTCACAGTTCGCAGTTCACAGTTGACAGATCACAGTTCACAGTTCACAGTTCACAGTTCACAGTTCACAGTTCACAGTTCACAGTTCACTGTTCACAGTTCACTGTTCACAGTTTACAGTTCTCAGTTTACAGTTCTCAGTTCACAGTTGACAGTTCACAGTTCACAGTTCACACTTCACAGTTCACAGTTCACAGTTCACAGTTCACAGTCCACAGTTCACTGTTCACAGATCATAGTTCACAGTTCACAGTTCACAGTCTTCATTTCACAATTCGCAGTTCGCAGTTCACAGTTCACAGATCACAGTTCACAGATCACAGTTCACAGTTCACAGTTCACAGATCACACTTCACAGTTCACAGTTCACAGATCATAGTTCACAGATCACAGTTCACAGACTTTATTTCACAATTCAGTTTTCACAGTTCACACTTCACAGTGCACAGTTCACAGTCCACAGTTCACAGTCCACAGTTCACTGTTCACAAATCACAGTTCACAGTTCACAGTTCACAGTCCACAGATCACAGTTCACAGTCTTCATTTCACACTTCACAGTTCGCAGTTCACAGTTCACAGATCACAGTTCACAGTTCACAGTTCACTGTTCACAGTTTACAGTTCTCAGTTTACAGTTCTCAGTTCACAGTTCTCAGTTCACAGTTGACAGTTCACAGTTCGCAGTTCACAGTTCACAGATCACAGTTCACAGTTCACAGTTCACAGTTCACTGTTCACTGTTCACAGTTCACAGTTCACAGTTCACAGTTCACAGTTCACAGTTCACAGTTTACAGTTCTCAGTTTACAGTTCTCAGTTCACAGTTGACAGTTCACAGTTCACAGTTCACACTTCACAGTTCACAGTTCACAGTTCACAAATCACAGTTCACAGTTCACAGTTCACAGTCCACAGATCACAGTTCACAGTCTTCATTTCACACTTCACAGTTCGCAGTTCACAGTTCACAGATCACAGATCACAGTTCACAGTTCACAGTTCACAGTTCACAGTTCACAGTTCACTGTTCACAGTTCACTGTTCACAGATCATGGTTCACAGTTCACAGTTCACAGTTCACAGTTCACAGTCTTCATTTCACAATTCACAGTTCGCAGTTCACAGTTCACAGATCACAGTTCACAGATCACAGTTCACAGTTCACAGTTCACAGTTCACAGATCACACTTCAGAGTTCACAGTTCACAGTTCACAGATCACAGTTCACAGACTTTATTTCACAATTCAGTTTTCACAGTTCACAGTTCACAGTCTTCATTTCACAATTCACAGTTCGCAGTTCACAGTTCACAGTTCACAGGTCACAGTTCACAGTTCACAGTTCACAGGTCACAGTTCACAGTTCACAGTCCACAGTTCACTGTTCACAGATCACAGTTCACAGTTCACAGTCTTCATTTCACACTTCACACTTCACACTTCACAGTGCACAGTTCACAGTCCACAGTTCACAGTCCAGAGTTCACTGTTCACAAATCACAGTTCACAGTTCACAGTCCACAGATCACAGTTCACAGTCTTCATTTCACACTTCACAGTTCGCAGGTCACAGTTCACTGATCACACATCACAGTTCACAGTTCACAGTTCACAGTTCACAGTTCACTGTTCACAGTTTACAGTTCTCAGTTTACAGTTCTCAGTTCACAGTTGACAGTTGACAGTTGACAGTTCACACTTCACAGTTCACAGTTCACAGTTCACAGTTCACAGTCCACAGTTCACTGTTCACAGATCACAGTTCACCGATCACAGTCTTCATTTCACACTTCACACTTCACAGTGCACAGTTCACAGTCCACAGTTCACTGTTCACAGTTCACAGTTCACTGTTCACTGTTCACAGTTCACAGTTCACAGTTCACAGTTCACAGTTCACAGTCTTCATTTCACAATTCACAGTTCGCAGTTCACAGTTCACAGTCCACAGTTCACTGTTCACAAATCACAGTTCACAGTTCACAGTCCACAGTTCACTGTTCACAAATCACAGTTCACAGTTCACAGTTCACAGTTCACAGTTCACAGTCCACAGATCACAGTTCACAGTCTTCATTTCACACTTCACAGTTCACAGTTCACAGATCACAGTTCACAGTTCACAGTTCACAGTTCACAGTTCACAGTTCACAGTTCACAGTTCACAGTTCACTGTTCACAGTTTACAGTTCTCAGTTTACAGTTCTCAGTTCACAGTTGACAGTTCACAGTTCACAGTTCACACTTCACAGTTCACAGTTCACAGTTCACAAATCACAGTTCACAGTTCACAGTTCACAGTCCACAGATCACAGTTCACAGTCTTCATTTCACACTTCACAGTTCGCAGTTCACAGTTCACAGATCACAGATCACAGTTCACAGTTCACAGTTCACAGTTCACAGTTCACTGTTCACAGTTCACTGTTCACAGATCATAGTTCACAGTTCACAGTTCACAGTTCACAGTTCACAGTCTTCATTTCACAATTCACAGTTCGCAGTTCACAGTTCACAGTCCACAGTTCACTGTTCACAAATCACAGTTCACAGTTCACAGTTCACAGTTCACAGTTCACAGTTCACAGTCTTCATTTCACACTTCACAGTTCGCAGTTCACAGTTGACAGATCACAGTTCACAGTTCACAGTTCACAGTTCACAGTTCACAGTTCACAGTTCACAGTTCACTGTTCACAGTTCACTGTTCACAGTTTACAGTTCTCAGTTTACAGTTCTCAGTTCACAGTTGACAGTTCACAGTTCACAGTTCACACTTCACAGTTCACAGTTCACAGTTCACAGTTCACAGTCCACAGTTCACTGTTCACAGATCATAGTTCACAGTTCACAGTTCACAGTCTTCATTTCACAATTCGCAGTTCGCAGTTCACAGTTCACAGATCACAGTTCACAGATCACAGTTCACAGTTCACAGATCACACTTCACAGTTCACAGTTCACAGATCATAGTTCACAGATCACAGTTCACAGACTTTATTTCACAATTCAGTTTTCACAGTTCACACTTCACAGTGCACAGTTCACAGTCCACAGTTCACAGTCCACAGTTCACTGTTCACAAATCACAGTTCACAGTTCACAGTTCACAGTCCACAGATCACAGTTCACAGTCTTCATTTCACACTTCACAGTTCGCAGTTCACAGTTCACAGATCACAGTTCACAGTTCACAGTTCACTGTTCACAGTTTACAGTTCTCAGTTTACAGTTCTCAGTTCACAGTTCTCAGTTCACAGTTGACAGTTCACAGTTCGCAGTTCACAGTTCACAGATCACAGTTCACAGTTCACAGTTCACAGTTCACTGTTCACTGTTCACAGTTCACAGTTCACAGTTCACAGTTCACAGTTCACAGTTCACAGTCTTCATTTCACAATTCACAGTTCGCAGTTCACAGTTCACAGTCCACAGTTCACTGTTCACAAATCACAGTTCACAGTTCACAGTCCACAGTTCACTGTTCACAAATCACAGTTCACAGTTCACAGTTCACAGTTCACAGTCCACAGATCACAGTTCACAGTCTTCATTTCACACTTCACAGTTCACAGTTCACAGATCACAGTTCACAGTTCACAGTTCACAGTTCACAGTTCACAGTTCACAGTTCACAGTTCACAGTTCACAGTTCACAGTTCACTGTTCACAGTTTACAGTTCTTAGTTTACAGTTCTCAGTTCACAGTTGACAGTTCACAGTTCACAGTTCACACTTCACAGTTCACAGTTCACAGTTCACAAATCACAGTTCACAGTTCACAGTTCACAGTCCACAGATCACAGTTCACAGTCTTCATTTCACACTTCACAGTTCGCAGTTCACAGTTCACAGATCACAGATCACAGTTCACAGTTCACAGTTCACAGTTCACAGTTCACAGTTCACTGTTCACAGTTCACTGTTCACAGATCATAGTTCACAGTTCACAGTTCACAGTTCACAGTCTTCATTTCACAATTCACAGTTCGCAGTTCACAGTTCACAGTCCACAGTTCACTGTTCACAAATCACAGTTCACAGTTCACAGTTCACAGTTCACAGTTCACAGTTCACAGTCTTCATTTCACACTTCACAGTTCGCAGTTCACAGTTGACAGATCACAGTTCACAGTTCACAGTTCACAGTTCACAGTTCACAGTTCACAGTTCACAGTTCACTGTTCACAGTTCACTGTTCACAGTTTACAGTTCTCAGTTTACAGTTCTCAGTTCACAGTTGACAGTTCACAGTTCACAGTTCACACTTCACAGTTCACAGTTCACAGTTCACAGTTCACAGTCCACAGTTCACTGTTCACAGATCATAGTTCACAGTTCACAGTTCACAGTCTTCATTTCACAATTCGCAGTTCGCAGTTCACAGTTCACAGATCACAGTTCACAGATCACAGTTCACAGTTCACAGATCACACTTCACAGTTCACAGTTCACAGATCATAGTTCACAGATCACAGTTCACAGACTTTATTTCACAATTCAGTTTTCACAGTTCACACTTCACAGTGCACAGTTCACAGTCCACAGTTCACAGTCCACAGTTCACTGTTCACAAATCACAGTTCACAGTTCACAGTTCACAGTCCACAGATCACAGTTCACAGTCTTCATTTCACACTTCACAGTTCGCAGTTCACAGTTCACAGATCACAGTTCACAGTTCACAGTTCACTGTTCACAGTTTACAGTTCTCAGTTTACAGTTCTCAGTTCACAGTTCTCAGTTCACAGTTGACAGTTCACAGTTCGCAGTTCACAGTTCACAGATCACAGTTCACAGTTCACAGTTCACTGTTCACAGTTTACAGTTCTCAGTTTACAGTTCTCAGTTCACAGTTGACAGTTCACAGTTCACAGTTCACACTTCACAGTTCACAGTTCACAGTTCACAGATCACACTTCACAGTTCACAGTTCACAGATCATAGTTCACAGATCACAGATCACAGTTCACAGTTCACAGTTCACAGTTCACTGTTCACAGTTTACAGTTCTCAGTTTACAGTTCTCAGTTCACAGTTGACAGTTCACAGTTCACAGTTCACAGTTCACACTTCACAGTTCACAGTTCACAGTTCACAAATCACAGTTCACAGTTCACAGTTCACAGTCCACAGATCACAGTTCACAGTCTTCATTTCACACTTCACAGTTCGCAGTTCACAGTTCACAGATCACAGATCACAGTTCACAGTTCACAGTTCACAGTTCACAGTTCACTGTTCACAGTTCACAGTTCACTGTTCACAGATCATGGTTCACAGTTCACAGTTCACAGTTCACAGTTCACAGTTCACAGTCTTCATTTCACAATTCACAGTTCGCAGTTCACAGTTCACAGATCACAGTTCACAGATCACAGTTCACAGTTCACAGTTCACAGTTCACAGATCACACTTCAGAGTTCACAGTTCACAGTTCACAGATCACAGTTCACAGACTTTATTTCACAATTCAGTTTTCACAGTTCACAGTTCACAGTCTTCATTTCACAATTCACAGTTCGCAGTTCACAGTTCACAGTTCACAGGTCACAGTTCACAGTTCACAGTTCACAGGTCACAGTTCACAGTTCACAGTCCACAGTTCACTGTTCACAGATCACAGTTCACAGTTCACAGTCTTCATTTCACACTTCACACTTCACACTTCACAGTGCACAGTTCACAGTCCACAGTTCACAGTCCAGAGTTCACTGTTCACAAATCACAGTTCACAGTTCACAGTCCACAGATCACAGTTCACAGTCTTCATTTCACACTTCACAGTTCGCAGGTCACAGTTCACTGATCACACATCACAGTTCACAGTTCACAGTTCACAGTTCACAGTTCACAGTTGACAGTTGACAGTTGACAGTTCACACTTCACAGTTCACAGTTCACAGTTCACAGTTGACAGTTCACACTTCACAGTTCACAGTTCACAGTTCACAGTCCACAGTTCACTGTTCACAGATCACAGTTCACCGATCACAGTCTTCATTTCACACTTCACACTTCACAGTGCACAGTTCACAGTCCACAGTTCACTGTTCACAGTTCACAGTTCACTGTTCACTGTTCACAGTTCACAGTTCACAGTTCACAGTTCACAGTTCACAGTTCACAGTCTTCATTTCACAATTCACAGTTCGCAGTTCACAGTTCACAGTCCACAGTTCACTGTTCACAAATCACAGTTCACAGTTCACAGTCCACAGTTCACTGTTCACAAATCACAGTTCACAGTTCACAGTTCACAGTTCACAGTTCACAGTCCACAGATCACAGTTCACAGTCTTCATTTCACACTTCACAGTTCACAGTTCACAGATCACAGTTCACAGTTCACAGTTCACAGTTCACAGTTCACAGTTCACAGTTCACAGTTCACAGTTCACTGTTCACAGTTTACAGTTCTCAGTTTACAGTTCTCAGTTCACAGTTGACAGTTCACAGTTCACAGTTCACACTTCACAGTTCACAGTTCACAGTTCACAAATCACAGTTCACAGTTCACAGTTCACAGTCCACAGATCACAGTTCACAGTCTTCATTTCACACTTCACAGTTCGCAGTTCACAGTTCACAGATCACAGATCACAGTTCACAGTTCACAGTTCACAGTTCACAGTTCACTGTTCACAGTTCACTGTTCACAGATCATAGTTCACAGTTCACAGTTCACAGTTCACAGTTCACAGTCTTCATTTCACAATTCACAGTTCGCAGTTCACAGTTCACAGATCACAAATCACAGTTCACAGTTCACAGTCCACAGATCACAGTTCACAGACTTTATTTCACACTTCACAGTTCACAGTTCACAGTTCACAGTTCACAGTTCACAGTTCACAGTTCACAGTTCACAGTTCACAGTTCACAGTTCACAGTTCACTGTTCACAGTTTACAGTTCTCAGTTTACAGTTCTCAGTTCACAGTTGACAGTTCACAGTTCACAGTTCACAGTCCACAGATCACAGTTCACAGTCTTCATTTCACACTTCACAGTTCGCAGTTCACAGTTCACAGATCACAGATCACAGTTCACAGTTCACAGTTCACAGTTCACAGTTCACAGTTCACTGTTCACAGTTCACTGTTCACAGATCATAGTTCACAGTTCACAGTTCACAGTTCACAGATCATAGTTCACAGTTCACAGATCATAGTTCACAGTTCACAGTTCACAGTTCACAGTTCACAGTCTTCATTTCACAATTCACAGTTCGCAGTTCACAGTTCACAGATCACAGTTCACAGATCACAGTTCACAGTTCACAGTTCACAGTTCACAGATCACACTTCAGAGTTCACAGTTCACAGTTCACAGATCACAGTTCACAGACTTTATTTCACAATTCAGTTTTCACAGTTCACAGTTCACAGTCTTCATTTCACACTTCACACTTCACAGTGCACAGTCCACAGTCCACAGTTCACTGTTCACAAATCACAGTTCACACTTCACAGTTCACAGTTCACAGTCCACAGATCACAGTTCACAGACTTTATTTCACACTTCACAGTTCGCAGTTCACAGCTCACAGTTCACAGTTCGCAGTTCACAGTTCGCAGGTCACAGTTCACATTTCACAGTTCACTGTCTTCATTTCATACTTCACAGTTCGCTGTTCACAGTTCACAGGTCACAGTTCACAGCCCAATGTTCACAGTTCACAGATCACAGTTCACAGTTCACAGACTTTATTTCACACTTCAGTCTTCACAGGGCACAGTTCACAGTTCACAGTCTTCATTTCACAATTCACAGTTCGCAGTTTACAGTTCACAGATCACACTTCACAGTTCACAGTTCACAGATCACAGTTCACAGATCACAGTTCACAGACTTTATTTCACAATTCAGTTTTCACAGTTCACAGTTCACAGTTCACAGTCCGCAGTTCACTATTCACAGATCATAGTTCACAGTTCACAGTTCACAGTTCACAGTTCACAGTTCACAGTTCCAGTTCCAGTTCCAGTTCACAGTTCACAGTTCACAGTTCACAGTTCACAGTTCACAGTTCACACTTCACTGTTCACAGATCACAGTTCACAGTTCACAGTTCACAGTTCCCAGTTCGCAGGTCACAGTTCACATTTCACAGTTCACTGTCTTCATTTCATACTTCACAGTTCACTGTCTTCATTTCACAATTCACAGTTCGCAGTTTACAGTTCACAGATCACACTTCACAGTTCACAGTTCACAGATCACAGTTCACAGATCACAGTTCACAGACTTTATTTCACAATTCAGTTTTCACAGTTCACAGTTCACAGTTCACAGTCCGCAGTTCACTATTCACAGATCATAGTTCACAGTTCACAGTTCACTGTTCACAGTTTACAGTTCTCAGTTTACAGTTCTCAGTTCACAGTTGACAGTTCACAGTTCACAGTTCACACTTCACAGTTCACAGTTCACAGTTCACAAATCACAGTTCACAGTTCACAGTTCACAGTCCACAGATCACAGTTCACAGTCTTCATTTCACACTTCACAGTTCGCAGTTCACAGTTCACAGATCACAGATCACAGTTCACAGTTCACAGTTCACAGTTCACAGTTCACAGTTCACTGTTCACAGTTCACTGTTCACAGATCATGGTTCACAGTTCACAGTTCACAGTTCACAGTTCACAGTCTTCATTTCACAATTCACAGTTCGCAGTTCACAGTTCACAGTTCACAGGTCACAGTTCACAGTTCACAGTTCACAGGTCACAGTTCACAGTTCACAGTCCACAGTTCACTGTTCACAGATCACAGTTCACAGTTCACAGTCTTCATTTCACACTTCACACTTCACACTTCACAGTGCACAGTTCACAGTCCACAGTTCACTGTTCACAAATCACAGTTCACAGTTCACAGTCCACAGATCACAGTTCACAGTCTCCATTTCACACTTCACAGTTCGCAGGTCACAGTTCACTGATCACACATCACAGTTCACAGTTCACAGTTCACAGTTCACAGTTCACAGTTCACAGTTCACTGTTCACAGTTTACAGTTCTCAGTTTACAGTTCTCAGTTCACAGTTGACAGTTGACAGTTGACAGTTCACACTTCACAGTTCACAGTTCACAGTTCACAGTCCACAGTTCACTGTTCACAGATCACAGTTCACCGATCACAGTCTTCATTTCACACTTCACACTTCACAGTGCACAGTTCACAGTCCACAGTTCACTGTTCACAGTTCACAGTTCACTGTTCACTGTTCACAGTTCACAGTTCACAGTTCACAGTCTTCATTTCACAATTCACAGTTCGCAGTTCACAGTTCACAGTCCACAGTTCACTGTTCACAAATCACAGTTCACAGTTCACAGTCCACAGTTCACTGTTCACAAATCACAGTTCACAGTTCACAGTTCACAGTTCACAGTTCACAGTCCACAGATCACAGTTCACAGTCTTCATTTCACACTTCACACTTCACAGTTCGCAGTTCACAGTTCACAGATCACAGATCACAGTTCACAGTTCACAGTTCACAGTTCACAGTTCACTGTTCACAGTTCACTGTTCACAGATCATGGTTCACAGTTCACAGTTCACAGTTCACAGTCTTCATTTCACAATTCACAGTTCGCAGTTCACAGTTCACAGATCACAGTTCACAGATCACAGTTCACAGTTCACAGTTCACAGTTCACAGATCACACTTCAGAGTTCACAGTTCACAGTTCACAGATCACAGTTCACAGACTTTATTTCACAATTCAGTTTTCACAGTTCACAGTTCACAGTCTTCATTTCACAATTCACAGTTCGCAGTTCACAGTTCACAGTTCACAGGTCACAGTTCACAGTTCACAGTTCACAGGTCACAGTTCACAGTTCACAGTCCACAGTTCACTGTTCACAGATCACAGTTCACAGTTCACAGTCTTCATTTCACACTTCACACTTCACACTTCACAGTGCACAGTTCACAGTCCACAGTTCACAGTCCAGAGTTCACTGTTCACAAATCACAGTTCACAGTTCACAGTCCACAGATCACAGTTCACAGTCTTCATTTCACACTTCACAGTTCGCAGGTCACAGTTCACTGATCACACATCACAGTTCACAGTTCACAGTTCACAGTTCACAGTTCACTGTTCACAGTTTACAGTTCTCAGTTTACAGTTCTCAGTTCACAGTTGACAGTTGACAGTTGACAGTTCACACTTCACAGTTCACAGTTCACAGTTCACAGTCCACAGTTCACTGTTCACAGATCACAGTTCACCGATCACAGTCTTCATTTCACACTTCACACTTCACAGTGCACAGTTCACAGTCCACAGTTCACTGTTCACAGTTCACAGTTCACTGTTCACTGTTCACAGTTCACAGTTCACAGTTCACAGTTCACAGTTCACAGTCTTCATTTCACAATTCACAGTTCGCAGTTCACAGTTCACAGTCCACAGTTCACTGTTCACAAATCACAGTTCACAGTTCACAGTCCACAGTTCACTGTTCACAAATCACAGTTCACAGTTCACAGTTCACAGTTCACAGTTCACAGTCCACAGATCACAGTTCACAGTCTTCATTTCACACTTCACAGTTCACAGTTCACAGTTCACAGTTCACAGTTCACAGTTCACAGTTCACAGTTCACAGTTCACAGTTCACAGTTCACAGTTCACAGTTCACAGTTCACAGTTCACAGTTCACAGTCCACAGATCACAGTTCACAGTCTTCATTTCACACTTCACACTTCACAGTTCGCAGTTCACAGTTCACAGATCACAGATCACAGTTCACAGTTCACAGTTCACAGTTCACAGTTCACTGTTCACAGTTCACTGTTCACAGATCATGGTTCACAGTTCACAGTTCACAGTTCACAGTTCACAGTCTTCATTTCACAATTCACAGTTCGCAGTTCACAGTTCACAGATCACAGTTCACAGATCACAGTTCACAGTTCACAGTTCACAGTTCACAGATCACACTTCAGAGTTCACAGTTCACAGTTCACAGATCACAGTTCACAGACTTTATTTCACAATTCAGTTTTCACAGTTCACAGTTCACAGTCTTCATTTCACAATTCACAGTTCGCAGTTCACAGTTCACAGTTCACAGGTCACAGTTCACAGTTCACAGTTCACAGGTCACAGTTCACAGTTCACAGTCCACAGTTCACTGTTCACAGATCACAGTTCACAGTTCACAGTCTTCATTTCACACTTCACACTTCACACTTCACAGTGCACAGTTCACAGTCCACAGTTCACAGTCCAGAGTTCACTGTTCACAAATCACAGTTCACAGTTCACAGTCCACAGATCACAGTTCACAGTCTTCATTTCACACTTCACAGTTCGCAGGTCACAGTTCACTGATCACACATCACAGTTCACAGTTCACAGTTCACAGTTCACAGTTCACAGTTCACTGTTCACAGTTTACAGTTCTCAGTTTACAGTTCTCAGTTCACAGTTGACAGTTGACAGTTGACAGTTCACACTTCACAGTTCACAGTTCACAGTTCACAGTCCACAGTTCACTGTTCACAGATCACAGTTCACCGATCACAGTCTTCATTTCACACTTCACACTTCACAGTGCACAGTTCACAGTCCACAGTTCACTGTTCACAGTTCACAGTTCACTGTTCACTGTTCACAGTTCACAGTTCACAGTTCACAGTTCACAGTCTTCATTTCACAATTCACAGTTCGCAGTTCACAGTTCACAGTCCACAGTTCACTGTTCACAAATCACAGTTCACAGTTCACAGTCCACAGTTCACTGTTCACAAATCACAGTTCACAGTTCACAGTTCACAGTTCACAGTTCACAGTCCACAGATCACAGTTCACAGTCTTCATTTCACACTTCACAGTTCACAGTTCACAGTTCACAGTTCACAGTTCACAGTTCACAGTTCACAGTTCACAGTTCACAGTTCACAGTTCACAGTTCACAGTTCACAGTTCACAGTCCACAGATCACAGTTCACAGTCTTCATTTCACACTTCACACTTCACAGTTCGCAGTTCACAGTTCACAGATCACAGATCACAGTTCACAGTTCACAGTTCACAGTTCACAGTTCACTGTTCACAGTTCACTGTTCACAGATCATGGTTCACAGTTCACAGTTCACAGTTCACAGTTCACAGTCTTCATTTCACAATTCACAGTTCGCAGTTCACAGTTCACAGATCACAGTTCACAGATCACAGTTCACAGTTCACAGTTCACAGTTCACAGATCACACTTCAGAGTTCACAGTTCACAGTTCACAGATCACAGTTCACAGACTTTATTTCACAATTCAGTTTTCACAGTTCACAGTTCACAGTCTTCATTTCACAATTCACAGTTCGCAGTTCACAGTTCACAGTTCACAGGTCACAGTTCACAGTTCACAGTTCACAGGTCACAGTTCACAGTTCACAGTCCACAGTTCACTGTTCACAGATCACAGTTCACAGTTCACAGTCTTCATTTCACACTTCACACTTCACACTTCACAGTGCACAGTTCACAGTCCACAGTTCACAGTCCAGAGTTCACTGTTCACAAATCACAGTTCACAGTTCACAGTCCACAGATCACAGTTCACAGTCTTCATTTCACACTTCACAGTTCGCAGGTCACAGTTCACTGATCACACATCACAGTTCACAGTTCACAGTTCACAGTTCACAGTTCACTGTTCACAGTTTACAGTTCTCAGTTTACAGTTCTCAGTTCACAGTTGACAGTTGACAGTTGACAGTTCACACTTCACAGTTCACAGTTCACAGTTCACAGTCCACAGTTCACTGTTCACAGATCACAGTTCACCGATCACAGTCTTCATTTCACACTTCACACTTCACAGTGCACAGTTCACAGTCCACAGTTCACTGTTCACAGTTCACAGTTCACTGTTCACTGTTCACAGTTCACAGTTCACAGTTCACAGTTCACAGTTCACAGTTCACAGTTCACAGTCTTCATTTCACAATTCACAGTTCGCAGTTCACAGTTCACAGTCCACAGTTCACTGTTCACAAATCACAGTTCACAGTTCACAGTCCACAGTTCACTGTTCACAAATCACAGTTCACAGTTCACAGTTCACAGTTCACAGTTCACAGTCCACAGATCACAGTTCACAGTCTTCATTTCACACTTCACAGTTCACAGTTCACAGTTCACAGTTCACAGTTCACAGTTCACAGTTCACAGTTCACAGTTCACAGTTCACAGTTCACAGTTCACAGTTCACAGTTCACTGTTCACAGTTTACAGTTCTCAGTTTACAGTTCTCAGTTCACAGTTGACAGTTCACAGTTCACAGTTCACACTTCACAGTTCACAGTTCACAGTTCACAAATCACAGTTCACAGTTCACAGTTCACAGTCCACAGATCACAGTTCACAGTCTTCATTTCACACTTCACAGTTCGCAGTTCACAGTTCACAGATCACAGATCACAGTTCACAGTTCACAGTCTTCATTTCACACTTCACACTTCACACTTCACAGTGCACAGTTCACAGTCCACAGTTCACAGTCCAGAGTTCACTGTTCACAAATCACAGTTCACAGTTCACAGTCCACAGATCACAGTTCACAGTCTTCATTTCACACTTCACAGTTCGCAGGTCACAGTTCACTGATCACACATCACAGTTCACAGTTCACAGTTCACAGTTCACAGTTCACAGTTCACAGTTCACTGTTCACAGTTTACAGTTCTCAGTTTACAGTTCTCAGTTCACAGTTGACAGTTGACAGTTGACAGGTCACACTTCACAGTTCACAGTTCACAGTTCACAGTCCACAGTTCACTGTTCACAAATCACAGTTCACAGTTCACAGTCCACAGATCACAGTTCACAGTCTTCATTTCACACTTCACAGTTCGCAGGTCACAGTTCACTGATCACACATCACAGTTCACAGTTCACAGTTCACAGTTCACAGTTCACTGTTCACAGTTTACAGTTCTCAGTTTACAGTTCTCAGTTCACAGTTGACAGTTGACAGTTGACAGTTCACACTTCACAGTTCACAGTTCACAGTTCACAGTCCACAGTTCACTGTTCACAGATCACAGTTCACCGATCACAGTCTTCATTTCACACTTCACACTTCACAGTGCACAGTTCACAGTCCACAGTTCACTGTTCACAGTTCACAGTTCACAGTTCACTGTTCACTGTTCACAGTTCACAGTTCACAGTTCACAGTTCACAGTTCACAGTTCACAGTCTTCATTTCACAATTCACAGTTCGCAGTTCACAGTTCACAGTCCACAGTTCACTGTTCACAAATCACAGTTCACAGTTCACAGTCCACAGTTCACTGTTCACAAATCACAGTTCACAGTTCACAGTTCACAGTTCACAGTTCACAGTCCACAGATCACAGTTCACAGTCTTCATTTCACACTTCACAGTTCACAGTTCACAGTTCACAGTTCACAGTTCACAGTTCACAGTTCACAGTTCACAGTTCACAGTTCACAGTTCACAGTTCACAGTTCACAGTTCACTGTTCACAGTTTACAGTTCTCAGTTTACAGTTCTCAGTTCACAGTTGACAGTTCACAGTTCACAGTTCACACTTCACAGTTCACAGTTCACAGTTCACAAATCACAGTTCACAGTTCACAGTTCACAGTCCACAGATCACAGTTCACAGTCTTCATTTCACACTTCACAGTTCGCAGTTCACAGTTCACAGATCACAGATCACAGTTCACAGTTCACAGTTCACAGTTCACAGTTCACTGTTCACAGTTCACTGTTCACAGATCATAGTTCACAGTTCACAGTTCACAGTTCACAGTTCACAGTCTTCATTTCACAATTCACAGTTCGCAGTTCACAGTTCACAGATCACAGATCACAGTTCACAGATCACAGTTCACAGTTCACAGTTCACAGTTCACAGATCACACTTCAGAGTTCACAGTTCACAGTTCACAGATCATAGTTCACAGACTTTATTTCACAATTCAGTTTTCACAGTTCACAGTTCACAGTCTTCATTTCACAATTCACAGTTCGCAGTTCACAGTTCACAGGTCACAGTTCACAGTTCACAGTTCACAGGTCACAGTTCACAGTTCACAGTCCACAGTTCACTGTTCACAGATCACAGTTCACAGTTCACAGTCTTCATTTCACACTTCACACTTCACACTTCACAGTGCACAGTTCACAGTCCACAGTTCACAGTCCAGAGTTCACTGTTCACAAATCACAGTTCACAGTTCACAGTCCACAGATCACAGTTCACAGTCTTCATTTCACACTTCACAGTTCGCAGTTCACAGTTCACTGATCACACATCACAGTTCACAGTTCACAGTTCACAGTTCACAGTTCACAGTTCACTGTTCACAGTTTACAGTTCTCAGTTTACAGTTCTCAGTTCACAGGTCACAGTTCACACTTCACAGTTCACAGTTCACAGTTCACAAATCACAGTTCACAGTTCACAGTCCACAGATCACAGTTCACAGACTTTATTTCACACTTCACAGTTCACAGTTCACAGTTCACAGTTCACAGTTCACAGTTCACAGTTCACAGTTCACAGTTCACAGTTCACAGTTCACAGTTCACAGTTCACAGTTCACAGTTCACAGTTCACAGTTCACAGTTCACAGTTCACAGTTCACAGTTCACAGTCCACAGATCACAGTTCACAGTCTTCATTTCACACTTCACACTTCACAGTTCGCAGTTCACAGTTCACAGATCACAGATCACAGTTCACAGTTCACAGTTCACAGTTCACAGTTCACTGTTCACAGTTCACTGTTCACAGATCATGGTTCACAGTTCACAGTTCACAGTTCACAGTTCACAGTCTTCATTTCACAATTCACAGTTCGCAGTTCACAGTTCACAGATCACAGTTCACAGATCACAGTTCACAGTTCACAGTTCACAGTTCACAGATCACACTTCAGAGTTCACAGTTCACAGTTCACAGATCACAGTTCACAGACTTTATTTCACAATTCAGTTTTCACAGTTCACAGTTCACAGTCTTCATTTCACAATTCACAGTTCGCAGTTCACAGTTCACAGTTCACAGGTCACAGTTCACAGTTCACAGTTCACAGGTCACAGTTCACAGTTCACAGTCCACAGTTCACTGTTCACAGATCACAGTTCACAGTTCACAGTCTTCATTTCACACTTCACACTTCACACTTCACAGTGCACAGTTCACAGTCCACAGTTCACAGTCCAGAGTTCACTGTTCACAAATCACAGTTCACAGTTCACAGTCCACAGATCACAGTTCACAGTCTTCATTTCACACTTCACAGTTCGCAGGTCACAGTTCACTGATCACACATCACAGTTCACAGTTCACAGTTCACAGTTCACAGTTCACTGTTCACAGTTTACAGTTCTCAGTTTACAGTTCTCAGTTCACAGTTGACAGTTGACAGTTGACAGTTCACACTTCACAGTTCACAGTTCACAGTTCACAGTTCACAGTTCACAGTTCACAGTTCACAGTTCACAGTTCACAGTTCACAGTTCACAGTTCACAGTTCACAGTTCACAGTTCACAGTTCACAGTTCACAGTTCACAGTTCACAGTCCACAGATCACAGTTCACAGTCTTCATTTCACACTTCACACTTCACAGTTCGCAGTTCACAGTTCACAGATCACAGATCACAGTTCACAGTTCACAGTTCACAGTTCACAGTTCACTGTTCACAGTTCACTGTTCACAGATCATGGTTCACAGTTCACAGTTCACAGTTCACAGTTCACAGTCTTCATTTCACAATTCACAGTTCGCAGTTCACAGTTCACAGATCACAGTTCACAGATCACAGTTCACAGTTCACAGTTCACAGTTCACAGATCACACTTCAGAGTTCACAGTTCACAGTTCACAGATCACAGTTCACAGACTTTATTTCACAATTCAGTTTTCACAGTTCACAGTTCACAGTCTTCATTTCACAATTCACAGTTCGCAGTTCACAGTTCACAGTTCACAGGTCACAGTTCACAGTTCACAGTTCACAGGTCACAGTTCACAGTTCACAGTCCACAGTTCACTGTTCACAGATCACAGTTCACAGTTCACAGTCTTCATTTCACACTTCACACTTCACACTTCACAGTGCACAGTTCACAGTCCACAGTTCACAGTCCAGAGTTCACTGTTCACAAATCACAGTTCACAGTTCACAGTCCACAGATCACAGTTCACAGTCTTCATTTCACACTTCACAGTTCGCAGGTCACAGTTCACTGATCACACATCACAGTTCACAGTTCACAGTTCACAGTTCACAGTTCACTGTTCACAGTTTACAGTTCTCAGTTTACAGTTCTCAGTTCACAGTTGACAGTTGACAGTTGACAGTTCACACTTCACAGTTCACAGTTCACAGTTCACAGTCCACAGTTCACTGTTCACAGATCACAGTTCACCGATCACAGTCTTCATTTCACACTTCACACTTCACAGTGCACAGTTCACAGTCCACAGTTCACTGTTCACAGTTCACAGTTCACTGTTCACTGTTCACAGTTCACAGTTCACAGTTCACAGTTCACAGTTCACAGTTCACAGTTCACAGTCTTCATTTCACAATTCACAGTTCGCAGTTCACAGTTCACAGTCCACAGTTCACTGTTCACAAATCACAGTTCACAGTTCACAGTCCACAGTTCACTGTTCACAAATCACAGTTCACAGTTCACAGTTCACAGTTCACAGTTCACAGTCCACAGATCACAGTTCACAGTCTTCATTTCACACTTCACAGTTCACAGTTCACAGTTCACAGTTCACAGTTCACAGTTCACAGTTCACAGTTCACAGTTCACAGTTCACAGTTCACAGTTCACAGTTCACAGTTCACAGTTCACTGTTCACAGTTTACAGTTCTCAGTTTACAGTTCTCAGTTCACAGTTGACAGTTCACAGTTCACAGTTCACACTTCACAGTTCACAGTTCACAGTTCACAAATCACAGTTCACAGTTCACAGTTCACAGTCCACAGATCACAGTTCACAGTCTTCATTTCACACTTCACAGTTCGCAGTTCACAGTTCACAGATCACAGATCACAGTTCACAGTTCACAGTCTTCATTTCACACTTCACACTTCACACTTCACAGTGCACAGTTCACAGTCCACAGTTCACAGTCCAGAGTTCACTGTTCACAAATCACAGTTCACAGTTCACAGTCCACAGATCACAGTTCACAGTCTTCATTTCACACTTCACAGTTCGCAGGTCACAGTTCACTGATCACACATCACAGTTCACAGTTCACAGTTCACAGTTCACAGTTCACAGTTCACAGTTCACTGTTCACAGTTTACAGTTCTCAGTTTACAGTTCTCAGTTCACAGTTGACAGTTGACAGTTGACAGGTCACACTTCACAGTTCACAGTTCACAGTTCACAGTCCACAGTTCACTGTTCACAAATCACAGTTCACAGTTCACAGTCCACAGATCACAGTTCACAGTCTTCATTTCACACTTCACAGTTCGCAGGTCACAGTTCACTGATCACACATCACAGTTCACAGTTCACAGTTCACAGTTCACAGTTCACTGTTCACAGTTTACAGTTCTCAGTTTACAGTTCTCAGTTCACAGTTGACAGTTGACAGTTGACAGTTCACACTTCACAGTTCACAGTTCACAGTTCACAGTCCACAGTTCACTGTTCACAGATCACAGTTCACCGATCACAGTCTTCATTTCACACTTCACACTTCACAGTGCACAGTTCACAGTCCACAGTTCACTGTTCACAGTTCACAGTTCACAGTTCACTGTTCACTGTTCACAGTTCACAGTTCACAGTTCACAGTTCACAGTTCACAGTTCACAGTCTTCATTTCACAATTCACAGTTCGCAGTTCACAGTTCACAGTCCACAGTTCACTGTTCACAAATCACAGTTCACAGTTCACAGTCCACAGTTCACTGTTCACAAATCACAGTTCACAGTTCACAGTTCACAGTTCACAGTTCACAGTTCACAGTCCACAGATCACAGTTCACAGTCTTCATTTCACACTTCACAGTTCACAGTTCACAGTTCACAGTTCACAGTTCACAGTTCACAGTTCACAGTTCACAGTTCACAGTTCACAGTTCACAGTTCACAGTTCACAGTTCACTGTTCACAGTTTACAGTTCTCAGTTTACAGTTCTCAGTTCACAGTTGACAGTTCACAGTTCACAGTTCACACTTCACAGTTCACAGTTCACAGTTCACAAATCACAGTTCACAGTTCACAGTTCACAGTCCACAGATCACAGTTCACAGTCTTCATTTCACACTTCACAGTTCGCAGTTCACAGTTCACAGATCACAGATCACAGTTCACAGTTCACAGTTCACAGTTCACAGTTCACTGTTCACAGTTCACTGTTCACAGATCATAGTTCACAGTTCACAGTTCACAGTTCACAGTTCACAGTCTTCATTTCACAATTCACAGTTCGCAGTTCACAGTTCACAGATCACAGATCACAGTTCACAGATCACAGTTCACAGTTCACAGTTCACAGTTCACAGATCACACTTCAGAGTTCACAGTTCACAGTTCACAGATCATAGTTCACAGACTTTATTTCACAATTCAGTTTTCACAGTTCACAGTTCACAGTCTTCATTTCACAATTCACAGTTCGCAGTTCACAGTTCACAGGTCACAGTTCACAGTTCACAGTTCACAGGTCACAGTTCACAGTTCACAGTCCACAGTTCACTGTTCACAGATCACAGTTCACAGTTCACAGTCTTCATTTCACACTTCACACTTCACACTTCACAGTGCACAGTTCACAGTCCACAGTTCACAGTCCAGAGTTCACTGTTCACAAATCACAGTTCACAGTTCACAGTCCACAGATCACAGTTCACAGTCTTCATTTCACACTTCACAGTTCGCAGTTCACAGTTCACTGATCACACATCACAGTTCACAGTTCACAGTTCACAGTTCACAGTTCACAGTTCACTGTTCACAGTTTACAGTTCTCAGTTTACAGTTCTCAGTTCACAGGTCACAGTTCACACTTCACAGTTCACAGTTCACAGTTCACAAATCACAGTTCACAGTTCACAGTCCACAGATCACAGTTCACAGACTTTATTTCACACTTCACAGTTCACAGTTCACAGTTCACAGTTCACAGTTCACAGTTCACAGTTCACAGTTCACAGTTCACAGTTCACTGTTCACAGTTTACAGTTCTCAGTTTACAGTTCTCAGTTCACAGTTGACAGTTCACAGTTCACAGTTCACAGTCCACAGATCACAGTTCACAGTCTTCATTTCACACTTCACAGTTCGCAGTTCACAGTTCACAGATCACAGATCACAGTTCACAGTTCACAGTTCACAGTTCACAGTTCACTGTTCACAGTTCACTGTTCACAGATCATAGTTCACAGTTCACAGTTCACAGTTCACAGTTCACAGTCTTCATTTCACAATTCACAGTTCGCAGTTCACAGTTCACAGATCACAGTTCACAGATCACAGTTCACAGTTCACAGTTCACAGTTCACAGATCACACTTCAGAGTTCACAGTTCACAGTTCACAGATCACAGTTCACAGACTTTATTTCACAATTCAGTTTTCACAGTTCACAGTTTACAGTCTTCATTTCACACTTCACACTTCACAGTGCACAGTCCACAGTCCACAGTTCACTGTTCACAAATCACAGTTCACACTTCACAGTTCACAGTTCACAGTCCACAGATCACAGTTCACAGACTTTATTTCACACTTCACAGTTCGCAGTTCACAGCTCACAGTTCACAGTTCACAGTTCACAGTTCGCAGGTCACAGTTCACATTTCACAGTTCACTGTCTTCATTTCATACTTCACAGTTCGCTGTTCACAGTTCACAGGTCACAGTTCACAGCCCAATGTTCACAGTTCACAGATCACAGTTCACAGTTCACAGACTTTATTTCACACTTCAGGCTTCACAGGGCACAGTTCACAGTTCACAGTCTTCATTTCACAATTCACAGTTCGCAGTTTACACTTCACAGATCACACTTCACAGTTCACAGTTCACTGTTCACAGTTCACAGTTCACAGTTCCAGTTCCAGTTCACAGTTCACAGTTCACAGTTCACAGTTCACAGTTCACAGTTCACACTTCACTGTTCACAGATCACAGTTCACAGTTCACAGTTCACAGTTCCCAGTTCGCAGGTCACAGTTCACATTTCACAGTTCACTGTCTTCATTTCATACTTCACAGTTCACTGTCTTCATTTCACAATTCACAGTTCGCAGTTTACAGTTCACAGATCACACTTCACAGTTCACAGTTCACAGATCACAGTTCACAGACTTTATTTCACAATTCAGTTTTCACAGTTCACAGTTCACAGTTCACAGTCCGCAGTTCACTATTCACAGATCATAGTTCACAGTTCACAGTTCACTGTTCACAGTTTACAGTTCTCAGTTTACAGTTCTCAGTTCACAGTTGACAGTTCACAGTTCACAGTTCACACTTCACAGTTCACAGTTCACAGATCACACTTCACAGTTCACAGTTCACAGATCATAGTTCACAGATCACAGATCACAGTTCACAGTTCACAGTTCACAGTTCACTGTTCACAGTTTACAGTTCTCAGTTTACAGTTCTCAGTTCACAGTTGACAGTTCACAGTTCACAGTTCACACTTCACAGTTCACAGTTCACAGTTCACAAATCACAGTTCACAGTTCACAGTTCACAGTCCACAGATCACAGTTCACAGTCTTCATTTCACACTTCACAGTTCGCAGTTCACAGTTCACAGATCACAGATCACAGTTCACAGTTCACAGTTCACAGTTCACAGTTCACTGTTCACAGTTCACTGTTCACAGATCATGGTTCACAGTTCACAGTTCACAGTTCACAGTTCACAGTCTTCATTTCACAATTCACAGTTCGCAGTTCACAGTTCCCAGTTCACAGGTCACAGTTCACAGTTCACAGTTCACAGGTCACAGTTCACAGTTCACAGTCCACAGTTCACTGTTCACAGATCACAGTTCACAGTTCACAGTCTTCATTTCACACTTCACACTTCACACTTCACAGTGCACAGTTCACAGTCCACAGTTCACAGTCCAGAGTTCACTGTTCACAAATCACAGTTCACAGTTCACAGTCCACAGATCACAGTTCACAGTCTTCATTTCACACTTCACAGTTCGCAGGTCACAGTTCACTGATCACACATCACAGTTCACAGTTCACAGTTCACAGTTCACAGTTCACAGTTCACTGTTCACAGTTTACAGTTCTCAGTTTACAGTTCTCAGTTCACAGTTGACAGTTGACAGTTGACAGGTCACACTTCACAGTTCACAGTTCACAGTTCACAGTCCACAGTTCACTGTTCACAGATCACAGTTCACCGATCACAGTCTTCATTTCACACTTCACACTTCACAGTGCACAGTTCACAGTCCACAGTTCACTGTTCACAGTTCACAGTTCACTGTTCACTGTTCACAGTTCACAGTTCACAGTTCACAGTCTTCATTTCACAATTCACAGTTCGCAGTTCACAGTTCACAGTCCACAGTTCACTGTTCACAAATCACAGTTCACAGTTCACAGTCCACAGTTCACTGTTCACAAATCACAGTTCACAGTTCACAGTTCACAGTTCACAGTTCACAGTCCACAGATCACAGTTCACAGTCTTCATTTCACACTTCACAGTTCACAGTTCACAGTTCACAGTTCACAGTTCACAGTTCACAGTTCACAGTTCACAGTTCACAGTTCACAGTTCACAGTTCACAGTTCACTGTTCACAGTTTACAGTTCTCAGTTTACAGTTCTCAGTTCACAGTTGACAGTTCACAGTTCACAGTTCACACTTCACAGTTCACAGTTCACAGTTCACAAATCACAGTTCACAGTTCACAGTTCACAGTCCACAGATCACAGTTCACAGTCTTCATTTCACACTTCACAGTTCGCAGTTCACAGTTCACAGATCACAGATCACAGTTCACAGTTCACAGTTCACAGTTCACAGTTCACTGTTCACAGTTCACTGTTCACAGATCATAGTTCACAGTTCACAGTTCACAGTTCACAGTTCACAGTCTTCATTTCACAATTCACAGTTCGCAGTTCACAGTTCACAGATCACAGTTCACAGATCACAGTTCACAGATCACAGTTCACAGTTCACAGTTCACAGTTCACAGGTCACACTTCAGAGTTCACAGTTCACAGTTCACACTTCACAGTTCACAGTTCACAGTTCACAAATCACAGTTCACAGTTCACAGTTCACAGTCCACAGATCACAGTTCACAGTCTTCATTTCACACTTCACAGTTCGCAGTTCACAGTTCACAGATCACAGATCACAGTTCACAGTTCACAGTTCACAGTTCACAGTTCACTGTTCACAGTTCACTGTTCACAGATCATAGTTCACAGTTCACAGTTCACAGTTCACAGTTCACAGTCTTCATTTCACAATTCACAGTTCGCAGTTCACAGTTTACAGATCACAGTTCACAGATCACAGTTCACAGATCACAGTTCACAGTTCACAGTTCACAGTTCACAGATCACACTTCAGAGTTCACAGTTCACAGTTCACAGATCATAGTTCACAGACTTTATTTCACAATTCAGTTTTCACAGTTCACAGTTCACAGTCTTCATTTCACAATTCACAGTTCGCAGTTCACAGTTCACAGGTCACAGTTCACAGTTCACAGTTCACAGGTCACAGTTCACAGTTCACAGTCCACAGTTCACTGTTCACAGATCACAGTTCACAGTTCACAGTCTTCATTTCACACTTCACACTTCACACTTCACAGTGCACAGTTCACAGTCCACAGTTCACAGTCCAGAGTTCACTGTTCACAAATCACAGTTCACAGTTCACAGTCCACAGATCACAGTTCACAGTCTTCATTTCACACTTCACAGTTCGCAGTTCACAGTTCACTGATCACACATCACAGTTCACAGTTCACAGTTCACAGTTCACAGTTCACTGTTCACAGATTACAGTTCTCAGTTTACAGTTCTCAGTTCACAGGTCACAGTTCACACTTCACAGTTCACAGTTCACAGTTCACAAATCACAGTTCACAGTTCACAGTCCACAGATCACAGTTCACAGACTTTATTTCACACTTCACAGTTCACAGTTCACAGTTCACAGTTCACAGTTCACAGTTCACTGTTCACAGTTTACAGTTCTCAGTTTACAGTTCTCAGTTCACAGTTGACAGTTCACAGTTCACAGTTCACAGTCCACAGATCACAGTTCACAGTCTTCATTTCACACTTCACACTTCGCAGTTCACAGTTCACAGATCACAGATCACAGTTCACAGTTCACAGTTCACAGTTCACAGTTCACTGTTCACAGTTCACTGTTCACATATCATAGTTCACAGTTCACAGTTCACAGTTCACAGTTCACAGTCTTCATTTCACAATTCACAGTTCGCAGTTCACAGTTCACAGATCACAGTTCACAGATCACAGTTCACAGTTCACAGTTCACAGTTCACAGATCACACTTCAGAGTTCACAGTTCACAGTTCACAGATCACAGTTCACAGACTTTATTTCACAATTCAGTTTTCACAGTTCACAGTTCACAGTCTTCATTTCACACTTCACACTTCACAGTGCACAGTCCACAGTCCACAGTTCACTGTTCACAAATCACAGTTCACACTTCACAGTTCACAGTTCACAGTCCACAGATCACAGTTCACAGACTTTATTTCACACTTCACAGTTCGCAGTTGACAGCTCACAGTTCACAGTTCACAGTTCACAGTTCGCAGGTCACAGTTCACATTTCACAGTTCACTGTCTTCATTTCATACTTCACAGTTCGCTGTTCACAGTTCACAGGTCACAGTTCACAGCCCAATGTTCACAGTTCACAGATCACAGTTCACAGTTCACAGACTTTATTTCACACTTCAGTCTTCACAGGGCACAGTTCACAGTTCACAGTCTTCATTTCACAATTCACAGTTCGCAGTTTACAGTTCACAGATCACACTTCACAGTTCACAGTTCACAGATCACAGTTCACAGATCACAGTTCACAGACTTTATTTCACAATTCAGTTTTCACAGTTCACAGTTCACAGTTCACAGTCCGCAGTTCACTATTCACAGATCATAGTTCACAGTTCACAGTTCACAGTTCACAGTTCACAGTTCACAGTTCCAGTTCCAGTTCCAGTTCACAGTTCACAGTTCACAGTTCACAGTTCACAGTTCACAGTTCACACTTCACTGTTCACAGATCACAGTTCACAGTTCACAGTTCACAGTTCCCAGTTCGCAGGTCACAGTTCACATTTCACAGTTCACTGTCTTCATTTCATACTTCACAGTTCACTGTCTTCATTTCATACTTCACAGTTCACTGTCTTCATTTCATACTTCACAGTTCGCAGTTCACAGTTCACAGTCCACAGTTCACTATTCACAGATCATAGTTCACAGTTCACAGTTCACAGTTCACAGTTCACAGTCCACAGATCACAGTTCACAGACCTTATTTCACACTTCACAGTTCGCAGTTCACAGCTCACAGTTCACAGTTCACAGTTCACAGTCCACAGATCACAGTTCACAGACTTTATTTCACACTTCACAGTTCACAGTTCACAGTTCACAGTTCACAGTTCACAGTTCACAGTTCACAGTTCACAGTTCACAGTTCACAGTTCACAGTTCACTGTTCACAGATTACAGTTCTCAGTTTACAGTTCTCAGTTCACAGTTGACAGTTCACAGTTCACAGTTCACACTTCACAGTTCACAGTTCACAGTTCACAAATCACAGTTCACAGTTCACAGTTCACAGTCCACAGATCACAGTTCACAGTCTTCATTTCACACTTCACAGTTCGCAGTTCACAGTTCACAGATCACAGATCACAGTTCACAGTTCACAGTTCACAGTTCACAGTTCACTGTTCACAGTTCACTGTTCACAGATCATAGTTCACAGTTCACAGTTCACAGTTCACAGTTCACAGTCTTCATTTCACAATTCACAGTTCGCAGTTCACAGTTCACAGATCACAGTTCACAGATCACAGTTCACAGTTCACAGTTCACAGTTCACAGTTCACAGATCACACTTCAGAGTTCACAGTTCACAGTTCACAGATCACAGTTCACAGACTTCATTTCACAATTCAGTTTTCACAGTTCACAGTTCACAGTCTTCATTTCACAATTCACAGTTCGCAGTTCACAGTTCACAGGTCACAGTTCACAGTTCACAGTTCACAGGTCACAGTTCACAGTTCACAGTCCACAGTTCACTGTTCACAGATCACAGTTCACAGTTCACAGTCCTCATTTCACACTTCACACTTCACACTTCACAGTGCACAGTTCACAGTCCACAGTTCACAGTCCAGAGTTCACTGTTCACAAATCACAGTTCACAGTTCACAGTCCACAGATCACAGTTCACAGTCTTCATTTCACACTTCACAGTTCGCAGTTCACAGTTCACTGATCACACATCACAGTTCACAGTTCACAGTTCACAGTTCACAGTTCACAGTTCACAGTTCACTGTTCACAGTTTACAGTTCTCAGTTTACAGTTCTCAGTTCACAGTTGACAGTTGACAGTTGACAGTTCACACTTCTCAGTTCACAGTTCACAGTTCACAGTCCACAGTTCACTGTTCACAGATCACAGTTCACAGATCACAGTCTTCATTTCACACTTCACACTTCACAGTGCACAGTTCACAGTCCACAGTTCACTGTTCACAGTTCACAGTTCACTGTTCACTGTTCACAGTTCACAGTTCACAGTTCACAGTCTTCATTTCACAATTCACAGTTCGCAGTTCACAGTTCACAGTCCACAGTTCACAGATCACACTTCACAGTTCACAGTTCACAGATCATAGTTCACAGATCACTGTCTTCATTTCATACTTCACAGTTCACTGTCTTCATTTCATACTTCACAGTTCACTGTCTTCATTTCATACTTCACAGTTCGCAGTTCACAGTTCACAGTCCACAGTTCACTATTCACAGTTCACAGTCCAGAGTTCACTGTTCACAAATCACAGTTCACAGTTCACAGTCCACAGATCACAGTTCACAGTCTTCATTTCACACTTCACAGTTCGCAGTTCACAGTTCACTGATCACACATCACAGTTCACAGTTCACAGTTCACAGTTCACAGTTCACTGTTCACAGATTACAGTTCTCAGTTTACAGTTCTCAGTTCACAGGTCACAGTTCACACTTCACAGTTCACAGTTCACAGTTCACAAATCACAGTTCACAGTTCACAGTCCACAGATCACAGTTCACAGACTTTATTTCACACTTCACAGTTCACAGTTCACAGTTCACAGTTCACAGTTCACAGTTCACAGTTCACAGTTCACTGTTCACAGTTTACAGTTCTCAGTTTACAGTTCTCAGTTCACAGTTGACAGTTCACAGTTCACAGTTCACAGTCCACAGATCACAGTTCACAGTCTTCATTTCACACTTCACACTTCGCAGTTCACAGTTCACAGATCACAGATCACAGTTCACAGTTCACAGTTCACAGTTCACAGTTCACTGTTCACAGTTCACTGTTCACATATCATAGTTCACAGTTCACAGTTCACAGTTCACAGTTCACAGTCTTCATTTCACAATTCACAGTTCGCAGTTCACAGTTCACAGATCACAGTTCACAGATCACAGTTCACAGTTCACAGTTCACAGTTCACAGATCACACTTCAGAGTTCACAGTTCACAGTTCACAGATCACAGTTCACAGACTTTATTTCACAATTCAGTTTTCACAGTTCACAGTTCACAGTCTTCATTTCACACTTCACACTTCACAGTGCACAGTCCACAGTCCACAGTTCACTGTTCACAAATCACAGTTCACACTTCACAGTTCACAGTTCACAGTCCACAGATCACAGTTCACAGACTTTATTTCACACTTCACAGTTCGCAGTTCACAGCTCACAGTTCACAGTTCACAGTTCACAGTTCGCAGGTCACAGTTCACATTTCACAGTTCACTGTCTTCATTTCATACTTCACAGTTCGCTGTTCACAGTTCACAGGTCACAGTTCACAGCCCAATGTTCACAGTTCACAGATCACAGTTCACAGTTCACAGACTTTATTTCACACTTCAGTCTTCACAGGGCACAGTTCACAGTTCACAGTCTTCATTTCACAATTCACAGTTCGCAGTTTACAGTTCACAGATCACACTTCACAGTTCACAGTTCACAGATCACAGTTCACAGACTTTATTTCACAATTCAGTTTTCACAGTTCACAGTTCACAGTTCACAGTCCGCAGTTCACTATTCACAGATCATAGTTCACAGTTCACAGTTCACAGTTCACAGTTCACAGTTCACAGTTCCAGTTCCAGTTCCAGTTCACAGTTCACAGTTCACAGTTCACAGTTCACAGTTCACACTTCACTGTTCACAGATCACAGTTCACAGTTCACAGTTCACAGTTCCCAGTTCGCAGGTCACAGTTCACATTTCACAGTTCACTGTCTTCATTTCATACTTCACAGTTCACTGTCTTCATTTCATACTTCACAGTTCACTGTCTTCATTTCATACTTCACAGTTCGCAGTTCACAGTTCACAGTCCACAGTTCACTATTCACAGATCATAGTTCACAGTTCACAGTTCACAGTTCACAGTCCACAGATCACAGTTCACAGACCTTATTTCACACTTCACAGTTCGCAGTTCACAGCTCACAGTTCACAGTTCACAGTTCACAGTCCACAGATCACAGTTCACAGACTTTATTTCACACTTCACAGTTCACAGTTCACAGTTCACAGTTCACAGTTCACAGTTCACAGTTCACAGTTCACAGTTCACTGTTCACAGATTACAGTTCTCAGTTTACAGTTCTCAGTTCACAGTTGACAGTTCACAGTTCACAGTTCACACTTCACAGTTCACAGTTCACAGTTCACAAATCACAGTTCACAGTTCACAGTTCACAGTCCACAGATCACAGTTCACAGTCTTCATTTCACACTTCACAGTTCGCAGTTCACAGTTCACAGATCACAGATCACAGTTCACAGTTCACAGTTCACAGTTCACTGTTCACAGTTCACTGTTCACAGATCATAGTTCACAGTTCACAGTTCACAGTTCACAGTTCACAGTCTTCATTTCACAATTCACAGTTCGCAGTTCACAGTTCACAGATCACAGTTCACAGATCACAGTTCACAGTTCACAGTTCACAGTTCACAGATCACACTTCAGAGTTCACAGTTCACAGTTCACAGATCACAGTTCACAGACTTCATTTCACAATTCAGTTTTCACAGTTCACAGTTCACAGTCTTCATTTCACAATTCACAGTTCGCAGTTCACAGTTCACAGGTCACAGTTCACAGTTCACAGTTCACAGGTCACAGTTCACAGTTCACAGTTCACAGTCCACAGTTCACTGTTCACAGATCACAGTTCACAGTTCACAGTCCTCATTTCACACTTCACACTTCACACTTCACAGTGCACAGTTCACAGTCCACAGTTCACAGTCCAGAGTTCACTGTTCACAAATCACAGTTCACAGTTCACAGTCCACAGATCACAGTTCACAGTCTTCATTTCACACTTCACAGTTCGCAGTTCACAGTTCACTGATCACACATCACAGTTCACAGTTCACAGTTCACAGTTCACAGTTCACAGTTCACTGTTCACAGTTTACAGTTCTCAGTTTACAGTTCTCAGTTCACAGTTGACAGTTGACAGTTGACAGTTCACACTTCTCAGTTCACAGTTCACAGTTCACAGTCCACAGTTCACTGTTCACAGATCACAGTTCACAGATCACAGTCTTCATTTCACACTTCACACTTCACAGTGCACAGTTCACAGTCCACAGTTCACTGTTCACAGTTCACAGTTCACTGTTCACTGTTCACAGTTCACAGTTCACAGTTCACAGTCTTCATTTCACAATTCACAGTTCGCAGTTCGCAGTTCACAGTTCACAGTCCACAGTTCACAGATCACACTTCACAGTTCACAGTTCACAGATCATAGTTCACAGATCACTGTCTTCATTTCATACTTCACAGTTCACTGTCTTCATTTCATACTTCACAGTTCACTGTCTTCATTTCATACTTCACAGTTCGCAGTTCACAGTTCACAGTCCACAGTTCACTATTCACAGATCATAGTTCACAGTTCACAGTTCACAGTTCACAGTCCACAGATCACAGTTCACAGACCTTATTTCACACTTCACAGTTCGCAGTTCACAGTTCACAGTTCACAGTTCACAGTTCACAGTCTTCATTTCACAATTCACAGTTCGCAGTTCACAGTTCACAGTCCACAGTTCACTGTTCACAAATCACAGTTCTCAGTTCACAGTCCACAGTTCACTGTTCACAAATCACAGTTCACAGTTCACAGTTCACAGTTCACAGTTCACAGTCCACAGATCACAGTTCACAGTCTTCATTTCACACTTCACAGTTCACAGTTCACAGTTCACAGTTCACAGTTCACAGTTCACAGTTCACAGTTCACAGTTCACAGTTCACAGTTCACAGTTCACAGTTCACTGTTCACAGTTTACAGTTCTCAGTTTACAGTTCTCAGTTCACAGTTGACAGTTCACAGTTCACAGTTCACACTTCACAGTTCACAGTTCACAGTTCACAAATCACAGTTCACAGTTCACAGTTCACAGTCCACAGATCACAGTTCACAGTCTTCATTTCACACTTCACAGTTCGCAGTTCACAGTTCACAGATCACAGATCACAGTTCACAGTTCACAGTTCACAGTTCACAGTTCACTGTTCACAGTTCACTGTTCACAGATCATAGTTCACAGTTCACAGTTCACAGTTCACAGTTCACAGTCTTCATTTCACAATTCACAGTTCGCAGTTCACAGTTCACAGATCACAGTTCACAGATCACAGTTCACAGATCACAGTTCACAGTTCACAGTTCACAGTTCACAGTTCACAGATCACACTTCAGAGTTCACAGTTCACAGTTCACAGATCATAGTTCACAGACTTTATTTCACAATTCAGTTTTCACAGTTCACAGTTCACAGTCTTCATTTCACAATTCACAGTTCGCAGTTCACAGTTCACAGGTCACAGTTCACAGTTCACAGTTCACAGGTCACAGTTCACAGTTCACAGTCCACAGTTCACTGTTCACAGATCACAGTTCACAGTTCACAGTCTTCATTTCACACTTCACACTTCACACTTCACAGTGCACAGTTCACAGTCCACAGTTCACAGTCCAGAGTTCACTGTTCACAAATCACAGTTCACAGTTCACAGTTCACAGTCTTCATTTCACACTTCACAGTTCGCAGTTCACAGTTCACTGATCACACATCACAGTTCACAGTTCACTGTTCACAGTTTACAGTTCTCAGTTTACAGTTCTCAGTTCACAGGTCACAGTTCACACTTCACAGTTCACAGTTCACAGTTCACAAATCACAGTTCACAGTTCACAGTCCACAGATCACAGTTCACAGACTTTATTTCACACTTCACAGTTCACAGTTCACAGTTCACAGTTCACAGTTCACAGTTCACAGTTCACAGTTCACAGTTCACAGTTCACAGTTCACTGTTCACAGTTTACAGTTCTCAGTTTACAGTTCTCAGTTCACAGTTGACAGTTCACAGTTCACAGTTCACAGTCCACAGATCACAGTTCACAGTCTTCATTTCACACTTCACAGTTCGCAGTTCACAGTTCACAGATCACAGATCACAGTTCACAGTTCATAGTTCACAGTTCACAGTTCACTGTTCACAGTTCACTGTTCACAGATCATAGTTCACAGTTCACAGTCTTCATTTCACAATTCACAGTTCGCAGTTCACAGTTCACAGATCACAGTTCACAGATCACAGTTCACAGATCACAGTTCACAGTTCACAGTTCACAGTTCACAGTTCACAGATCACACTTCAGAGTTCACAGTTCACAGTTCACAGATCATAGTTCACAGACTTTATTTCACAATTCAGTTTTCACAGTTCACAGTTCACAGTCTTCATTTCACAATTCACAGTTCGCAGTTCACAGTTCACAGGTCACAGTTCACAGTTCACAGTTCACAGGTCACAGTTCACAGTTCACAGTCCACAGTTCACTGTTCACAGATCACAGTTCACAGTTCACAGTCTTCATTTCACACTTCACACTTCACACTTCACAGTGCACAGTTCACAGTCCACAGTTCACAGTCCAGAGTTCACTGTTCACAAATCACAGTTCACAGTTCACAGTTCACAGTCTTCATTTCACACTTCACAGTTCGCAGTTCACAGTTCACTGATCACACATCACAGTTCACAGTTCACAGTTCACAGTTCACAGTTCACTGTTCACAGTTTACAGTTTACAGTTCTCAGTTTACAGTTCTCAGTTCACAGGTCACAGTTCACACTTCACAGTTCACAGTTCACAGTTCACAAATCACAGTTCACAGTTCACAGTCCACAGATCACAGTTCACAGACTTTATTTCACACTTCACAGTTCACAGTTCACAGTTCACAGTTCACAGTTCACAGTTCACAGTTCACAGTTCACAGTTCACAGTTCACAGTTCACAGTTCACAGTTCACTGTTCACAGTTTACAGTTCTCAGTTTACAGTTCTCAGTTCACAGTTGACAGTTCACAGTTCACAGTTCACAGTCCACAGATCACAGTTCACAGTCTTCATTTCACACTTCACAGTTCGCAGTTCACAGTTCACAGATCACAGATCACAGTTCACAGTTCATAGTTCACAGTTCACAGTTCACTGTTCACAGTTCACTGTTCACAGTTCACTGTTCACAGATCATAGTTCACAGTTCACAGATCACAGTTCACAGATCACAGTTCACAGATCACAGTTCACAGTTCACAGTTCACAGTTCACAGTTCACAGATCACACTTCAGAGTTCACAGTTCACAGTTCACAGATCATAGTTCACAGACTTTATTTCACAATTCAGTTTTCACAGTTCACAGTTCACAGTCTTCATTTCACAATTCACAGTTCGCAGTTCACAGTTCACAGGTCACAGTTCACAGTTCACAGTTCACAGGTCACAGTTCACAGTTCACAGTCCACAGTTCACTGTTCACAGATCACAGTTCACAGTTCACAGTCTTCATTTCACACTTCACACTTCACACTTCACAGTGCACAGTTCACAGTCCACAGTTCACAGTCCAGAGTTCACTGTTCACAAATCACAGTTCACAGTTCACAGTTCACAGTCTTCATTTCACACTTCACAGTTCGCAGTTCACAGTTCACTGATCACACATCACAGTTCACAGTTCACAGTTCACAGTTCACAGTTCACTGTTCACAGTTTACAGTTTACAGTTCTCAGTTTACAGTTCTCAGTTCACAGGTCACAGTTCACACTTCACAGTTCACAGTTCACAGTTCACAAATCACAGTTCACAGTTCACAGTCCACAGATCACAGTTCACAGACTTTATTTCACACTTCACAGTTCACAGTTCACAGTTCACAGTTCACAGTTCACAGTTCACAGTTCACAGTTCACAGTTCACAGTTCACAGTTCACAGTTCACAGTTCACTGTTCACAGTTTACAGTTCTCAGTTTACAGTTCTCAGTTCACAGTTGACAGTTCACAGTTCACAGTTCACAGTCCACAGATCACAGTTCACAGTCTTCATTTCACACTTCACAGTTCGCAGTTCACAGTTCACAGATCACAGATCACAGTTCACAGTTCATAGTTCACAGTTCACAGTTCACTGTTCACAGTTCACTGTTCACAGTTCACTGTTCACAGATCATAGTTCACAGTTCACAGTTCACAGTTCACAGTTCACAGTCTTCATTTCACAATTCACAGTTCGCAGTTCACAGTTCACAGATCACAGTTCACAGATCACAGTTCACAGTTCACAGTTCACAGTTCACAGATCACACTTCAGAGTTCACAGTTCACAGTTCACAGATCACAGTTCACAGACTTTATTTCACAATTCAGTTTTCACAGTTCACAGTTCACAGTCTTCATTTCACACTTCACACTTCACAGTGCACAGTCCACAGTCCACAGTTCACTGTTCACAAATCACAGTTCACACTTCACAGTTCACAGTTCACAGTTCACAGTCCACAGATCACAGTTCACAGACTTTATTTCACACTTCACAGTTCGCAGTTCACAGCTCACAGTTCACAGTTCACAGTTCACAGTTCGCAGGTCACAGTTCACATTTCACAGTTCACTGTCTTCATTTCATACTTCACAGTTCGCTGTTCACAGTTCACAGGTCACAGTTCACAGCCCAATGTTCACATTTCACAGATCACAGTTCACAGTTCACAGACTTTATTTCACACTTCAGTCTTCACAGGGCACAGTTCACAGTTCACAGTCTTCATTTCACAATTCACAGTTCGCAGTTTACAGTTCACAGATCACACTTCACAGTTCACAGTTCACAGATCACAGTTCACAGATCACAGTTCACAGACTTTATTTCACAATTCAGTTTTCACAGTTCACAGTTCACAGTTCACAGTCCGCAGTTCACTATTCACAGATCATAGTTCACAGTTCACAGTTCACAGTTCACAGTTCACAGTTCACAGTTCCAGTTCCAGTTCCAGTTCACAGTTCACAGTTCACAGTTCACAGTTCACAGTTCACAGTTCACACTTCACTGTTCACAGATCACAGTTCACAGTTCACAGTTCACAGTTCCCAGTTCGCAGGTCACAGTTCACATTTCACAGTTCACTGTCTTCATTTCATACTTCACAGTTCACTGTCTTCATTTCATACTTCACAGTTCACTGTCTTCATTTCATACTTCACAGTTCGCAGTTCACAGTTCACAGTCCACAGTTCACTATTCACAGATCATAGTTCACAGTTCACAGTTCACAGTTCACAGTTCACAGTCCACAGATCACAGTTCACAGACCTTATTTCACACTTCACAGTTCGCAGTTCACAGCTCACAGTTCACAGTTCACAGTTCACAGTCCACAGATCACAGTTCACAGACTTTATTTCACACTTCACAGTTCACAGTTCACAGTTCACAGTTCACAGTTCACAGTTCACAGTTCACAGTTCACAGTTCACAGTTCACAGTTCACAGTTCACAGTTCACTGTTCACAGTTTACAGTTCTCAGTTTACAGTTCTCAGTTCACAGTTGACAGTTCACAGTTCACAGTTCACACTTCACAGTTCACAGTTCACAGTTCACAAATCACAGTTCACAGTTCACAGTTCACAGTCCACAGATCACAGTTCACAGTCTTCATTTCACACTTCACAGTTCGCAGTTCACAGTTCACAGATCACAGATCACAGTTCACAGTTCACAGTTCACAGTTCACAGTTCACTGTTCACAGTTCACTGTTCACAGATCATAGTTCACAGTTCACAGTTCACAGTTCACAGTTCACAGTCTTCATTTCACAATTCACAGTTCGCAGTTCACAGTTCACAGATCACAGTTCACAGATCACAGTTCACAGTTCACAGTTCACAGTTCACAGATCACACTTCAGAGTTCACAGTTCACAGTTCACAGTTCACAGATCACAGTTCACAGACTTCATTTCACAATTCAGTTTTCACAGTTCACAGTTCACAGTCTTCATTTCACAATTCACAGTTCGCAGTTCACAGTTCACAGGTCACAGTTCACAGTTCACAGTTCACAGGTCACAGTTCACAGTCCACAGTTCACTGTTCACAGATCACAGTTCACAGTTCACAGTCCTCATTTCACACTTCACACTTCACACTTCACAGTGCACAGTTCACAGTCCACAGTTCACAGTCCAGAGTTCACTGTTCACAAATCACAGTTCACAGTTCACAGTCCACAGATCACAGTTCACAGTCTTCATTTCACACTTCACAGTTCGCAGTTCACAGTTCACTGATCACACATCACAGTTCACAGTTCACAGTTCACAGTTCACAGTTCACAGTTCCAGTTCCAGTTCCAGTTCACAGTTCACAGTTCACAGTTCACAGTTCACAGTTCACAGTTCACACTTCACTGTTCACAGATCACAGTTCACAGTTCACAGTTCACAGTTCCCAGTTCGCAGGTCACAGTTCACATTTCACAGTTCACTGTCTTCATTTCATACTTCACAGTTCACTGTCTTCATTTCATACTTCACAGTTCACTGTCTTCATTTCATACTTCACAGTTCGCAGTTCACAGTTCACAGTCCACAGTTCACTATTCACAGATCATAGTTCACAGTTCACAGTTCACAGTTCACAGTTCACAGTCCACAGATCACAGTTCACAGACCTTATTTCACACTTCACAGTTCGCAGTTCACAGCTCACAGTTCACAGTTCACAGTTCACAGTCCACAGATCACAGTTCACAGACTTTATTTCACACTTCACAGTTCACAGTTCACAGTTCACAGTTCACAGTTCACAGTTCACAGTTCACAGTTCACAGTTCACAGTTCACAGTTCACAGTTCACTGTTCACAGTTTACAGTTCTCAGTTTACAGTTCTCAGTTCACAGTTGACAGTTCACAGTTCACAGTTCACACTTCACAGTTCACAGTTCACAGTTCACAAATCACAGTTCACAGTTCACAGTTCACAGTCCACAGATCACAGTTCACAGTCTTCATTTCACACTTCACAGTTCGCAGTTCACAGTTCACAGATCACAGATCACAGTTCACAGTTCACAGTTCACAGTTCACAGTTCACTGTTCACAGTTCACTGTTCACAGATCATAGTTCACAGTTCACAGTTCACAGTTCACAGTTCACAGTCTTCATTTCACAATTCACAGTTCGCAGTTCACAGTTCACAGATCACAGTTCACAGATCACAGTTCACAGTTCACAGTTCACAGTTCACAGATCACACTTCAGAGTTCACAGTTCACAGTTCACAGATCACAGTTCACAGACTTCATTTCACAATTCAGTTTTCACAGTTCACAGTTCACAGTCTTCATTTCACAATTCACAGTTCGCAGTTCACAGTTCACAGGTCACAGTTCACAGTTCACAGTTCACAGGTCACAGTTCACAGTCCACAGTTCACTGTTCACAGATCACAGTTCACAGTTCACAGTCCTCATTTCACACTTCACACTTCACACTTCACAGTGCACAGTTCACAGTCCACAGTTCACAGTCCAGAGTTCACTGTTCACAAATCACAGTTCACAGTTCACAGTCCACAGATCACAGTTCACAGTCTTCATTTCACACTTCACAGTTCGCAGTTCACAGTTCACTGATCACACATCACAGTTCACAGTTCACAGTTCACAGTTCACAGTTCACAGTTCACTGTTCACAGTTTACAGTTCTCAGTTTACAGTTCTCAGTTCACAGTTGACAGTTGACAGTTGACAGTTCACACTTCACAGTTCACAGTTCACAGTTCACAGTCCACAGTTCACTGTTCACAGATCACAGTTCACAGATCACAGTCTTCATTTCACACTTCACACTTCACAGTGCACAGTTCACAGTCCACAGTTCACTGTTCACAGTTCACAGTTCACTGTTCACTGTTCACAGTTCACAGTTCACAGTTCACAGTCTTCATTTCACAATTCACAGTTCGCAGTTCACAGTTCGCAGTTCACAGTTCACAGTCCACAGTTCACTGTTCACAAATCACAGTTCACAGTTCACAGTTCACAGTTCACAGTTCACAGTCTTCATTTCACACTTCACAGTTCGCAGTTCACAGTTGACAGATCACAGTTCACAGCTCACAGTTCACAGTTCACAGTTCACAGTTCACTGTTCACAGTTCACTGTTCACAGTTTACAGTTCTCAGTTTACAGTTCTCAGTTCACAGTTGACAGTTCACAGTTCACAGTTCACACTTCACAGTTCACAGTTCACAGTTCACAGTTCACAGTCCACAGTTCACTGTTCACAGATCATAGTTCACAGTTCACAGTTCACAGTCTTCATTTCACAATTCGCAGTTCGCAGTTCACAGTTCACAGATCACAGTTCACAGATCACAGTTCACAGTTCACAGATCACACTTCACAGTTCACAGTTCACAGATCATAGTTCACAGATCACAGTGAACAGACTTTATTTCACAATTCAGTTTTCACAGTTCACACTTCACAGTGCACAGTTCACAGTCCACAGTTCACAGTCCACAGTTCACTGTTCACAAATCACAGTTCACAGTTCACAGTTCACAGTCCACAGATCACAGTTCACAGTCTTCATTTCACACTTCACAGTTCGCAGTTCACAGTTCACAGATCACAGTTCACAGTTCACAGTTCACTGTTCACAGTTTACAGTTCTCAGTTTACAGTTCTCAGTTCACAGTTGACAGTTCACAGTTCACAGTTCACACTTCACAGTTCACAGTTCACAGTCCACAGTTCACTGTTCACAGATCATAGTTCACAGTTCACAGTTCACAGTTCACAGTTCACAGCTCACAGTTCACAGTTCACAGTCTTCATTTCACAATTCGCAGTTCGCAGTTCACAGTTCACATATCACAGTTCACAGTTCACAGTTCACAGTTCACAGTTCACAGATCACACTTCACAGTTCACAGTTCACAGATCATAGTTCACAGATCACAGATCACAGTTCACAGTTCACAGTTCACAGTTCACTGTTCACAGTTTACAGTTCTCAGTTTACAGTTCTCAGTTCACAGTTGACAGTTCACAGTTCACAGTTCACACTTCACAGTTCACAGTTCACAGTTCACAAATCACAGTTCACAGTTCACAGTTCACAGTCCACAGATCACAGTTCACAGTCTTCATTTCACACTTCACAGTTCGCAGTTCACAGTTCACAGATCACAGATCACAGTTCACAGTTCACAGTTCACAGTTCACAGTTCACTGTTCACAGTTCACTGTTCACAGATCATAGTTCACAGTTCACAGTTCACAGTTCACAGTTCACAGTCTTCATTTCACAATTCACAGTTCGCAGTTCACAGTTCACAGATCACAGTTCACAGATCACAGTTCACAGTTCACAGTTCACAGTTCACAGATCACACTTCAGAGTTCACAGTTCACAGTTCACAGATCACAGTTCACAGACTTTATTTCACAATTCAGTTTTCACAGTTCACAGTTCACAGTCTTCATTTCACAATTCACAGTTCGCAGTTCACAGTTCACAGTTCACAGGTCACAGTTCACAGTTCACAGTTCACAGGTCACAGTTCACAGTTCACAGTCCACAGTTCACTGTTCACAGATCACAGTTCACAGTTCACAGTCTTCATTTCAAACTTCACACTTCACACTTCACAGTGCACAGTTCACAGTCCACAGTTCACAGTCCAGAGTTCACTGTTCACAAATCACAGTTCACAGTTCACAGTCCACAGATCACAGTTCACAGTCTTCATTTCACACTTCACAGTTCGCAGTTCACAGTTCACTGATCACACATCACAGTTCACAGTTCACAGTTCACAGTTCACAGTTCACAGTTCACTGTTCACAGTTTACAGTTCTCAGTTTACAGTTCTCAGTTCACAGTTAACAGTTGACAGTTGACAGTTCACACTTCACAGTTCACAGTTCACAGTTCACAGTCCACAGTTCACTGTTCACAGATCACAGTTCACAGATCACAGTCTTCATTTCACACTTCACACTTCACAGTGCACAGTTCACAGTCCACAGTTCACTGTTCACAGTTCACAGTTCACTGTTCACTGTTCACAGTTCACAGTTCACAGTTCACAGTTCACAGTCTTCATTTCACAATTCACAGTTCGCAGTTCACAGTTCACAGTCCACAGTTCACTGTTCACAAATCACAAATCACAGTTCACAGTTCACAGTTCACAGTCCACAGATCACAGTTCACAGTCTTCATTTCACACTTCACAGTTCACAGTTCACAGTTCACAGTTCACAGTTCACAGTTCACAGTTCACAGTTCACAGTTCACAGTTCACAGTTCACAGTTCACAGTTCACAGTTCACAGTTCACAGTTCACAGTTCACTGTTCACAGTTTACAGTTCTCAGTTTACAGTCCTCAGTTCACAGTTGACAGTTCACAGTTCACAGTTCACACTTCACAGTTCACAGTTCACAGTTCACAAATCACAGTTCACAGTTCACAGTTCACAGTCCACAGATCACAGTTCACAGTCTTCATTTCACACTTCACAGTTCGCAGTTCACAGTTCGCAGTTCACAGTTCACAGATCGCAGATCACAGTTCACAGTTCACAGTTCACAGTTCACAGTTCACTGTTCACAGTTCACTGTTCGCAGATCATAGTTCACAGTTCACAGTTCACAGTTCACAGTTCACAGTCTTCATTTCACAATTCACAGTTCGCAGTTCACAGTTCACAGATCACAGTTCACAGATCACAGTTCACAGTTCACAGTTCACAGTTCACAGTTCACAGATCACACTTCAGAGTTCACAGTTCACAGTTCACAGATCACAGTTCACAGACTTTATTTCACAATTCAGTTTTCACAGTTCACAGTTCACAGTCTTCATTTCACAATTCACAGTTCGCAGTTCACAGTTCACAGATCACAGTTCACAGATCACAGTCTTCATTTCACACTTCACACTTCACAGTGCACAGTTCACAGTCCACAGTTCACTGTTCACAGTTCACAGTTCACTGTTCACTGTTCACAGTTCACAGTTCACAGTTCACAGTTCACAGTTCACAGTCTTCATTTCACAATTCACAGTTCGCAGTTCACAGTTCACAGTCCACAGTTCACTGTTCACAAATCACAGTTCACAGTTCACAGTTCACAGTTCACAGTTCACAGTCCACAGATCACAGTTCACAGTCTTCATTTCACACTTCACAGTTCGCAGTTCACAGTTGACAGATCACAGTTCACAGTTCACAGTTCACAGTTCACAGTTCACAGTTCACTGTTCACAGTTCACTGTTCACAGTTTACAGTTCTCAGTTTACAGTTCTCAGTTCACAGTTGACAGTTCACAGTTCACAGTTCACACTTCACAGTTCACAGTTCACAGTTCACAGTTCACAGTCCACAGTTCACTGTTCACAGATCATAGTTCACAGTTCACAGTTCACAGTCTTCATTTCACAATTCGCAGTTCGCAGTTCACAGTTCACAGATCACAGTTCACAGATCACAGTTCACAGTTCACAGTTCACAGTTCACAGATCACACTTCACAGTTCACAGTTCACAGATCATAGTTCACAGATCACAGTTCACAGACTTTATTTCACAATTCAGTTTTCACAGTTCACACTTCACACTTCACAGTGCACAGTTCACAGTCCACAGTTCACAGTCCACAGTTCACTGTTCACAAATCACAGTTCACAGTTCACAGTTCACAGTCCACAGATCACAGTTCACAGTCTTCATTTCACACTTCACAGTTCGCAGTTCACAGTTCACAGATCACAGTTCACAGTTCACAGTTCACTGTTCACAGTTTACAGTTCTCAGTTTACAGTTCTCAGTTCACAGTTGACAGTTCACAGTTCACAGTTCACACTTCACAGTTCACAGTTCACAGTCCACAGTTCACTGTTCACAGATCATAGTTCACAGTTCACAGTTCACAGTTCACAGTTCACAGTTCACAGTTCACAGTTCACAGTTCACAGTTCACAGTTCACAGTTCACAGTCTTCATTTCACAATTCGCAGTTCGCAGTTCACAGTTCACAGATCACAGTTCACAGATCACAGTTCACAGTTCACAGTTCACAGTTCACAGTTCACAGTTCACAGTTCACAGTTCACAGATCAGACTTCACAGTTCACAGTTCACAGATCATAGTTCACAGATCACAGATCACAGTTCACAGTTCACAGTTCACAGTTCACTGTTCACAGTTTACAGTTCACAGTTCACAGTTCACAGTTCACAGTCTTCATTTCACAATTCACAGTTCGCAGTTCACAGTTCACAGATCACAGTTCACAGATCACAGTTCACAGTTCACAGTTCACAGATCACACTTCAGAGTTCACAGTTCACAGTTCACAGATCACAGTTCACAGACTTTATTTCACAATTCAGTTTTCACAGTTCACAGTTCACAGTCTTCATTTCACAATTCACAGTTCGCAGTTCACAGTTCACAGTTCACAGTTCACAGTTCACAGGTCACAGTTCACAGTTCACAGTTCACAGGTCACAGTTCACAGTTCACAGTCCACAGTTCACTGTTCACAGATCACAGTTCACAGTTCACAGTCTTCATTTCACACTTCACACTTCACACTTCACAGTGCACAGTTCACAGTCCACAGTTCACAGTCCAGAGTTCACTGTTCACAAATCACAGTTCACAGTTCACAGTCCACAGATCACAGTTCACAGTCTTCATTTCACACTTCACAGTTCGCAGTTCACAGTTCACTGATCACACATCACAGTTCACAGTTCACAGTTCACAGTTCACAGTTCACAGTTCACTGTTCACAGTTTACAGTTCTCAGTTTACAGTTCTCAGTTCACAGTTAACAGTTGACAGTTGACAGTTCACACTTCACAGTTCACAGTTCACAGTTCACAGTCCACAGTTCACTGTTCACAGATCACAGTTCACAGATCACAGTCTTCATTTCACACTTCACACTTCACAGTGCACAGTTCACAGTCCACAGTTCACTGTTCACAGTTCACAGTTCACTGTTCACTGTTCACAGTTCACAGTTCACAGTTCACAGTTCACAGTCTTCATTTCACAATTCACAGTTCGCAGTTCACAGTTCACAGTCCACAGTTCACTGTTCACAAATCACAAATCACAGTTCACAGTTCACAGTTCACAGTCCACAGATCACAGTTCACAGTCTTCATTTCACACTTCACAGTTCACAGTTCACAGTTCACAGTTCACAGTTCACAGTTCACAGTTCACAGTTCACAGTTCACAGTTCACAGTTCACAGTTCACAGTTCACAGTTCACAGTTCACAGTTCACTGTTCACAGTTTACAGTTCTCAGTTTACAGTTCTCAGTTTACAGTCCTCAGTTCACAGTTGACAGTTCACAGTTCACAGTTCACACTTCACAGTTCACAGTTCACAGTTCACAAATCACAGTTCACAGTTCACAGTTCACAGTCCACAGATCACAGTTCACAGTCTTCATTTCACACTTCACAGTTCGCAGTTCACAGTTCGCAGTTCACAGTTCACAGATCGCAGATCACAGTTCACAGTTCACAGTTCACAGTTCACAGTTCACTGTTCACAGTTCACTGTTCGCAGATCATAGTTCACAGTTCACAGTTCACAGTTCACAGTTCACAGTCTTCATTTCACAATTCACAGTTCGCAGTTCACAGTTCACAGATCACAGTTCACAGATCACAGTTCACAGTTCACAGTTCACAGTTCACAGTTCACAGATCACACTTCAGAGTTCACAGTTCACAGTTCACAGATCACAGTTCACAGACTTTATTTCACAATTCAGTTTTCACAGTTCACAGTTCACAGTCTTCATTTCACAATTCACAGTTCGCAGTTCACAGTTCACAGATCACAGTTCACAGATCACAGTCTTCATTTCACACTTCACACTTCACAGTGCACAGTTCACAGTCCACAGTTCACTGTTCACAGTTCACAGTTCACTGTTCACTGTTCACTGTTCACAGTTCACAGTTCACAGTTCACAGTTCACAGTTCACAGTCTTCATTTCACAATTCACAGTTCGCAGTTCACAGTTCACAGTCCACAGTTCACTGTTCACAAATCACAGTTCACAGTTCACAGTTCACAGTTCACAGTTCACAGTCCACAGATCACAGTTCACAGTCTTCATTTCACACTTCACAGTTCGCAGTTCACAGTTGACAGATCACAGTTCACAGTTCACAGTTCACAGTTCACAGTTCACAGTTCACTGTTCACAGTTCACTGTTCACAGTTTACAGTTCTCAGTTTACAGTTCTCAGTTCACAGTTGACAGTTCACAGTTCACAGTTCACACTTCACAGTTCACAGTTCACAGTTCACAGTTCACAGTCCACAGTTCACTGTTCACAGATCATAGTTCACAGTTCACAGTTCACAGTCTTCATTTCACAATTCGCAGTTCGCAGTTCACAGTTCACAGATCACAGTTCACAGATCACAGTTCACAGTTCACAGTTCACAGTTCACAGTTCACAGATCACACTTCACAGTTCACAGTTCACAGATCATAGTTCACAGATCACAGTTCACAGACTTTATTTCACAATTCAGTTTTCACAGTTCACACTTCACACTTCACAGTGCACAGTTCACAGTCCACAGTTCACAGTCCACAGTTCACTGTTCACAAATCACAGTTCACAGTTCACAGTTCACAGTCCACAGATCACAGTTCACAGTCTTCATTTCACACTTCACAGTTCGCAGTTCACAGTTCACAGATCACAGTTCACAGTTCACAGTTCACTGTTCACAGTTTACAGTTCTCAGTTTACAGTTCTCAGTTCACAGTTGACAGTTCACAGTTCACAGTTCACACTTCACAGTTCACAGTTCACAGTCCACAGTTCACTGTTCACAGATCATAGTTCACAGTTCACAGTTCACAGTTCACAGTTCACAGTTCACAGTTCACAGTTCACAGTTCACAGTTCACAGTCTTCATTTCACAATTCGCAGTTCGCAGTTCACAGTTCACAGATCACAGTTCACAGATCACAGTTCACAGTTCACAGTTCACAGTTCACAGTTCACAGTTCACAGTTCACAGTTCACAGATCAGACTTCACAGTTCACAGTTCACAGATCATAGTTCACAGATCACAGATCACAGTTCACAGTTCACAGTTCACAGTTCACTGTTCACAGTTTACAGTTCACAGTTCACAGTTCACAGTTCACAGTCTTCATTTCACAATTCACAGTTCGCAGTTCACAGTTCACAGATCACAGTTCACAGATCACAGTTCACAGTTCACAGTTCACAGATCACACTTCAGAGTTCACAGTTCACAGTTCACAGATCACAGTTCACAGACTTTATTTCACAATTCAGTTTTCACAGTTCACAGTTCACAGTCTTCATTTCACAATTCACAGTTCGCAGTTCACAGTTCACAGTTCACAGTTCACAGTTCACAGGTCACAGTTCACAGTTCACAGTTCACAGGTCACAGTTCACAGTTCACAGTCCACAGTTCACTGTTCACAGATCACAGTTCACAGTTCACAGTCTTCATTTCACACTTCACACTTCACACTTCACACTTCACAGTGCACAGTTCACAGTCCACAGTTCACAGTCCAGAGTTCACTGTTCACAAATCACAGTTCACAGTTCACAGTCCACAGATCACAGTTCACAGTCTTCATTTCACACTTCACAGTTCGCAGTTCACAGTTCACTGATCACACATCACAGTTCACAGTTCACAGTTCACAGTTCACAGTTCACAGTTCACTGTTCACAGTTTACAGTTCTCAGTTTACAGTTCTCAGTTCACAGTTGACAGTTGACAGTTGACAGTTCACACTTCACTGTTCACAGTTCACAGTTCACTGTTCACTGTTCACAGTTCACAGTTCACAGTTCACAGTTCACAGTCTTCATTTCACAATTCACAGTTCGCAGTTCACAGTTCACAGTCCACAGTTCACTGTTCACAAATCACAGTTCACAGTTCACAGTTCACAGTTCACAGTTCACAGTCCACAGATCACAGTTCACAGTCTTCATTTCACACTTCACAGTTCGCAGTTCACAGTTGACAGATCACAGTTCACAGTTCACAGTTCACAGTTCACTGTTCACAGTTCACTGTTCACAGTTCACTGTTCACAGTTTACAGTTCTCAGTTTACAGTTCTCAGTTCACAGTTGACAGTTCACAGTTCACAGTTCACACTTCACAGTTCACAGTTCACAGTTCACAGTTCACAGTTCACAGTCCACAGTTCACTGTTCACAGATCATAGTTCACAGTTCACAGTTCACAGTCTTCATTTCACAATTCGCAGTTCGCAGTTCACAGTTCACAGATCACAGTTCACAGATCACAGTTCACAGTTCACAGTTCACAGTTCACAGATCACACTTCACAGTTCACAGTTCACAGATCATAGTTCACAGATCACAGTTCACAGACTTTATTTCACAATTCAGTTTTCACAGTTCACACTTCACAGTGCACAGTTCACAGTCCACAGTTCACAGTCCACAGTTCACTGTTCACAAATCACAGTTCACAGTTCACAGTTCACAGTCCACAGATCACAGTTCACAGTCTTCATTTCACACTTCACAGTTCGCAGTTCACAGTTCACAGATCACAGTTCACAGTTCACAGTTCACTGTTCACAGTTTACAGTTCTCAGTTTACAGTTCTCAGTTCACAGTTGACAGTTCACAGTTCACAGTTCACACTTCACAGTTCACAGTTCACAGTCCACAGTTCACTGTTCACAGATCATAGTTCACAGTTCACAGTTCACAGTTCACAGTTCACAGTTCACAGTTCACAGTCTTCATTTCACAATTCGCAGTTCGCAGTTCACAGTTCACAGATCACAGTTCACAGATCACAGTTCACAGTTCACAGTTCACAGTTCACAGTTCACAGATCACACTTCACAGTTCACAGTTCACAGATCATAGTTCACAGATCACAGATCACAGTTCACAGTTCACAGTTCACAGTTCACTGTTCACAGTTTACAGTTCTCAGTTTACAGTTCTCAGTTCACAGTTGACAGTTCACAGTTCACAGTTCACACTTCACAGTTCACAGTTCACAGTCCACAGTTCACTGTTCACAGATCATAGTTCACAGTTCACAGTTCACAGTTCACAGTTCACAGTTCACAGTTCCAGTTCACAGTTCACAGTTCACAGTTCACAGTTCACAGTTCACACTTCACTGTTCACAGATCACAGTTCACAGTTCCCAGTTCGCAGGTCACAGTTCACATTTCACAGTTCACTGTCTTCATTTCATACTTCACAGTTCACTGTCTTCATTTCATACTTCACAGTTCGCAGTTCACAGTTCACAGTTCACAGTTCACAGTTCACAGGTCACAGTTCACAGTTCACAGGTCACAGTTCACAGTTCACAGTCCACAGTTCACTGTTCACAGATCACAGTTCACAGATCACAGTCTTCATTTCACACTTCACACTTCACAGTGCACAGTTCACATTTCACACTTCACTGTTCACAAATCACAGTTCACACTTCACAGTTCACAGTTCACAGTCCACAGATCACAGTTCACAGACTTTATTTCACACTTCACAGTTGGCAGTTCACAGTTCACAGTTCACAGTTCACAGTTCACAGTTCACAGTTCACTGTTCACAGTTTACAGTTTACAGTTCTCAGTTTACAGTTCTCAGTTCACAGTTGACAGTTCACAGTTCACAATTCACACTTCACAGTTCACAGTTCACAGTTCACAGTCCACAGTTCACTGTTCACAATTCACAGTTCACAGTTCACAGTTCACAGTTCACAGTTCACAGTTCACAGTTCACAGTTTACTGTTCACTGTTCACAGATCACAGTTCACAGTTCACAGCCTTCATTTCACAATTCACAGTTCGCAGTTCACAGTTCACAGGTCACAGTTCACAGTTCACAGGTCACAGTTCACAGTTCACAGTCCACAGTTCACTGTTCACAGATCACAGTTCACAGTTCACAGTCTTCATTTCACACTTCACACTTCACACTTCACAGTGCACAGTTCACAGTCCACAGTTCACAGTCCACAGTTCACAGTCCACAGTTCACTGTTCACAAATCACAGTTCACAGTTCACAGTTCACAGTCCACAGATCACAGTTCACAGTCTTCATTTCACACTTCACAGTTCGCAGTTCACAGTTCACAGTTCACAGTTCACTGTTCACTGTTCACAGATCACAGTTCACAGTTCACAGTCTTCATTTCACAATTCACAGTTCGCAGTTCACAGTTCACAGGTCACAGTTCACAGTTCACAGGTCAGAGTTCACAGTTCACAGTCCACTGTTCACTGTTCACAGATCACAGTTCACAGTTCACAGTCTTCATTTCACAATTCACAGTTCGCAGTTCACAGTTCACAGGTCACAGTTCACAGTTCACAGGTCACAGTTCACAGTTCACAGTCCACAGTTCACTGTTCACAGATCACAGTTCACAGTTCACAGTCTTCAATTCACACTTCACACTTCACACTTCACAGTGCACAGTTCACAGTCCACAGTTCACAGTCCACAGTTCACTGTTCACAAATCACAGTTCACAGTTCACAGTTCACAGTCCACAGATCACAGTTCACAGTCTTCATTTCACACTTCACAGTTCGCAGTTCACAGTTCACAGATCACAGTTCACAGTTCACAGTTCACAGTTCACAGTTCACAGTTCACAGTTCACTGTTCACAGTTTACAGTTCTCAGTTTACAGTTCTCAGTTCACAGTTGACAGTTCACAGTTCACAGTTCACAGTTCACACTTCACAGTTCACAGTTCACAGTCCACAGTTCACTGTTCACAGATCATAGTTCACAGTTCACAGTTCACAGTTCACAGTTCACAGTCTTCATTTCACAATTCACAGTTCGCAGTTCACAGTTCACAGATCACAGTTCACAGATCACAGTTCACAGTTCACAGTTCACAGTTCACAGTTCACAGATCACACTTCACAGTTCACAGTTCACAGATCACAGTTCACAGATCACAGTTCACAGACTTTATTTCACATTTCAGTTTTCACAGTTCACAGATCACAGTTGACAGTCCGCAGTTCACTGTTCACAGATCATAGTTCACAGTTCACAGTTCATTGTTCACAGTTCACAGTTCACAGTTCCAGTTCACAGTTCACAGTTCACAGTTCACAGTTCACAGTTCACAGTTCACACTTCACAGTTCACAGTTCACAGTTCACAGTTCACAGTTCACAGTTCACAGTTCACAGTTCCCAGTTCGCAGGTCACAGTTCACATTTCACAGTTCACAGTTCACAGTCCACAGTTCACTGTTCACAGATCACAGTTCTCAGTTTTCATTTCACACTTCACACTTCACACTTCACAGTGCACAGTTCACAGTCCACAGTTCACTGTTCACAAATCACAGTTCACAGTTCACAGTTCACAGTCCACAGATCACAGTTCACAGTCTTCATTTCACACTTCACAGTTCGCAGTTCACAGTTCACAGATCACAGTTCACAGTTCACAGTTCACAGTTCACAGTTCACAGTTCCAGTTCACAGTTCAAAGAAACACAGTTCACAGTTCACAGTTCACACTTCACTGTTCACAGATCACAGTTCACAGTTCACAGTTCACAGTTCACAGTTCCCAGTTCGCAGGTCACAGTTCACATTTCACAGTTCACTGTCTTCATTTCATACTTCACAGTTCACTGTCTTCATTTCATACTTCACAGTTCGCAGTTCACAGTTCACAGTTCACAGTTCACAGTTCACTGTCTTCATTTCATACTTCACAGTTCGCAGTTCACAGTTCACAGTTCACAGTTCACAGTTCACATGTCACAGTTCACAGTTCACAGGTCACAGGTCACAGTTCACAGTTCACAGTCCACAGTGCACTGTTTACAGATCACACTTCACAGATCACAGTCTTCATTTCACACTTCACACTTCACAGTGCACAATTCACAGTCCACAGTTCACTGTTCACAAATCACAGTTCACACTTCACAGTTCACAGTTCACAGTCCACAGATCACAGTTCACAGACTTTATTTCACACTTCACAGTTCGCAGTTCACAGCTCACAGTTCACAGTTCACAGTTCACAGTTCGCAGGTCACAGTTCACATTTCACAGTTCACTGTCTTCATTTCATACTTCACAGTTCGCAGTTCACAGTTCACAGGTCACAGTTCACAGCCCAATGTTCACAGTTCACAGATCACAGTTCACAGTTCACAGACTTTATTTCACAATTCAGTTTTCACAGTTCACAGTTCACAGTTCTCAGTTCACAGTTCACAGTTCACAGATCACAGTTCACAGTCTTCATTTCACACTTCAGTCTTCACAGGGCACAGTTCACAGTTCACAGTCTTCATTTCACAATTCACAGTTCGCAGTTTACAGTTCACAGATCACACTTCACAGTTCACAGTTCACAGATCACAGTTCACAGATCACAGTTCACAGATCACAGTTCACAGATCACAGTTCACAGACTTTATTTCACAATTCAGTTTTCACAGTTCACAGTTCACAGTTCACAGTCCGCAGTTCACTGTTCACAGATCATAGTTCACCGTTCACAGTTCACAGTTCACAGTTCACAGTTCACAGTTCACAGTTCCAGTTCACAGTTCACAGTTCACAGTTCACAGTTCACAGTTCACAGTTCACACTTCACTGTTCACAGATCACAGTTCACAGTTCACAGTTCACAGTTCCCAGTTCGCAGGTCACAGTTCACATTTCACAGTTCACTGTCTTCATTTCATAGTTCACAGTTCACTGTCTTCATTTCATACTTCACAGTTCACTGTCTTCATTTCATACTTCACAGTTCGCAGTTCACAGTCCACAGTTCACTGTTCACAGATCACAGTTCACAGATCACAGTCTTCATTTCACACTTCACACTTCACAGTGCACAGTTCACAGTCCACAGTTCACTGTTCACAAATCACAGTTCACACTTCACAGTTCACAGTTCACAGTCCACAGATCACAGTTCACAGACTTTATTTCACACTTCACAGTTCACAGTTCACAGTTCACAGTTCACAGTTCACAGTTCACAGTTCACAGTTCACAGTTCACAGTTCACAGTTCACTGTTCACAGTTTACAGTTCTCAGTTTACAGTTCTCAGTTCACAGTTGACAGATCACAGTTCACAGTTCACACTTCACAGTTCACAGTTCACAGTTCACAAATCACAGTTCACAGTTCACAGTTCACAGTCCACAGATCACAGTTCACAGTCTTCATTTCACACTTCACAGTTCGCAGTTCACAGTTCACAGATCACAGATCACAGTTCACAGTTCACAGTTCACAGTTCACAGTTCACAGTTCACTGTTCACAGTTCACTGTTCACAGATCATAGTTCACAGTTTACAGTTCACAGTTCACAGTTCACAGTTCACAGTCTTCATTTCACAATTCACAGTTCGCAGTTCACAGTTCACAGATCACAGTTCACAGATCACAGTTCACAGTTCACAGTTCACAGTTCACAGATCACACTTCAGAGTTCACAGTTCACAGTTCACAGATCACAGTTCACAGACTTTATTTCACAATTCAGTTTTCACAGTTCACAGTTCACAGTTCACAGTTCACAGTTCCAGTTCCAGTTCCAGTTCCAGTTCCAGTTCACAGTTCACAGTTCACAGTTCACAGTTCACACTTCACTGTTCACAGATCACAGTTCACAGTTCACAGTTCACAGTTCACAGTTCACAGTTCACAGGTCACAGTTCACAGTTCACAGTTCACAGGTCACAGGTCACAGTTCACAGTTCACAGTTCACAGTCCACAGTTCACTGTTCACAGATCACAGTTCACAGATCACTGTCTTCATTTCACACTTCACACTTCACAGTGCACAGTTCACAGTCCACAGTTCACTGTTCACAAATCACAGTTCACACTTCACAGTTCACAGTTCACAGTCCACAGATCACAGTTCACAGACTTTATTTCACACTTCACAGTTCGCAGTTCACAGTTCACAGTTCACAGTTCATAGTTCGCAGGTCACAGTTCACATTTCACAGTTCACTGTCTTCATTTCATACTTCACAGTTCGCAGTTCACAGTTCACAGGTCACAGTTCACAGCCCACTGTTCACAGTTCACAGATCACAGTTCACAGTTCACAGACTTTATTTCACAATTCAGTTTTCACAGTTCACAGTTCACAGTTCTCAGTTCACAGTTCACAGTTCACAGATCACAGTTCACAGTCTTCATTTCACACTTCAGTCTTCACAGGGCACAGTTCACAGTTCACAGTCTTCATTTCACAATTCACAGTTCGCAGTAGACAGTTCACAGATCACAGTTCACAGATCACAGTTCACAGTTCACAGTTCACAGATCATAGTTCACAGATCACAGTTCACAGACTTTATTTCACAATTCAGTTATCACAGTTCACACTTCACAGTGCACAGTTCACAGTCCACAGTTCACAGTCCACAGTTCACTGTTCACAAATCACAGTTCACAGTTCACAGTTCACAGTCCACAGATCACAGTTCACAGTCTTCATTTCACACTTCACAGTTCGCAGTTCACAGTTCACAGTTCACAGATCACAGTTCACAGTTCACAGTTCACAGTTCACAGTTCACAGTTCACAGTTCACTGTTCACAGTTTACAGTTCTCAGTTTACAGTTCTCAGTTCACAGTTGACAGTTCACAGTTCACAGTTCACAGTTCACAGTTCACACTTCACTGTTCACAGATCACAGTTCACAGTTCACAGTTCACAGTTCCCAGTTCGCAGGTCACAGTTCACATTTCACAGTTCACTGTCTTCATTTCATACTTCACAGTTCACTGTCTTCATTTCATACTTCACAGTTCGCAGTTCACAGTTCACAGTTCACAGTTCACAGTTCACAGTTCACAGGTCACAGTTCACAGTTCACAGGTCACAGTTCACAGTTCACAGTCCACAGTTCACTGTTCACAGATCACAGATCACAGTTCACAGATCACAGTCTTCATTTCACACTTCACACTTCACAGTGCACAGTTCACATTTCACAGTTCACTGTTCACAAATCACAGTTCACAGTTCACAGTTCACAGTTCACAGTCCACAGATCACAGTTCACAGACTTTATTTCACACTTCACAGTTGGCAGTTCACAGTTCACAGTTCACAGTTCACAGTTGACAGTTCACAGTTCACAATTCACACTTCACAGTTCACAGTTCACAGTTCACAGTCCACAGTTCACTGTTCACAATTCACAGTTCACAGTTCACAGTTCACAGTTCACAGTTCACAGTTTACTGTTCACTGTTCACAGATCACAGTTCACAGTTCACAGCCTTCATTTCACAATTCACAGTTCGCAGTTCACAGTTCACAGGTCACAGTTCACAGTTCACAGGTCACAGTTCACAGTCCACAGTCCACAGTTCACTGTTCACAGATCACAGTTCACAGTTCACAGTCTTCATTTCACACTTCACACTTCACACTTCACAGTGCACAGTTCACAGTCCACAGTTCACAGTCCACAGTTCACAGTCCACAGTTCACTGTTCACAAATCACAGTTCACAGTTCACAGTTCACAGTCCACAGATCACAGTTCACAGTCTTCATTTCACACTTCACAGTTCGCAGTTCACAGTTCACAGTTCACAGTTCACTGTTCACTGTTCACAGATCACAGTTCACAGTTCACAGTCTTCATTTCACAATTCACAGTTCGCAGTTCACAGTTCACAGGTCACAGTTCACAGTTCACAGGTCACAGTTCACAGTTCACAGTCCACTGTTCACTGTTCACAGATCACAGTTCACAGTTCACAGTCTTCATTTCACAATTCACAGTTCGCAGTTCACAGTTCACAGGTCACAGTTCACAGTTCACAGGTCACAGTTCACAGTTCACAGTCCACAGTTCACTGTTCACAGATCACAGTTCACAGTTCACAGTCTTCATTTCACACTTCACACTTCACACTTCACAGTGCACAGTTCACAGTCCACAGTTCACAGTCCACAGTTCACTGTTCACAAATCACAGTTCACAGTTCACAGTTCACAGTCCACAGATCACAGTTCACAGTCTTCATTTCACACTTCACAGTTCGCAGTTCACAGTTCACAGATCACAGTTCACAGTTCACAGTTCACAGTTCACAGTTCACAGTTCACAGTTCACTGTTCACAGTTTACAGTTCTCAGTTTACAGTTCTCAGTTCACAGTTGACAGTTCACAGTTCACAGTTCACAGTTCACACTTCACAGTTCACAGTTCACAGTCCACAGTTCACTGTTCACAGATCATAGTTCACAGTTCACAGTTCACAGTTCACAGTTCACAGTTCACAGTCTTCATTTCACAATTCACAGTTCGCAGTTCACAGTTCACAGATCACAGTTCACAGATCACAGTTCACAGTTCACAGTTCACAGTTCACAGATCACACTTCACAGTTCACAGTTCACAGATCACAGTTCACAGATCACAGTTCACAGACTTTATTTCACATTTCAGTTTTCACAGTTCACAGTTGACAGTCCGCAGTTCACTGTTCACAGATCATAGTTCACAGTTCACAGTTCATTGTTCACAGTTCACAGTTCACAGTTCCAGTTCACAGTTCACAGTTCACAGTTCACAGTTCACAGTTCACAGTTCACAGTTCACAGTTCACAGTTCACTGTTCACAGATCACAGTTCACAGTTCACAGTTCACAGTTCACAGTTCACAGTTCACAGTTCCAGTTCACAGTTCAAAGAAACACAGTTCACAGTTCACAGTTCACACTTCACTGTTCACAGATCACAGTTCACAGTTCACAGTTCACAGTTCACAGTTCACAGTTCCCAGTTCGCAGGTCACAGTTCACATTTCACAGTTCACTGTCTTCATTTCATACTTCACAGTTCACTGTCTTCATTTCATACTTCACAGTTCGCAGTTCACAGTTCACAGTTCACAGTTCACAGTTCACTGTCTTCATTTCATACTTCACAGTTCGCAGTTCACAGTTCACAGTTCACAGTTCACAGTTCACATGTCACAGTTCACAGTTCACAGGTCACAGGTCACAGTTCACAGTTCACAGTTCACAGTTCGCAGGTCACAGTTCACATTTCACAGTTCACTGTCTTCATTTCATACTTCACAGTTCGCAGTTCACAGTTCACAGGTCACAGTTCACAGCCCAATGTTCACAGTTCACAGATCACAGTTCACAGTTCACAGACTTTATTTCACAATTCAGTTTTCACAGTTCACAGTTCACAGTTCACAGTTCTCAGTTCACAGTTCACAGTTCACAGATCACAGTTCACAGTCTTCATTTCACACTTCAGTCTTCACAGGGCACAGTTCACAGTTCACAGTCTTCATTTCACAATTCACAGTTCGCAGTTTACAGTTCACAGATCACACTTCACAGTTCACAGTTCACAGATCACAGTTCACAGATCACAGTTCACAGACTTTATTTCACAATTCAGTTTTCACAGTTCACAGTTCACAGTTCACAGTCCGCAGTTCACTGTTCACAGATCATAGTTCACAGTTCACAGTTCACAGTTCACAGTTCACAGTTCACAGTTCCAGTTCACAGTTCACAGTTCACAGTTCACAGTTCACAGTTCACAGTTCACACTTCACTGTTCACAGATCACAGTTCACAGTTCACAGTTCACAGTTCCCAGTTCGCAGGTCACAGTTCACATTTCACAGTTCACTGTCTTCATTTCATACTTCACAGTTCACTGTCTTCATTTCATACTTCACAGTTCACTGTCTTCATTTCATACTTCACAGTTCGCAGTTCACAGTCCACAGTTCACTGTTCACAGATCACAGTTCACAGATCACAGTCTTCATTTCACACTTCACACTTCACAGTGCACAGTTCACAGTCCACAGTTCACTGTTCACAAATCACAGTTCACACTTCACAGTTCACAGTTCACAGTCCACAGATCACAGTTCACAGACTTTATTTCACACTTCACAGTTCACAGTTCACAGTTCACTGTTCACAAATCACAGTTCACACTTCACAGTTCACAGTTCACAGTCCACAGATCACAGTTCACAGACTTTATTTCACACTTCACAGTTCGCAGTTCACAGCTCACAGTTCACAGTTCACAGTTCACAGTTCGCAGGTCACAGTTCACATTTCACAGTTCACTGTCTTCATTTCATACTTCACAGTTCGCAGTTCACAGTTCACAGCCCAATGTTCACAGTTCACAGATCACAGTTCACAGTTCACAGACTTTATTTCACAATTCAGTTTTCACAGTTCACAGTTCACAGTTCTCAGTTCACAGTTCACAGTTCACAGATCACAGTTCACAGTCTTCATTTCACACTTCAGTCTTCACAGGGCACAGTTCACAGTTCACAGTCTTCATTTCACAATTCACAGTTCGCAGTTTACAGTTCACAGATCACACTTCACAGTTCACAGTTCACAGATCACAGTTCACAGATCACAGTTCACAGACTTTATTTCACAATTCAGTTTTCACAGTTCACAGTTCACAGTTCACAGTCCGCAGTTCACTGTTCACAGATCATAGTTCACAGTTCACAGTTCACAGTTCACAGTTCACAGTCCCAGTTCACAGTTCACAGTTCACAGTTCACAGTTCACAGTTCACAGTTCACACTTCACTGTTCACAGATCACAGTTCACAGTTCACAGTTCCCAGTTCGCAGGTCACAGTTCACATTTCACAGTTCACTGTCTTCATTTCATACTTCACAGTTCACTGTCTTCATTTCATACTTCACAGTTCACTGTCTTCATTTCATACTTCACAGTTCGCAGTTCACAGTTCACAGTCCACAGTTCACTGTTCACAGATCACAGTTCACAGATCACAGTCTTCATTTCACACTTCACACTTCACAGTGCACAGTTCACAGTCCACAGTTCACTGTTCACAAATCACAGTTCACACTTCACAGTTCACAGTTCACAGTCCACAGATCACAGTTCACAGACTTTATTTCACACTTCACAGTTCACAGTTCACAGTTCACAGTTCACAGTTCACAGTTCACAGTTCACAGTTCACAGTTCACAGTTCACAGTTCACAGTTCACAGTTCACAGTTCACTGTTCACAGTTTACAGTTCTCAGTTTACAGTTCTCAGTTCACAGTTGACAGATCACAGTTCACAGTTCACACTTCACAGTTCACAGTTCACAGTTCACAAATCACAGTTCACAGTTCACAGTTCACAGTCCACAGATCACAGTTCACAGTCTTCATTTCACACTTCACAGTTCGCAGTTCACAGTTCACAGATCACAGATCACAGTTCACAGTTCACTGTTCACAGTTCACAGTTCACTGTTCACAGTTCACTGTTCACAGATCATAGTTCACAGTTTACAGTTCACAGTTCACAGTTCACAGTTCACAGTTCACAGTCTTCATTTCACAATTCACAGTTCGCAGTTCACAGTTCACAGATCACAGTTCACAGATCACAGTTCACAGTTCACAGTTCACAGTTCACAGATCACACTTCAGAGTTCACAGTTCACAGTTCACAGATCACAGTTCACAGACTTTATTTCACAATTCAGTTTTCACAGTTCACAGTTCACAGTTCCAGTTCCAGTTCACAGTTCACAGTTCACAGTTCACAGTTCACAGTTCACAGTTCACAGTTCACAGTTCACAGTTCACACTTCACTGTTCACAGATCACAGTTCACAGTTCACAGTTCACAGTTCACAGTTCACAGGTCACAGTTCACAGTTCACAGTTCACAGGTCACAGGTCACAGTTCACAGTTCACAGTTCACAGTCCACAGTTCACTGTTCACAGATCACAGTTCACAGAACACAGTCTTCATTTCACACTTCACACTTCACAGTGCACAGTTCACTATTCACAGCTCACAGTTCTCAGTTCACAGATCACAGTTCACAGTCTCCATTTCACACTTCACAGTTCGCAGTTCACAGTTCACAGATCACAGTTCACAGTTCACAGTTCACACTTCACAGTTCACAGGTCACAGTTCTCAGTTCACAGATCTCAGTTCACAGTCTTCATTTCACAGCTCACAGTTCACAGTTCACAGTTCAAAGTTCGCAGGTCACAGTTCACATTTCACAGTTCACTGTCTTCATTTCATACTTCACAGTTCGCAGTTCACAGTTCACAGGTCACAGTTCACAGCCCAATGTTCACAGTTCACAGATCACAGTTCACAGTTCACAGACTTTATTTCACAATTCAGTTTTCACAGTTCAAAGTTCACAGTTCACAGTTCTCAGTTCACAGTTCACAGTTCACAGATCACAGTTCACAGTCTTCATTTCACACTTCAGTCTTCACAGGGCACAGTTCACAGTTCACAGTCTTCATTTCACAATTCACAGTTCGCAGTTTACAGTTCACAGATCACACTTCACAGTTCACAGTTCACAGATCACAGTTCACAGATCACAGTTCACAGACTTTATTTCACAATTCAGTTTTCACAGTTCACAGTTCACAGTTCACAGTCCGCAGTTCACTGTTCACAGATCATAGTTCACAGTTCACAGTTCACAGTTCACAGTTCGCAGTTCACAGTCCACAGTTCACAGTTCACAGTTCACAGATCACAGTTCACAGTCTTCATTTCACACTTCACTGTTCACAGATCACAGTTCACAGTTCACAGTTCACAGTTCCCAGTTCGCAGGTCACAGTTCACATTTCACAGTTCACTGTCTTCATTTCATACTTCACAGTTCACTGTCTTCATTTCATACTTCACAGTTCACTGTCTTCATTTCATACTTCACAGTTCGCAGTTCACAGTCCACAGTTCACTGTTCACAGATCACAGTTCACAGATCACAGTCTTCATTTCACACTTCACACTTCACAGTGCACAGTTCACAGTTCACAGTCTTCATTTCACAATTCACAGTTCGCAGTTTACAGTTCACAGATCACACTTCACAGTTCACAGTTCACAGATCACAGTTCACAGATCACAGTTCACAGACTTTATTTCACAATTCAGTTTTCACAGTTCACAGTTCACAGTTCACAGTCCGCAGTTCACTGTTCACAGATCATAGTTCACAGTTCACAGCCCAATGTTCACAGTTCACAGATCATAGTTCACAGTTCACAGCCCAATGTTCACAGTTCACAGATCACAGTTCACAGTTCACAGACTTTATTTCACAATTCAGTTTTCACAGTTCAAAGTTCACAGTTCACAGTTCTCAGTTCACAGTTCACAGTTCACAGATCACAGTTCACAGTCTTCATTTCACACTTCAGTCTTCACAGGGCACAGTTCACAGTTCACAGTCTTCATTTCACAATTCACAGTTCGCAGTTTACAGTTCACAGATCACACTTCACAGTTCACAGTTCACAGATCACAGTTCACAGATCACAGTTCACAGACTTTATTTCACAATTCAGTTTTCACAGTTCACAGTTCACAGTTCACAGTCCGCAGTTCACTGTTCACAGATCATAGTTCACAGTTCACAGTTCACAGTTCACAGTTCACAGTTCACAGTTCACAGTTCCAGTTCACAGTTCACAGTTCACAGTTCACAGTTTACAGTTCACAGTTCACAGTTCACACTTCACTGTTCACAGATCACAGTTCACAGTTCACAGTTCACAGTTCCCAGTTCGCAGGTCACAGTTCACATTTCACAGTTCACTGTCTTCATTTCATACTTCACAGTTCACTGTCTTCATTTCATACTTCACAGTTCACTGTCTTCATTTCATACTTCACAGTTCGCAGTTCACAGTCCACAGTTCACAGTTCACAGTTCACAGATCACAGTTCACAGTCTTCATTTCACACTTCAGTCTTCACAGGGCACAGTTCACAGTTCACAGTCTTCATTTCACAATTCACAGTTCGCAGTTTACAGTTCACAGATCACACTTCACAGTTCACTGTTCACAGATCATAGTTCACAGTTTACAGTTCACAGTTCACAGTTCACAGTTCACAGTTCACAGTCTTCATTTCACAATTCACAGTTCGCAGTTCACAGTTCACAGATCACAGTTCACAGATCACAGTTCACAGTTCACAGTTCACAGTTCACAGTTCACAGATCACACTTCAGAGTTCACAGTTCACAGTTCACAGATCACAGTTCACAGACTTTATTTCACAATTCAGTTTTCACAGTTCACAGTTCACAGTTCCAGTTCCAGTTCCAGTTCACAGTTCACAGTTCACAGTTCACAGTTCACAGTTCACAGTTCACAGTTCACAGTTCACTGTTCACACTTCACTGTTCACAGATCACAGTTCACAGTTCACAGTTCACAGTTCACAGTTCACAGGTCACAGTTCACAGTTCACAGTTCACAGGTCACTGGTCACAGTTCACAGTTCACAGTTCACAGTCCACAGTTCACTGTTCACAGATCACAGTTCACAGATCACAGTCTTCATTTCACACTTCACACTTCACAGTGCACAGTTCACAGTCCACAGTTCACTGTTCACAAATCACAGTTCACACTTCACAGTTCACAGTTCACAGTCCACAGATCACAGTTCACAGACTTTATTTCACACTTCACAGTTCGCAGTTCACAGTTCACAGTTCACAGTTCACAGTTCACAGTTCACAGTTCGCAGGTCACAGTTCACATTTCACAGTTCACTGTCTTCATTTCATACTTCACAGTTCGCAGTTCACAGTTCACAGGTCACAGTTCACAGCCCACTGTTCACAGTTCACAGATCACAGTTCACAGTTCACAGACTTTATTTCACAATTCAGTTTTCACAGTTCACAGTTCACAGTTCCAGTTCCAGTTCACAGTTCACAGTTCACAGTTCACAGTTCACAGTTCACAGTTCACAGTTCACAGTTCACTGTTCACACTTCACTGTTCACAGATCACAGTTCACAGTTCACAGTTCACAGTCCACAGATCACAGTTCACAGTCTTCATTTCACAATTCACAGTTCGCAGTTTACAGTTCACAGATCACACTTCACAGTTCACTGTTCACAGATCATAGTTCACAGTTTACAGTTCACAGTTCACAGTTCACAGTTCACAGTTCACAGTCTTCATTTCACAATTCACAGTTCGCAGTTCACAGTTCACAGATCACAGTTCACAGATCACAGTTCACAGTTCACAGTTCACAGTTCACAGATCACACTTCAGAGTTCACAGTTCACAGTTCACAGATCACAGTTCACAGACTTTATTTCACAATTCAGTTTTCACAGTTCACAGTTCACAGTTCCAGTTCCAGTTCACAGTTCACAGTTCACAGTTCACAGTTCACAGTTCACAGTTCACAGTTCACAGTTCACAGTTCACTGTTCACACTTCACTGTTCACAGATCACAGTTCACAGTTCACAGTTCACAGTCCACAGATCACAGTTCACAGTCTTCATTTCACACTTCACAGTTCGCAGTTCACAGTTCACAGTTCACAGTTCACTGTTCACTGTTCACAGATCACAGTTCACAGTTCACAGTCTTCATTTCACAATTCACAGTTCGCAGTTCACAGTTCACAGGTCACAGTTCACAGTTCACAGGTCACAGTTCACAGTTCACAGTCCACTGTTCACTGTTCACTGATCACAGTTCACAGTTCACAGTCTTCATTTCACAATTCACAGTTCGCAGTTCACAGTTCACAGGTCACAGTTCACAGTTCACAGGTCACAGTTCACAGTTCACAGTCCACAGTTCACTGTTCACAGATCACAGTTCACAGTTCACAGTCTTCATTTCACACTTCACACTTCACACTTCACAGTGCACAGTTCACAGTCCACAGTTCACAGTCCACAGTTCACAGTCCACAGTTCACTGTTCACAAATCACAGTTCACAGTTCACAGTTCACAGTCCACAGATCACAGTTCACAGTCTTCATTTCACACTTCACAGTTCGCAGTTCACAGTTCACAGATCACAGTTCACAGTTCACAGTTCACAGTTCACAGTTCACAGTTCACAGTTCACTGTTCACAGTTTACAGTTCTCAGTTTACAGTTCTCAGTTCACAGTTGACAGTTCACAGTTCACAGTTCACAGTTCACACTTCACAGTTCACAGTTCACAGTCCACAGTTCACTGTTCACAGATCATAGTTCACAGTTCACAGTTCACAGTTCACAGTTCACAGTTCACAGTTCACAGTCTTCATTTCACAATTCACAGTTCGCAGTTCACAGTTCACAGATCACAGTTCACAGATCACAGTTCACAGTTCACAGTTCACAGTTCACAGATCACACTTCACAGTTCACAGTTCACAGATCACAGTTCACAGATCACAGTTCACAGACTTTATTTCACATTTCAGTTTTCACAGTTCACAGTTGACAGTCCGCAGTTCACTGTTCACAGATCATAGTTCACAGTTCACAGTTCATTGTTCACAGTTCACAGTTCACAGTTCCAGTTCACAGTTCACAGTTCACAGTTCACAGTTCACAGTTCACAGTTCACAGTTCACAGTTCACAGTTCACTGTTCACAGATCACAGTTCACAGTTCACAGTTCACAGTTCACAGTTCACAGTTCCAGTTCACAGTTCAAAGAAACACAGTTCACAGTTCACAGTTCACACTTCACTGTTCACAGATCACAGTTCACAGTTCACAGTTCACAGTTCACAGTTCACAGTTCACAGTTCCCAGTTCGCAGGTCACAGTTCACATTTCACAGTTCACTGTCTTCATTTCATACTTCACAGTTCACTGTCTTCATTTCATACTTCACAGTTCGCAGTTCACAGTTCACAGTTCACAGTTCACAGTTCACTGTCTTCATTTCATACTTCACAGTTCGCAGTTCACAGTTCACAGTTCACAGTTCACAGTTCACATGTCACAGTTCACAGTTCACAGGTCACAGGTCACAGTTCACAGTTCACAGTTCACAGTTCACAGTTCACAGTTCCCAGTTCGCAGGTCACAGTTCACATTTCACAGTTCACTGTCTTCATTTCATACTTCACAGTTCACTGTCTTCATTTCATACTTCACAGTTCGCAGTTCACAGGTCACAGTTCACATTTCACAGTTCACTGTCTTCATTTCATACTTCACAGTTCGCAGTTCACAGTTCACAGGTCACAGTTCACAGCCCAATGTTCACAGTTCACAGATCACAGTTCACAGTTCACAGACTTTATTTCACAATTCAGTTTTCACAGTTCACAGTTCACAGTTCACAGTTCTCAGTTCACAGTTCACAGTTCACAGATCACAGTTCACAGTCTTCATTTCACACTTCAGTCTTCACAGGGCACAGTTCACAGTTCACAGTCTTCATTTCACAATTCACAGTTCGCAGTTTACAGTTCACAGATCACACTTCACAGTTCACAGTTCACAGATCACAGTTCACAGATCACAGTTCACAGACTTTATTTCACAATTCAGTTTTCACAGTTCACAGTTCACAGTTCACAGTCCGCAGTTCACTGTTCACAGATCATAGTTCACAGTTCACAGTTCACAGTTCACAGTTCACAGTTCACAGTTCCAGTTCACAGTTCACAGTTCACAGTTCACAGTTCACAGTTCACAGTTCACAGTTCACACTTCACTGTTCACAGATCACAGTTCACAGTTCACAGTTCACAGTTCCCAGTTCGCAGGTCACAGTTCACATTTCACAGTTCACTGTCTTCATTTCATACTTCACAGTTCACTGTCTTCATTTCATACTTCACAGTTCACTGTCTTCATTTCATACTTCACAGTTCGCAGTTCACAGTCCACAGTTCACTGTTCACAGATCACAGTTCACAGATCACAGTCTTCATTTCACACTTCACACTTCACAGTGCACAGTTCACAGTCCACAGTTCACTGTTCACAAATCACAGTTCACACTTCACAGTTCACAGTTCACAGTCCACAGATCACAGTTCACAGACTTTATTTCACACTTCACAGTTCACATTTCACAGTTCACTGTCTTCATTTCATACTTCACAGTTCGCAGTTCACAGTTCACAGCCCAATGTTCACAGTTCACAGATCACAGTTCACAGTTCACAGACTTTATTTCACAATTCAGTTTTCACAGTTCACAGTTCACAGTTCTCAGTTCACAGTTCACAGTTCACAGATCACAGTTCACAGTCTTCATTTCACACTTCAGTCTTCACAGGGCACAGTTCACAGTTCACAGTCTTCATTTCACAATTCACAGTTCGCAGTTTACAGTTCACAGATCACACTTCACAGTTCACAGTTCACAGATCACAGTTCACAGATCACAGTTCACAGACTTTATTTCACAATTCAGTTTTCACAGTTCACAGTTCACAGTTCACAGTCCGCAGTTCACTGTTCACAGATCATAGTTCACAGTTCACAGTTCACAGTTCACAGTTCACAGTCCCAGTTCACAGTTCACAGTTCACAGTTCACAGTTCACAGTTCACAGTTCACACTTCACTGTTCACAGATCACAGTTCACAGTTCACAGTTCCCAGTTCGCAGGTCACAGTTCACATTTCACAGTTCACTGTCTTCATTTCATACTTCACAGTTCACTGTCTTCATTTCATACTTCACAGTTCACTGTCTTCATTTCATACTTCACAGTTCGCAGTTCACAGTTCACAGTCCACAGTTCACTGTTCACAGATCACAGTTCACAGATCACAGTCTTCATTTCACACTTCACACTTCACAGTGCACAGTTCACAGTCCACAGTTCACTGTTCACAAATCACAGTTCACACTTCACAGTTCACAGTTCACAGTCCACAGATCACAGTTCACAGACTTTATTTCACACTTCACAGTTCACAGTTCACAGTTCACAGTTCACAGTTCACAGTTCACAGTTCACAGTTCACAGTTCACAGTTCACAGTTCACAGTTCACAGTTCACAGTTCACTGTTCACAGTTTACAGTTCTCAGTTTACAGTTCTCAGTTCACAGTTGACAGATCACAGTTCACAGTTCACACTTCACAGTTCACAGTTCACAGTTCACAAATCACAGTTCACAGTTCACAGTTCACAGTCCACAGATCACAGTTCACAGTCTTCATTTCACACTTCACAGTTCGCAGTTCACAGTTCACAGATCACAGATCACAGTTCACTGTTCACAGTTCACAGTTCACTGTTCACAGTTCACTGTTCACAGATCATAGTTCACAGTTTACAGTTCACAGTTCACAGTTCACAGTTCACAGTTCACAGTCTTCATTTCACAATTCACAGTTCGCAGTTCACAGTTCACAGATCACAGTTCACAGATCACAGTTCACAGTTCACAGTTCACAGTTCACAGATCACACTTCAGAGTTCACAGTTCACAGTTCACAGATCACAGTTCACAGACTTTATTTCACAATTCAGTTTTCACAGTTCACAGTTCACAGTTCCAGTTCCAGTTCACAGTTCACAGTTCACAGTTCACAGTTCACAGTTCACAGTTCACAGTTCACAGTTCACAGTTCACAGTTCACACTTCACTGTTCACAGATCACAGTTCACAGTTCACAGTTCACAGTTCACAGTTCACAGGTCACAGTTCACAGTTCACAGTTCACAGGTCACAGGTCACAGTTCACAGTTCACAGTTCACAGTCCACAGTTCACTGTTCACAGATCACAGTTCACAGAACACAGTCTTCATTTCACACTTCACACTTCACAGTGCACAGTTCACTATTCACAGCTCACAGTTCTCAGTTCACAGATCACAGTTCACAGTCTCCATTTCACACTTCACAGTTCGCAGTTCACAGTTCACAGATCACAGTTCACAGTTCACAGTTCACACTTCACAGTTCACAGGTCACAGTTCTCAGTTCACAGATCTCAGTTCACAGTCTTCATTTCACAGCTCACAGTTCACAGTTCACAGTTCACAGTTCGCAGGTCACAGTTCACATTTCACAGTTCACTGTCTTCATTTCATACTTCACAGTTCGCAGTTCACAGTTCACAGGTCACAGTTCACAGCCCAATGTTCACAGTTCACAGATCACAGTTCACAGTTCACAGACTTTATTTCACAATTCAGTTTTCACAGTTCAAAGTTCACAGTTCACAGTTCTCAGTTCACAGTTCACAGTTCACAGATCACAGTTCACAGTCTTCATTTCACACTTCAGTCTTCACAGGGCACAGTTCACAGTTCACAGTCTTCATTTCACAATTCACAGTTCGCAGTTTACAGTTCACAGATCACACTTCACAGTTCACAGTTCACAGATCACAGTTCACAGATCACAGTTCACAGACTTTATTTCACAATTCAGTTTTCACAGTTCACAGTTCACAGTTCACAGTCCGCAGTTCACTGTTCACAGATCATAGTTCACAGTTCACAGTTCACAGTTCACAGTTCGCAGTTCACAGTCCACAGTTCACAGTTCACAGTTCACAGATCACAGTTCACAGTCTTCATTTCACACTTCACTGTTCACAGATCACAGTTCACAGTTCACAGTTCACAGTTCCCAGTTCGCAGGTCACAGTTCACATTTCACAGTTCACTGTCTTCATTTCATACTTCACAGTTCACTGTCTTCATTTCATACTTCACAGTTCACTGTCTTCATTTCATACTTCACAGTTCGCAGTTCACAGTCCACAGTTCACTGTTCACAGATCACAGTTCACAGATCACAGTCTTCATTTCACACTTCACACTTCACAGTGCACAGTTCACAGTTCACAGTCTTCATTTCACAATTCACAGTTCGCAGTTTACAGTTCACAGATCACACTTCACAGTTCACAGTTCACAGATCACAGTTCACAGATCACAGTTCACAGACTTTATTTCACAATTCAGTTTTCACAGTTCACAGTTCACAGTTCACAGTCCGCAGTTCACTGTTCACAGATCATAGTTCACAGTTCACAGTTCACAGTTCACAGTTCACAGTTCACAGTTCACAGTTCCAGTTCACAGTTCACAGTTCACAGTTCACAGTTTACAGTTCACAGTTCACAGTTCACACTTCACTGTTCACAGATCACAGTTCACAGTTCACAGTTCACAGTTCCCAGTTCGCAGGTCACAGTTCACATTTCACAGTTCACTGTCTTCATTTCATACTTCACAGTTCACTGTCTTCATTTCATACTTCACAGTTCACTGTCTTCATTTCATACTTCACAGTTCGCAGTTCACAGTCCACAGTTCACAGTTCACAGTTCACAGATCACAGTTCACAGTCTTCATTTCACACTTCAGTCTTCACAGGGCACAGTTCACAGTTCACAGTCTTCATTTCACAATTCACAGTTCGCAGTTTACAGTTCACAGATCACACTTCACAGTTCACTGTTCACAGATCATAGTTCACAGTTTACAGTTCACAGTTCACAGTTCACAGTTCACAGTTCACAGTCTTCATTTCACAATTCACAGTTCGCAGTTCACAGTTCACAGATCATAGTTCACAGTTCACAGCCCAATGTTCACAGTTCACAGATCATAGTTCACAGTTCACAGCCCAATGTTCACAGTTCACAGATCACAGTTCACAGTTCACAGACTTTATTTCACAATTCAGTTTTCACAGTTCAAAGTTCACAGTTCACAGTTCTCAGTTCACAGTTCACAGTTCACAGATCACAGTTCACAGTCTTCATTTCACACTTCAGTCTTCACAGGGCACAGTTCACAGTTCACAGTCTTCATTTCACAATTCACAGTTCGCAGTTTACAGTTCACAGATCACACTTCACAGTTCACAGTTCACAGATCACAGTTCACAGATCACAGTTCACAGACTTTATTTCACAATTCAGTTTTCACAGTTCACAGTTCACAGTTCACAGTCCGCAGTTCACTGTTCACAGATCATAGTTCACAGTTCACAGTTCACAGTTCACAGTTCACAGTTCACAGTTCACAGTTCCAGTTCACAGTTCACAGTTCACAGTTCACAGTTTACAGTTCACAGTTCACAGTTCACACTTCACTGTTCACAGATCACAGTTCACAGTTCACAGTTCACAGTTCCCAGTTCGCAGGTCACAGTTCACATTTCACAGTTCACTGTCTTCATTTCATACTTCACAGTTCACTGTCTTCATTTCATACTTCACAGTTCACTGTCTTCATTTCATACTTCACAGTTCGCAGTTCACAGTCCACAGTTCACAGTTCACAGTTCACAGATCACAGTTCACAGTCTTCATTTCACACTTCAGTCTTCACAGGGCACAGTTCACAGTTCACAGTCTTCATTTCACAATTCACAGTTCGCAGTTTACAGTTCACAGATCACACTTCACAGTTCACTGTTCACAGATCATAGTTCACAGTTTACAGTTCACAGTTCACAGTTCACAGTTCACAGTTCACAGTCTTCATTTCACAATTCACAGTTCGCAGTTCACAGTTCACAGATCACAGTTCACAGATCACAGTTCACAGTTCACAGTTCACAGTTCACAGATCACACTTCAGAGTTCACAGTTCACAGTTCACAGATCACAGTTCACAGACTTTATTTCACAATTCAGTTTTCACAGTTCACAGTTCACAGTTCCAGTTCCAGTTCACAGTTCACAGTTCACAGTTCACAGTTCACAGTTCACAGTTCACAGTTCACAGTTCACTGTTCACACTTCACTGTTCACAGATCACAGTTCACAGTTCACAGTTCACAGTTCACAGTTCACAGGTCACAGTTCACAGTTCACAGTTCACAGGTCACTGGTCACAGACTTTATTTCACAATTCAGTTTTCACAGTTCACAGTTCACAGTTCACAGTCCGCAGTTCACTGTTCACAGATCATAGTTCACAGTTCACAGCCCAATGTTCACAGTTCACAGATCATAGTTCACAGTTCACAGCCCAATGTTCACAGTTCACAGATCACAGTTCACAGTTCACAGACTTTATTTCACAATTCAGTTTTCACAGTTCAAAGTTCACAGTTCACAGTTCTCAGTTCACAGTTCACAGTTCACAGATCACAGTTCACAGTCTTCATTTCACACTTCAGTCTTCACAGGGCACAGTTCACAGTTCACAGTCTTCATTTCACAATTCACAGTTCGCAGTTTACAGTTCACAGATCACACTTCACAGTTCACAGTTCACAGATCACAGTTCACAGATCACAGTTCACAGACTTTATTTCACAATTCAGTTTTCACAGTTCACAGTTCACAGTTCACAGTCCGCAGTTCACTGTTCACAGATCATAGTTCACAGTTCACAGTTCACAGTTCACAGTTCACAGTTCACAGTTCACAGTTCCAGTTCACAGTTCACAGTTCACAGTTCACAGTTTACAGTTCACAGTTCACAGTTCACACTTCACTGTTCACAGATCACAGTTCACAGTTCACAGTTCACAGTTCCCAGTTCGCAGGTCACAGTTCACATTTCACAGTTCACTGTCTTCATTTCATACTTCACAGTTCACTGTCTTCATTTCATACTTCACAGTTCACTGTCTTCATTTCATACTTCACAGTTCGCAGTTCACAGTCCACAGTTCACAGTTCACAGTTCACAGATCACAGTTCACAGTCTTCATTTCACACTTCAGTCTTCACAGGGCACAGTTCACAGTTCACAGTCTTCATTTCACAATTCACAGTTCGCAGTTTACAGTTCACAGATCACACTTCACAGTTCACTGTTCACAGATCATAGTTCACAGTTTACAGTTCACAGTTCACAGTTCACAGTTCACAGTTCACAGTCTTCATTTCACAATTCACAGTTCGCAGTTCACAGTTCACAGATCACAGTTCACAGATCACAGTTCACAGTTCACAGTTCACAGTTCACAGATCACACTTCAGAGTTCACAGTTCACAGTTCACAGATCACAGTTCACAGACTTTATTTCACAATTCAGTTTTCACAGTTCACAGTTCACAGTTCCAGTTCCAGTTCACAGTTCACAGTTCACAGTTCACAGTTCACAGTTCACAGTTCACAGTTCACAGTTCACTGTTCACACTTCACTGTTCACAGATCACAGTTCACAGTTCACAGTTCACAGTTCACAGTTCACAGGTCACAGTTCACAGTTCACAGTTCACAGGTCACTGGTCACAGTTCACAGTTCACAGTTCACAGTCCACAGTTCACTGTTCACAGATCACAGTTCACAGATCACAGTCTTCATTTCACACTTCACACTTCACAGTGCACAGTTCACAGTCCACAGTTCACTGTTCACAAATCACAGTTCACACTTCACAGTTCACAGTTCACAGTCCACAGATCACAGTTCACAGACTTTATTTCACACTTCACAGTTCGCAGTTCACAGTTCACAGTTCACAGTTCACAGTTCACAGTTCGCAGGTCACAGTTCACATTTCACAGTTCACTGTCTTCATTTCATACTTCACAGTTCGCAGTTCACAGTTCACAGGTCACAGTTCACAGCCCACTGTTCACAGTTCACAGATCACAGTTCACAGTTCACAGACTTTATTTCACAATTCAGTTTTCACAGTTCACAGTTCACAGTTCTCAGTTCACAGTTCACAGTTCACAGTTCACAGATCACAGTTCACAGTCTTCATTTCACACTTCAGTCTTCACAGGGCACAGTTCACAGTTCACAGTCTTCATTTCACAATTCACAGTTCGCAGTAGACAGTTCACAGATCACAGTTCACAGATCACAGTTCACAGTTCACAGTTCACAGTTCACAGTTCACAGTTCACAGTTCACAGGTCACAGTTCACAGTTCACAGTTCACAGTCCACAGTTCACTGTTCACAAATCACAGTTCACAGTTCACAGTCTTCATTTCACACTTCACACTTCACAGTGCACAGTTCACAGTCCACAGTTCACAGTCCACAGTTCACTGTTCACAAATCACAGTTCACAGTTCACAGTTCACAGTCCACAGATCACAGTTCACAGTCTTCATTTCACACTTCACAGTTCGCAGTTCACAGTTCACAGATCACAATTCACAGTTCACAGTTCACAGTTCACTGTTCACAGTTTACAGTTCTCAGTTTACAGTTCTCAGTTCACAGTTGACAGTTGACAGTTCACAGTTCACAGTTCACAGTTCACAGTTCACAGTTCACAGTTCACAGTTCACAGGTCACAGTTCACAGTTCACAGTTCACAGTTCACAGCCCACTGTTCACAGTTCACAGATCACAGTTCACAGTTCACAGACTTTATTTCACAATTCAGTTTTCACAGTTCACAGTTCACAGTTCTCAGTTCACAGTTCACAGTTCACAGATCACAGTTCACAGTCTTCATTTCACACTTCAGTCTTCACAGGGCACAGTTCACAGTTCACAGTCTTCATTTCACAATTCACAGTTCGCAGTAGACAGTTCACAGATCACAGTTCACAGATCACAGTTCACAGATCACAGTTCACAGTTCACAGTTCACAGTTCACAGTTCACAGTTCACAGGTCACAGTTCACAGTCTTCATTTCACACTTCACACTTCACAGTGCACAGTTCACAGTCCACAGTTCACAGTCCACAGTTCACTGTTCACAAATCACAGTTCACAGTTCACAGTTCACAGTCCACAGATCACAGTTCACAGTCTTCATTTCACACTTCACAGTTCGCAGTTCACAGTTCACAGTTCACAGATCACAGTTCACAGTTCACAGTTCACAGTTCACTGTTCACAGTTTACAGTTCTCAGTTTACAGTTCTCAGTTCACAGTTGACAGTTGACAGTTGACAGTTCACACTTCACAGTTCACAGTTCACAGTCCACAGTTCACTGTTCACAGATCATAGTTCACAGTTCACAGTTCACAGTTCACAGTTCACAGTTCACAGTTCACAGTTCACAGTTTACAGTTCTCAGTTTACAGTTCTCAGTTCACAGTTGACAGTTCACAGTTCACAGTTCACACTTCACAGTTCACAGTTCACAGTTCACAGTCCACAGTTCACTGTTCACAGAACATAGTTCACAGTTCACAGTTCACAGTTCACAGTTCACAGTTCACAGTTCACAGTTCACAGTCTTCATTTCACAATTCACAGTTCGCAGTTCACAGTTCACAGATCACAGTTCACAGATCACAGTTCACAGTTCACAGTTCACAGTTCACAGTTCACAGTTCACAGTTCACAGTTCACAGATCACACTTCACAGTTCACAGTTCACAAATCACAGTTCACAGATCACAGTTCACAGACTTTATTTCACAATTCAGTTTTCACAGTTCACAGTTCACAGTCCGCAGTTCACTGTTCACAGATCATAGTTCACAGTTCACAGTTCACAGTTCACAGTTTACAGTTCACAGTTCACAGTTCCAGTTCACAGTTCACAGTTCACAGTTCACAGTTCACAGTTCACAGTTCACAGGTCACAGTTCACAGTTCACAGTTCACAGTCCACAGTTCACAGTTCACAGTTCACAGTTCACAGTTCACAGTTCACAGTTCACAGTTCACAGTCTTCATTTCACAATTCACAGTTCGCAGTTCACAGTTCACAGTTCACAGTTCACAGTCTTCATTTCACAATTCACAGTTCGCAGTTCACAGTTCACAGTTCACAGTTCACAGTTCACAGTTCACAGTTCACTGTTCACAGTTTACAGTTCTCAGTTTACAGTTCTCAGTTCACAGTTGACAGTTCACAGTTCACAGTTCACAGTTCACACTTCACAGTTCACAGTTCACAGTTCACAGTCCACAGTTCACTGTTCACAATTCACAGTTCACAGTTCACAGTTCACAGTTCACAGTTCACAGTTCACAGTTCACTGTTCACTGTTCACAGTTCACAGTTCACAGTTCACAGTCTTCATTTCACAATTCACAGTTCGCAGTTCACAGTTCACAGGTCACAGTTCACAGTTCACAGGTCACAGTTCACAGTTCACAGTCCACAGTTCACTGTTCACAGATCACAGTTCACAGTTCACAGTCTTCATTTCACAATTCACAGTTCGCAGTAGACAGTTCACAGATCACAGTTCACAGATCACAGTTCACAGATCACAGTTCACAGTTCACAGTTCACAGTTCACAGGTCACAGTTCACAGTCTTCATTTCACACTTCACACTTCACAGTGCACAGTTCACAGTCCACAGTTCACAGTCCACAGTTCACTGTTCACAAATCACAGTTCACAGTTCACAGTTCACAGTCCACAGATCACAGTTCACAGTCTTCATTTCACACTTCACAGTTCGCAGTTCACAGTTCACAGTTCACAGATCACAGTTCACAGTTCACAGTTCACAGTTCACTGTTCACAGTTTACAGTTCTCAGTTTACAGTTCTCAGTTCACAGTTGACAGTTGACAGTTGACAGTTCACACTTCACAGTTCACAGTTCACAGTCCACAGTTCACTGTTCACAGATCATAGTTCACAGTTCACAGTTCACAGTTCACAGTTCACAGTTCACAGTTCACAGTTCACAGTTCACAGTTTACAGTTCTCAGTTTACAGTTCTCAGTTCACAGTTGACAGTTCACAGTTCACAGTTCACACTTCACAGTTCACAGTTCACAGTTCACAGTCCACAGTTCACTGTTCACAGAACATAGTTCACAGTTCACAGTTCACAGTTCACAGTTCACAGTTCACAGTTCACAGTTCACAGTCTTCATTTCACAATTCACAGTTCGCAGTTCACAGTTCACAGATCACAGTTCACAGATCACAGTTCACAGTTCACAGTTCACAGTTCACAGTTCACAGTTCACAGTTCACAGTTCACAGATCACACTTCACAGTTCACAGTTCACAAATCACAGTTCACAGATCACAGTTCACAGACTTTATTTCACAATTCAGTTTTCACAGTTCACAGTTCACAGTCCGCAGTTCACTGTTCACAGATCATAGTTCACAGTTCACAGTTCACAGTTCACAGTTTACAGTTCACAGTTCACAGTTCCAGTTCACAGTTCACAGTTCACAGTTCACAGTTCACAGTTCACAGTTCACAGGTCACAGTTCACAGTTCACAGTTCACAGTCCACAGTTCACAGTTCACAGTTCACAGTTCACAGTTCACAGTTCACAGTTCACAGTTCACAGTCTTCATTTCACAATTCACAGTTCGCAGTTCACAGTTCACAGTTCACAGTTCACAGTCTTCATTTCACAATTCACAGTTCGCAGTTCACAGTTCACAGTTCACAGTTCACAGTTCACAGTTCACAGTTCACTGTTCACAGTTTACAGTTCTCAGTTTACAGTTCTCAGTTCACAGTTGACAGTTCACAGTTCACAGTTCACAGTTCACACTTCACAGTTCACAGTTCACAGTTCACAGTCCACAGTTCACTGTTCACAATTCACAGTTCACAGTTCACAGTTCACAGTTCACAGTTCACAGTTCACAGTTCACTGTTCACTGTTCACAGTTCACAGTTCACAGTTCACAGTCTTCATTTCACAATTCACAGTTCGCAGTTCACAGTTCACAGGTCACAGTTCACAGTTCACAGGTCACAGTTCACAGTTCACAGTCCACAGTTCACTGTTCACAGATCACAGTTCACAGTTCACAGTTCACAGTCTTCATTTCACACTTCACACTTCACAGTGCACAGTTCACAGTCCACAGTTCACTATCCACAGTTCACTGTTCACAAATCACAGTTCACAGTTCACAGTTCACAGTCCACAGATCACAGTTCACAGTCTTCATTTCACACTTCACAGTTCGCAGTTCACAGTTCACAGATCACAGATCACAGTTCACAGTTCACAGTTCACAGTTCACTGTTCACAGTTCACTGTTCACAGATCATAGTTCACAGTTCACGGTTCACAGTTCACAGTTCACAGTTCACAGTTCACAGTTCACAGTTCACAGTCTTCATTTCACAATTCACAGTTCGCAGTTCACAGTTCACAGATCACAGTTCACAGATCACAGTTCACAGATCACAGTTCACAGTTCACAGTTCACAGTTCACAGATCACACTTCAGAGTTCACAGTTCACAGTTCACAGATCACAGTTCACAGACTTTATTTCACAATTCAGTTTTCACAGTTCACAGTTCACAGTTCACAGTTCACAGTTCCAGTTCCAGTTCCAGTTCACAGTTCACAGTTCACAGTTCACAGTTCCCAGTTCGCAGGTCACAGTTCACATTTCACAGTTCACAGTTCACAGTTCAAAGGTCACAGTTCACAGTTCACAGGTCACAGGTCACAGTTCACAGTTCACAGTCCACAGTTCACTGTTCACAAATCACAGTTCACAGATCACAGTCTTCATTTCACACTTCACACTTCACAGTCCACAGTTCACTGTTCACAAATCACAGTTCACACTTCACAGTTTACAGTTCACAGTCCACAGATCACAGTTCACAGACTTTATTTCACACTTCACAGTTCGCAGTTCACAGTTCACAGTTCACAGTTCACAGTTCACACTTCACAGTTCACAGTTCACAGTTCACAGTTCACAGTTCACAGTTCACTGTTCACAGTTCACAGTTCACAGTTCACAGTATTCATTTCACAATTCACAGTTCAAAGTTCACAGTTCACAGGTCACAGTTCACAGTTCACAGGTCACAGTTCACAGTTCACAGTCCACAGTTCACTGTTCACAGATCACAGTTCACAGTTCACAGTCTTCATTTCACACTTCACACTTCACAGTGCACAGTTCACAGTCCACAGTTCACTGTTCACAAATCACAGTTCACAGTTCACAGTTCACAGTCCACAGATCACAGTTCACAGTCTTCATTTCACACTTCACAGTTCGCAGTTCACAGTTCACAGATCACAGTTCACAGTTCACAGTTCACAGTTCACAGTTCACTGTTTACAGTTTACAGTTCTCAGTTTACAGTTCTCAGTTCACAGTTGACAGTTCACAGTTCACAGTTCACACTTCACAGTTCACAGTTCACAGTTCACAGTTCACAGTTCACAGTTCACAGTTCACAGTTCACTGTTCACAGTTCACAGTTCACAGTATTCATTTCACAATTCACAGTTCGCAGTTCACAGTTCACACTTCACAGTGCACAGTTCACAGTCCACAGTTCACTGTTCACAAATCACAGTTCACAGTTCACAGTTCACAGTCCACAGATCACAGTTCACAGTCTTCATTTCACACTTCACAGTTCGCAGTTCACAGTTCACAGATCACAGTTTACAGTTCACAGTTCACAGTTCACTGTTTACAGTTTACAGTTCTCAGTTTACAGTTCTCAGTTCACAGTTGACAGTTCACAGTTCACAGTTCACAGTTCACAGTCCACAGTTCACTATTCACAGATCATAGTTCACAGTTCACAGTTCACAGTTCACAGTTCACAGTTCACAGTCTTCATTTCACAATTCACAGTTCGCAGTAGACAGTTCACAGATCACAGTTTACAGTTCACAGTTCACAGGTCACAGTTCACAGTTCACAGTTCACAGTCCACAGTTCACTGTTCACAGATCACAGTTCACAGTTCACAGTCTTCATTTCACACTTCACACTTGACAGTGCACAGTTCACAGTCCACAGTTCACTGTTCACAAATCACAGTTCACAGTTCACAGTTCACAGTCCACAGATCACAGTTCACAGTCTTCATTTCACACTTCACAGTTCGCAGTTCACAGTTCACAGATCACAGTTCACAGTTCACAGTTCACAGTTCACTGTTCACAGTTTACAGTTCTCAGTTTACAGTTCTCAGTTCACAGTTCACAGTTCACAGTCTTCATTTCACAATTCACAGTTCGCAGTTCACAGTTCACAGATCACAGTTCACAGATCACAGTTCACAGTTCACAGTTCACAGTTCACAGATCACACTTCACAGTTCACAGTTCACAGATCACAGTTCACAGATCACAGTTCACAGACTTTATTTCACAATTCAGTTTTCACAGTTCACAGTTCACAGTCCGCAGTTCACTGTTCACAGATCATAGTTCACAGTTCACAGTTCACAGTTCACAGTTCACAGTTCACAGTTCACAGTTCACAGTTCACAGTTCACAGTTCACAGTTCACAGTTCCAGTTCCAGTTCACAGTTCACAGTTAACAGTTCACAGTTCACAGTTCACAGGTCACAGTTCACAGTTCACAGTTCACAGTCCACAGTTCACAGTTCACAGTTCACAGTTCACAGTTCACAGTTCACAGTTCACAGTCTTCATTTCACAATTCACAGTTCGCAGTTCACAGTTCACAGGTCACAGTTCACAGTTCACAGGTCACAGTTCACAGTTCACAGTTCACAGTCCACAGTTCACTGTTCACAGATCACAGTTCACAGTTCACAGTCTTCATTTCACACTTCACACATCACACTTCACAGTGCACAGTTCACAGTCCACAGTTCACAGTCCACAGTTCACTGTTCACAAATCACAGTTTACAGTTCTCAGTTTACAGTTCTCAGTTCACAGTTGACAGTTCACAGTTCACAGTTCACAGATCACACTTCACAGTTCACAGTTCACAGATCACAGTTCACAGATCACAGTTCACAGTCTTCATTTCACACTTCACAGTTCGCAGTTCACAGTTCACAGATCACAGTTCACAGTTCACAGTTCACAGTTCACAGTTCACTGTTTACAGTTTACAGTTCTCAGTTTACAGTTCTCAGTTCACAGTTGACAGTTCACAGTTGACAGTTCACAGTTGACAGTTCACAGTTCACAGTTCACACTTCACAGTTCACAGTTCACAGTTCACAGTTCACAGTTCACAGTTCACAGTTCACTGTTCACAGTTCACAGTTCACAGTATTCATTTCACAATTCACAGTTCGCAGTTCACAGTTCACACTTCACAGTGCACAGTTCACAGTCCACAGTTCACTGTTCACAAATCACAGTTCACAGTTCACAGTTCACAGTCCACAGATCACAGTTCACAGTCTTCATTTCACACTTCACAGTTCGCAGTTCACAGTTCACAGATCACAGTTTACAGTTCACAGTTCACAGTTCACTGTTTACAGTTTACAGTTCTCAGTTTACAGTTCTCAGTTCACAGTTGACAGTTCACAGTTCACAGTTCACAGTTCACAGTCCACAGTTCACAGTTCACAGTTCACAGTTCACAGTTCACAGTCTTCATTTCACAATTCACAGTTCGCAGTTCACAGTTCACAGATCACAGTTCACAGATCACAGTTCACAGATCACAGTTCACAGTTCACAGTTCACAGTTCACAGATCACACTTCAGAGTTCACAGTTCACAGTTCACAGATCACAGTTCACAGACTTTATTTCACAATTCAGTTTTCACAGTTCACAGTTCACAGTTCACAGTTCACAGTTCCAGTTCCAGTTCCAGTTCCAGTTCCAGTTCCAGTTCCAGTTCACAGTTCACAGTTCACAGTTCACAGTTCCCAGTTCACACTTCACAGTGCACAGTTCACAGTCCACAGTTCACAGTCCACAGTTCACTGTTCACAAATCACAGTTCACAGTTCACAGTTCACAGTCCACAGATCACAGTTCACAGTCTTCATTTCACACTTCACAGTTCGCAGTTCACAGTTCACAGTTCACAGATCACAGTTCACAGTTCACAGTTCACAGTTCACTGTTCACAGTTTACAGTTCTCAGTTTACAGTTCTCAGTTCACAGTTGACAGTTGACAGTTCACAGTTCACACTTCACAGTTCACAGTTCACAGTCCACAGTTCACTGTTCACAGATCATAGTTCACAGTTCACAGTTCACAGTTCACAGTTCACAGTTCACAGTTCACAGTTCACAGTTTACAGTTCTCAGTTTACAGTTCTCAGTTCACAGTTGACAGTTCACAGTTCACAGTTCACACTTCACAGTTCACAGTTCACAGTTCACAGTCCACAGTTCACTGTTCACAGAACATAGTTCACAGTTCACAGTTCACAGTTCACAGTTCACAGTTCACAGTTCACAGTCTTCATTTCACAATTCACAGTTCGCAGTTCACAGTTCACAGATCACAGTTCACAGATCACAGTTCACAGTTCACAGTTCACAGTTCACAGTTCACAGTTCACAGTTCACAGATCACACTTCACAGTTCACAGTTCACAAATCACAGTTCACAGATCACAGTTCACAGACTTTATTTCACAATTCAGTTTTCACAGTTCACAGTTCACAGTCCGCAGTTCACTGTTCACAGATCATAGTTCACAGTTCACAGTTCACAGTTCACAGTTTACAGTTCACAGTTCACAGTTCCAGTTCACAGTTCACAGTTCACAGTTCACAGTTCACAGTTCACAGTTCACAGGTCACAGTTCACAGTTCACAGTTCACAGTCCACAGTTCACAGTTCACAGTTCACAGTTCACAGTTCACAGTTCACAGTTCACAGTCTTCATTTCACAATTCACAGTTCGCAGTTCACAGTTCACAGTTCACAGTTCACAGTCTTCATTTCACAATTCACAGTTCGCAGTTCACAGTTCACAGTTCACAGTTCACAGTTCACAGTTCACAGTTCACTGTTCACAGTTTACAGTTCACAGTTCACAGTTCACAGTTCACAGTTCACACTTCACAGTTCACAGTTCACAGTTCACAGTTCACAGTTCACAGTTCACAGTCCACAGTTCACTGTTCACAATTCACAGTTCACAGTTCACAGTTCACAGTTCACAGTTCACAGTTCACTGTTCACTGTTCACAGTTCACAGTTCACAGTTCACAGTCTTCATTTCACAATTCACAGTTCGCAGTTCACAGTTCACAGGTCACAGTTCACAGTTCACAGGTCACAGTTCACAGTTCACAGTCCACAGTTCACTGTTCACAGATCACAGTTCACAGTTCACAGTTCACAGTCTTCATTTCACACTTCACACTTCACAGTGCACAGTTCACAGTCCACAGTTCACTATCCACAGTTCACTGTTCACAAATCACAGTTCACAGTTCACAGTTCACAGTCCACAGATCACAGTTCACAGTCTTCATTTCACACTTCACAGTTCGCAGTTCACAGTTCACAGATCACAGATCACAGTTCACAGTTCACAGTTCACAGTTCACTGTTCACAGTTCACTGTTCACAGATCATAGTTCACAGTTCACGGTTCACAGTTCACAGTTCACAGTTCACAGTTCACAGTTCACAGTTCACAGTTCACAGTTCACAGTCTTCATTTCACAATTCACAGTTCGCAGTTCACAGTTCACAGATCACAGTTCACAGATCACAGTTCACAGATCACAGTTCACAGTTCACAGTTCACAGTTCACAGATCACACTTCAGAGTTCACAGTTCACAGTTCACAGATCACAGTTCACAGACTTTATTTCACAATTCAGTTTTCACAGTTCACAGTTCACAGTTCACAGTTCACAGTTCCAGTTCCAGTTCCAGTTCCAGTTCACAGTTCACAGTTCACAGTTCACAGTTCCCAGTTCGCAGGTCACAGTTCACATTTCACAGTTCACAGTTCACAGTTCAAAGGTCACAGTTCACAGTTCACAGGTCACAGGTCACAGTTCACAGTTCACAGTCCACAGTTCACTGTTCACAAATCACAGTTCACAGATCACAGTCTTCATTTCACACTTCACACTTCACAGTCCACAGTTCACTGTTCACAAATCACAGTTCACACTTCACAGTTCACAGTTCACAGTCCACAGATCACAGTTCACAGACTTTATTTCACACTTCACAGTTCGCAGTTCACAGTTCACAGTTCACAGTTCACACTTCACAGTTCACAGTTCACAGTTCACAGTTCACAGTTCACAGTTCACTGTTCACAGTTCACAGTTCACAGTATTCATTTCACAATTCACAGTTCAAAGTTCACAGTTCACAGGTCACAGTTCACAGTTCACAGGTCACAGTTCACAGTTCACAGTCCACAGTTCACTGTTCACAGATCACAGTTCACAGTTCACAGTCTTCATTTCACACTTCACACTTCACAGTGCACAGTTCACAGTCCACAGTTCACTGTTCACAAATCACAGTTCACAGTTCACCGTTCACAGTCCACAGATCACAGTTCACAGTCTTCATTTCACACTTCACAGTTCGCAGTTCACAGTTCACAGATCACAGTTCACAGTTCACAGTTCACAGTTCACAGTTCACAGTTCACAGTTCACTGTTTACAGTTTACAGTTCTCAGTTTACAGTTCTCAGTTCACAGTTGACAGTTCACAGTTCACAGTTCACACTTCACAGTTCACAGTTCACAGTTCACAGTTCACAGTTCACAGTTCACAGTTCACAGTTCACAGTTCACAGTTCACAGTTCACAGTTCACTGTTCACAGTTCACAGTTCACAGTATTCATTTCACAATTCACAGTTCGCAGTTCACAGTTCACACTTCACAGTGCACAGTTCACAGTCCACAGTCCACAGTTCACTGTTCACAAATCACAGTTCACAGTTCACAGTTCACAGTCCACAGATCACAGTTCACAGTCTTCATTTCACACTTCACAGTTCGCAGTTCACAGTTCACAGATCACAGTTTACAGTTCACAGTTCACAGTTCACTGTTTACAGTTTACAGTTCTCAGTTTACAGTTCTCAGTTCACAGTTGACAGTTCACAGTTCACAGTTCACAGTTCACAGTTCACAGTTCACAGTCTTCATTTCACAATTCACAGTTCGCAGTAGACAGTTCACAGATCACAGTTTACAGTTCACAGTTCACAGGTCACAGGTCACAGTTCACAGTTCACAGTTCACAGTCCACAGTTCACTGTTCACAGATCACAGTTCACAGTTCACAGTCTTCATTTCACACTTCACACTTGACAGTGCACAGTTCACAGTCCACAGTTCACTGTTCACAAATCACAGTTCACAGTTCACAGTTCACAGTCCACAGATCACAGTTCACAGTCTTCATTTCACACTTCACAGTTCGCAGTTCACAGTTCACAGATCACAGTTCACAGTTCACAGTTCACAGTTCACAGTTCACTGTTCACAGTTTACAGTTCTCAGTTTACAGTTCTCAGTTCACAGTTCACAGTTCACAGTCTTCATTTCACAATTCACAGTTCGCAGTTCACAGTTCACAGATCACAGTTCACAGATCACAGTTCACAGTTCACAGTTCACAGTTCACAGATCACACTTCACAGTTCACAGTTCACAGATCACAGTTCACAGATCACAGTTCACAGACTTTATTTCACAATTCAGTTTTCACAGTTCACAGTTCACAGTCCGCAGTTCACTGTTCACAGATCATAGTTCACAGTTCACAGTTCACAGTTCACAGTTCACAGTTCACAGTTCACAGTTCACAGTTCACAGTTCACAGTTCACAGTTCACAGTTCACAGTTCACAGTTCCAGTTCACAGTTCACAGTTAACAGTTCACAGTTCACAGTTCACAGGTCACAGTTCACAGTTCACAGTTCACAGTCCACAGTTCACAGTTCACAGTTCACAGTTCACAGTTCACAGTTCACAGTTCACAGTCTTCATTTCACAATTCACAGTTCGCAGTTCACAGTTCACAGGTCACAGTTCACAGTTCACAGGTCACAGTTCACAGTTCACAGTTCACAGTTCACAGTCCACAGTTCACTGTTCACAGATCACAGTTCACAGTTCACAGTCTTCATTTCACACTTCACACATCACACTTCACAGTGCACAGTTCACAGTCCACAGTTCACAGTCCACAGTTCACTGTTCACAAATCACAGTTTACAGTTCTCAGTTTACAGTTCTCAGTTCACAGTTGACAGTTCACAGTTCACAGTTCACAGATCACAGTTCACAGATCACAGTTCACAGACTTTATTTCACAATTCAGTTTTCACAGTTCACAGTTCACAGTCCGCAGTTCACTGTTCACAGATCATAGTTCACAGTTCACAGTTCACAGTTCACAGTTCACAGTTCACAGTTCACAGTTCACAGTTCACAGTTCACAGTTCACAGTTCACAGTTCCAGTTCACAGTTCACAGTTAACAGTTCACAGTTCACAGTTCACAGTTCACAGTTCACAGTTCACTGTTCACTGTTCACAGTTCACAGTTCACAGTTCACAGTCTTCATTTCACAATTCACAGTTCGCAGTTCACAGTTCACAGGTCACAGTTCACAGTTCACAGGTCACAGTTCACAGTTCACAGTCCACAGTTCACTGTTCACAGATCACAGTTCACAGTTCACAGTTCACAGTCTTCATTTCACACTTCACACTTCACAGTGCACAGTTCACAGTCCACAGTTCACTATCCACAGTTCACTGTTCACAAATCACAGTTCACAGTTCACAGTTCACAGTCCACAGATCACAGTTCACAGTCTTCATTTCACACTTCACAGTTCGCAGTTCACAGTTCACAGATCACAGATCACAGTTCACAGTTCACAGTTCACAGTTCACTGTTCACAGTTCACTGTTCACAGATCATAGTTCACAGTTCACGGTTCACAGTTCACAGTTCACAGTTCACAGTTCACAGTTCACAGTTCACAGTTCACAGTCTTCATTTCACAATTCACAGTTCGCAGTTCACAGTTCACAGATCACAGTTCACAGATCACAGTTCACAGATCACAGTTCACAGTTCACAGTTCACAGTTCACAGATCACACTTCAGAGTTCACAGTTCACAGTTCACAGATCACAGTTCACAGACTTTATTTCACAATTCAGTTTTCACAGTTCACAGTTCACAGTTCACAGTTCACAGTTCCAGTTCCAGTTCCAGTTCCAGTTCCAGTTCCAGTTCACAGTTCACAGTTCACAGTTCACAGTTCCCAGTTCGCAGGTCACAGTTCACATTTCACAGTTCACAGTTCACAGTTCAAAGGTCACAGTTCACAGTTCACAGGTCACAGGTCACAGTTCACAGTTCACAGTCCACAGTTCACTGTTCACAAATCACAGTTCACAGATCACAGTCTTCATTTCACACTTCACACTTCACAGTCCACAGTTCACTGTTCACAAATCACAGTTCACACTTCACAGTTCACAGTTCACAGTCCACAGATCACAGTTCACAGACTTTATTTCACACTTCACAGTTCGCAGTTCACAGTTCACAGTTCACAGTTCACAGTTCACACTTCACAGTTCACAGTTCACAGTTCACAGTTCACAGTTCACAGTTCACTGTTCACAGTTCACAGTTCACAGTATTCATTTCACAATTCACAGTTCGCAGTTCACAGTTCACAGTTCACAGTTCACAGTCTTCATTTCACAATTCACAGTTCGCAGTTCACAGTTCACAGTTCACAGTTCACAGTTCACAGTTCACAGTTCACTGTTCACAGTTTACAGTTCTCAGTTTACAGTTCTCAGTTCACAGTTGACAGTTCACACTTCACAGTTCACAGTTCACAGTCCACAGTTCACTGTTCACAGAACATAGTTCACAGTTCACAGTTCACAGTTCACAGTTCACAGTTCACAGTTCACAGTCTTCATTTCACAATTCACAGTTCGCAGTTCACAGTTCACAGATCACAGTTCACAGATCACAGTTCACAGTTCACAGTTCACAGTTCACAGTTCACAGTTCACAGTTCACAGATCACACTTCACAGTTCACAGTTCACAAATCACAGTTCACAGATCACAGTTCACAGACTTTATTTCACAATTCAGTTTTCACAGTTCACAGTTCACAGTCCGCAGTTCACTGTTCACAGATCATAGTTCACAGTTCACAGTTCACAGTTCACAGTTTACAGTTCACAGTTCACAGTTCCAGTTCACAGTTCACAGTTCACAGTTCACAGTTCACAGTTCACAGTTCACAGGTCACAGTTCACAGTTCACAGTTCACAGTCCACAGTTCACAGTTCACAGTTCACAGTTCACAGTTCACAGTTCACAGTTCACAGTTCACAGTCTTCATTTCACAATTCACAGTTCGCAGTTCACAGTTCACAGTTCACAGTTCACAGTCTTCATTTCACAATTCACAGTTCGCAGTTCACAGTTCACAGTTCACAGTTCACAGTTCACAGTTCACAGTTCACTGTTCACAGTTTACAGTTCTCAGTTTACAGTTCTCAGTTCACAGTTGACAGTTCACAGTTCACAGTTCACAGTTCACACTTCACAGTTCACAGTTCACAGTTCACAGTCCACAGTTCACTGTTCACAATTCACAGTTCACAGTTCACAGTTCACAGTTCACAGTTCACAGTTCACAGTTCACTGTTCACTGTTCACAGTTCACAGTTCACAGTTCACAGTCTTCATTTCACAATTCACAGTTCGCAGTTCACAGTTCACAGTTCACAGTTCACACTTCACAGTTCACAGTTCACAGTTCACAGTCCACAGTTCACTGTTCACAATTCACAGTTCACAGTTCACAGTTCACAGTTCACAGTTCACAGTTCACAGTTCACAGTTCACAGTTCACAGTTCACAGTTCACAGTTCACAGTTCACAGTTCACAGTTCACAGTTCCAGTTCACAGTTCACAGTTAACAGTTCACAGTTCACAGTTCACAGGTCACAGTTCACAGTTCACAGTTCACAGTCCACAGTTCACAGTTCACAGTTCACAGTTCACAGTTCACAGTTCACAGTTCACAGTTCACAGTCTTCATTTCACAATTCACAGTTCGCAGTTCACAGTTCACAGGTCACAGTTCACAGTTCACAGGTCACAGTTCACAGTTCACAGTTCACAGTCCACAGTTCACTGTTCACAGATCACAGTTCACAGTTCACAGTCTTCATTTCACACTTCACACATCACACTTCACAGTGCACAGTTCACAGTCCACAGTTCACAGTCCACAGTTCACTGTTCACAAATCACAGTTTACAGTTCTCAGTTTACAGTTCTCAGTTCACAGTTGACAGTTCACAGTTCACAGTTCACAGATCACACTTCACAGTTCACAGTTCACAGATCACAGTTCACAGATCACAGTTCACAGTCTTCATTTCACACTTCACAGTTCGCAGTTCACAGTTCACAGATCACAGTTCACAGTTCACAGTTCACAGTTCACAGTTCACAGTTCACTGTTTACAGTTTACAGTTCTCAGTTTACAGTTCTCAGTTCACAGTTGACAGTTCACAGTTCACAGTTCACACTTCACAGTTCACAGTTCACAGTTCACAGTTCACAGTTCACAGTTCACAGTTCACTGTTCACAGTTCACAGTTCACAGTATTCATTTCACAATTCACAGTTCGCAGTTCACAGTTCACACTTCACAGTGCACAGTTCACAGTCCACAGTTCACTGTTCACAAATCACAGTTCACAGTTCACAGTTCACAGTCCACAGATCACAGTTCACAGTCTTCATTTCACACTTCACAGTTCGCAGTTCACAGTTCACAGATCACAGTTTACAGTTCACAGTTCACAGTTCACTGTTTACAGTTTACAGTTCTCAGTTTACAGTTCTCAGTTCACAGTTGACAGTTCACAGTTCACAGTTCACAGTTCACAGTCCACAGTTCACAGTTCACAGTTCACAGTTCACAGTTCACAGTCTTCATTTCACAATTCACAGTTCGCAGTTCACAGTTCACAGATCACAGTTCACAGATCACAGTTCACAGATCACAGTTCACAGTTCACAGTTCACAGTTCACAGTTCACAGATCACACTTCAGAGTTCACAGTTCACAGTTCACAGATCACAGTTCACAGACTTTATTTCACAATTCAGTTTTCACAGTTCACAGTTCACAGTTCACAGTTCACAGTTCCAGTTCCAGTTCCAGTTCCAGTTCACAGTTCACAGTTCACAGTTCACAGTTCACAGTTCCCAGTTCACACTTCACAGTGCACAGTTCACAGTCCACAGTTCACAGTCCACAGTTCACTGTTCACAAATCACAGTTCACAGTTCACAGTTCACAGTCCACAGATCACAGTTCACAGTCTTCATTTCACACTTCACAGTTCGCAGTTCACAGTTCACAGTTCACAGATCACAGTTCACAGTTCACAGTTCACAGTTCACTGTTCACAGTTTACAGTTCTCAGTTTACAGTTCTCAGTTCACAGTTGACAGTTGACAGTTCACAGTTCACACTTCACAGTTCACAGTTCACAGTCCACAGTTCACTGTTCACAGATCATAGTTCACAGTTCACAGTTCACAGTTCACAGTTCACAGTTCACAGTTCACAGTTCACAGTTCACAGATCACAGTTTACAGTTCACAGTTCACAGTTCACTGTTTACAGTTTACAGTTCTCAGTTTACAGTTTACAGTTCTCAGTTTACAGTTCTCAGTTCACAGTTGACAGTTCACAGTTCACAGTTCACACTTCACAGTTCACAGTTCACAGTTCACAGTTCACAGTTCACAGTTCACAGTTCACTGTTCACAGTTCACAGTTCACAGTATTCATTTCACAATTCACAGTTCGCAGTTCACAGTTCACACTTCACAGTGCACAGTTCACAGTCCACAGTTCACTGTTCACAAATCACAGTTCACAGTTCACAGTTCACAGTCCACAGATCACAGTTCACAGTCTTCATTTCACACTTCACAGTTCGCAGTTCACAGTTCACAGATCACAGTTTACAGTTCACAGTTCACAGTTCACTGTTTACAGTTTACAGTTCTCAGTTTACAGTTCTCAGTTCACAGTTGACAGTTCACAGTTCACAGTTCACAGTTCACAGTCCACAGTTCACAGTTCACAGTTCACAGTTCACAGTTCACAGTCTTCATTTCACAATTCACAGTCCGCAGTTCACTGTTCACAGATCATAGTTCACAGTTCACAGTTCACAGTTCACAGTTTACAGTTCACAGTTCACAGTTCCAGTTCACAGTTCACAGTTCACAGTTCACAGTTCACAGTTCACAGTTCACAGGTCACAGTTCACAGTTCACAGTTCACAGTCCACAGTTCACAGTTCACAGTTCACAGTTCACAGTTCACAGTTCACAGTTCACAGTTCACAGTTCACAGTCTCCATTTCACAATTCACAGTTCGCAGTTCACAGTTCACAGTTCACAGTTCACAGTCTTCATTTCACAATTCACAGTTCGCAGTTCACAGTTCACAGTTCACAGTTCACAGTTCACAGTTCACAGTTCACTGTTCACAGTTTACAGTTCTCAGTTTACAGTTCTCAGTTCACAGTTGACAGTTCACAGTTCACAGTTCACAGTTCACACTTCACAGTTCACAGTTCACAGTTCACAGTCCACAGTTCACTGTTCACAATTCACAGTTCACAGTTCACAGTTCACAGTTCACAGTTCACAGTTCACAGTTCACTGTTCACTGTTCACAGTTCACAGTTCACAGTTCACAGTCTTCATTTCACAATTCACAGTTCGCAGTTCACAGTTCACAGTTCACAGTTCACACTTCACAGTTCACAGTTCACAGTTCACAGTCCACAGTTCACTGTTCACAATTCACAGTTCACAGTTCACAGTTCACAGTTCACAGTTCACAGTTCACAGTTCACAGTTCACAGTTCACAGTTCACAGTTCACAGTTCACAGTTCACAGTTCACAGTTCACAGTTCACAGTTCCAGTTCACAGTTCACAGTTAACAGTTCACAGTTCACAGTTCACAGGTCACAGTTCACAGTTCACAGTTCACAGTCCACAGTTCACAGTTCACAGTTCACAGTTCACAGTTGACAGTTCACAGTTCACAGTCTTCATTTCACAATTCACAGTTCGCAGTTCACAGTTCACAGGTCACAGTTCACAGTTCACAGGTCACAGTTCACAGTTCACAGTTCACAGTCCACAGTTCACTGTTCACAGATCACAGTTCACAGTTCACAGTCTTCATTTCACACTTCACACATCACACTTCACAGTGCACAGTTCACAGTCCACAGTTCACAGTCCACAGTTCACTGTTCACAAATCACAGTTTACAGTTCTCAGTTTACAGTTCTCAGTTCACAGTTGACAGTTCACAGTTCACAGTTCACAGATCACACTTCACAGTTCACAGTTCACAGATCACAGTTCACAGATCACAGTTCACAGTCTTCATTTCACACTTCACAGTTCGCAGTTCACAGTTCACAGATCACAGTTCACAGTTCACAGTTCACAGTTCACAGTTCACTGTTTACAGTTTACAGTTCTCAGTTTACAGTTCTCAGTTCACAGTTGACAGTTCACAGTTCACAGTTCACACTTCACAGTTCACAGTTCACAGTTCACAGTTCACAGTTCACAGTTCACAGTTCACTGTTCACAGTTCACAGTTCACAGTATTCATTTCACAATTCACAGTTCGCAGTTCACAGTTCACACTTCACAGTGCACAGTTCACAGTCCACAGTTCACTGTTCACAAATCACAGTTCACAGTTCACAGTTCACAGTCCACAGATCACAGTTCACAGTCTTCATTTCACACTTCACAGTTCGCAGTTCACAGTTCACAGATCACAGTTTACAGTTCACAGTTCACAGTTCACTGTTTACAGTTTACAGTTCTCAGTTTACAGTTCTCAGTTCACAGTTGACAGTTCACAGTTCACAGTTCACAGTTCACAGTCCACAGTTCACAGTTCACAGTTCACAGTTCACAGTTCACAGTCTTCATTTCACAATTCACAGTTCGCAGTTCACAGTTCACAGATCACAGTTCACAGATCACAGTTCACAGATCACAGTTCACAGTTCACAGTTCACAGTTCACAGATCACACTTCAGAGTTCACAGTTCACAGTTCACAGATCACAGTTCACAGACTTTATTTCACAATTCAGTTTTCACAGTTCACAGTTCACAGTTCACAGTTCACAGTTCCAGTTCCAGTTCCAGTTCCAGTTCCAGTTCACAGTTCACAGTTCACAGTTCACAGTTCACAGTTCCCAGTTCACACTTCACAGTGCACAGTTCACAGTCCACAGTTCACAGTCCACAGTTCACTGTTCACAAATCACAGTTCACAGTTCACAGTTCACAGTCCACAGATCACAGTTCACAGTCTTCATTTCACACTTCACAGTTCGCAGTTCACAGTTCACAGTTCACAGATCACAGTTCACAGTTCACAGTTCACAGTTCACTGTTCACAGTTTACAGTTCTCAGTTTACAGTTCTCAGTTCACAGTTGACAGTTGACAGTTCACAGTTCACACTTCACAGTTCACAGTTCACAGTCCACAGTTCACTGTTCACAGATCATAGTTCACAGTTCACAGTTCACAGTTCACAGTTCACAGTTCACAGTTCACAGTTCACAGTTTACAGTTCTCAGTTTACAGTTCTCAGTTCACAGTTGACAGTTCACAGTTCACAGTTCACACTTCACAGTTCACAGTTCACAGTTCACAGTCCACAGTTCACTGTTCACAGAACATAGTTCACAGTTCACAGTTCACAGTTCACAGTTCACAGTTCACAGTTCACAGTCTTCATTTCACAATTCACAGTTCGCAGTTCACAGTTCACAGATCACAGTTCACAGATCACAGTTCACAGTTCACAGTTCACAGTTCACAGTTCACAGTTCACAGTTCACAGTTCACAGTTCACAGATCACACTTCACAGTTCACAGTTCACAAATCACAGTTCACAGATCACAGTTCACAGACTTTATTTCACAATTCAGTTTTCACAGTTCACAGTTCACAGTCCGCAGTTCACTGTTCACAGATCATAGTTCACAGTTCACAGTTCACAGTTCACAGTTTACAGTTCACAGTTCACAGTTCCAGTTCACAGTTCACAGTTCACAGTTCACAGTTCACAGTTCACAGTTCACAGGTCACAGTTCACAGTTCACAGTTCACAGTCCACAGTTCACAGTTCACAGTTCACAGTTCACAGTTCACAGTTCACAGTTCACAGTCTTCATTTCACAATTCACAGTTCGCAGTTCACAGTTCACAGTTCACAGTTCACAGTCTTCATTTCACAATTCACAGTTCGCAGTTCACAGTTCACAGTTCACAGTTCACAGTTCACAGTTCACAGTTCACAGTTCACAGTTCACTGTTCACAGTTTACAGTTCACAGTTCACAGTTCACAGTTCACAGTTCACACTTCACAGTTCACAGTTCACAGTTCACAGTTCACAGTTCACAGTTCACAGTCCACAGTTCACTGTTCACAATTCACAGTTCACAGTTCACAGTTCACAGTTCACAGTTCACAGTTCACTGTTCACTGTTCACAGTTCACAGTTCACAGTTCACAGTCTTCATTTCACAATTCACAGTTCGCAGTTCACAGTTCACAGGTCACAGTTCACAGTTCACAGGTCACAGTTCACAGTTCACAGTCCACAGTTCACTGTTCACAGATCACAGTTCACAGTTCACAGTTCACAGTCTTCATTTCACACTTCACACTTCACAGTGCACAGTTCACAGTCCACAGTTCACTATCCACAGTTCACTGTTCACAAATCACAGTTCACAGTTCACAGTTCACAGTCCACAGATCACAGTTCACAGTCTTCATTTCACACTTCACAGTTCGCAGTTCACAGTTCACAGATCACAGATCACAGTTCACAGTTCACAGTTCACAGTTCACTGTTCACAGTTCACTGTTCACAGATCATAGTTCACAGTTCACGGTTCACAGTTCACAGTTCACAGTTCACAGTTCACAGTTCACAGTTCACAGTTCACAGTCTTCATTTCACAATTCACAGTTCGCAGTTCACAGTTCACAGATCACAGTTCACAGATCACAGTTCACAGATCACAGTTCACAGTTCACAGTTCACAGTTCACAGATCACACTTCAGAGTTCACAGTTCACAGTTCACAGATCACAGTTCACAGACTTTATTTCACAATTCAGTTTTCACAGTTCACAGTTCACAGTTCACAGTTCACAGTTCCAGTTCCAGTTCCAGTTCACAGTTCACAGTTCACAGTTCACAGTTCCCAGTTCGCAGGTCACAGTTCACATTTCACAGTTCACAGTTCACAGTTCAAAGGTCACAGTTCACAGTTCACAGGTCACAGGTCACAGTTCACAGTTCACAGTCCACAGTTCACTGTTCACAAATCACAGTTCACAGATCAGTCTTCATTTCACACTTCACACTTCACAGTCCACAGTTCACTGTTCACAAATCACAGTTCACACTTCACAGTTCACAGTTCACAGTCCACAGATCACAGTTCACAGACTTTATTTCACACTTCACAGTTCGCAGTTCACAGTTCACAGTTCACAGTTCACAGTTCACACTTCACAGTTCACAGTTCACAGTTCACAGTTCACAGTTCACAGTTCACTGTTCACAGTTCACAGTTCACAGTATTCATTTCACAATTCACAGTTCAAAGTTCACAGTTCACAGGTCACAGTTCACAGTTCACAGGTCACAGTTCACAGTTCACAGTCCACAGTTCACTGTTCACAGATCACAGTTCACAGTTCACAGTCTTCATTTCACACTTCACACTTCACAGTGCACAGTTCACAGTCCACAGTTCACTGTTCACAAATCACAGTTCACAGTTCACCGTTCACAGTCCACAGATCACAGTTCACAGTCTTCATTTCACACTTCACAGTTCGCAGTTCACAGTTCACAGATCACAGTTCACAGTTCACAGTTCACAGTTCACAGTTCACAGTTCACTGTTTACAGTTTACAGTTCTCAGTTTACAGTTCTCAGTTCACAGTTGACAGTTCACAGTTCACAGTTCACACTTCACAGTTCACAGTTCACAGTTCACAGTTCACAGTTCACAGTTCACAGTTCACAGTTCACAGTTCACAGTTCACAGTTCACAGTTCACTGTTCACAGTTCACAGTTCACAGTATTCATTTCACAATTCACAGTTCGCAGTTCACAGTTCACACTTCACAGTGCACAGTTCACAGTCCACAGTTCACTGTTCACAAATCACAGTTCACAGTTCACAGTTCACAGTCCACAGATCACAGTTCACAGTCTTCATTTCACACTTCACAGTTCGCAGTTCACAGTTCACAGATCACAGTTTACAGTTCACAGTTCACAGTTCACTGTTTACAGTTTACAGTTCTCAGTTTACAGTTCTCAGTTCACAGTTGACAGTTCACAGTTGACAGTTCACAGTTCACAGTTCACAGTTCACAGTTCACAGTTCACAGTTCACAGTCTTCATTTCACAATTCACAGTTCGCAGTAGACAGTTCACAGATCACAGTTTACAGTTCACAGTTCACAGGTCACAGTTCACAGTTCACAGTTCACAGTCCACAGTTCACTGTTCACAGATCACAGTTCACAGTTCACAGTCTTCATTTCACACTTCACACTTGACAGTGCACAGTTCACAGTCCACAGTTCACTGTTCACAAATCACAGTTCACAGTTCACAGTTCACAGTCCACAGATCACAGTTCACAGTCTTCATTTCACACTTCACAGTTCGCAGTTCACAGTTCACAGTTCACAGATCACAGTTCACAGTTCACAGTTCACAGTTCACAGTTCACTGTTCACAGTTTACAGTTCTCAGTTTACAGTTCTCAGTTCACAGTTCACAGTTCACAGTCTTCATTTCACAATTCACAGTTCGCAGTTCACAGTTCACAGATCACAGTTCACAGATCACAGTTCACAGTTCACAGTTCACAGTTCACAGATCACACTTCACAGTTCACAGTTCACAGATCACAGTTCACAGATCACAGTTCACAGACTTTATTTCACAATTCAGTTTTCACAGTTCACAGTTCACAGTCCGCAGTTCACTGTTCACAGATCATAGTTCACAGTTCACAGTTCACAGTTCACAGTTCACAGTTCACAGTTCACAGTTCACAGTTCACAGTTCACAGTTCACAGTTCACAGTTCCAGTTCACAGTTCACAGTTAACAGTTCACAGTTCACAGTTCACAGGTCACAGTTCACAGTTCACAGTTCACAGTCCACAGTTCACAGTTCACAGTTCACAGTTCACAGTTCACAGTTCACAGTTCACAGTCTTCATTTCACAATTCACAGTTCGCAGTTCACAGTTCACAGGTCACAGTTCACAGTTCACAGGTCACAGTTCACAGTTCACAGTTCACAGTCCACAGTTCACTGTTCACAGATCACAGTTCACAGTTCACAGTCTTCATTTCACACTTCACACATCACACTTCACAGTGCACAGTTCACAGTCCACAGTTCACAGTCCACAGTTCACTGTTCACAAATCACAGTTTACAGTTCTCAGTTTACAGTTCTCAGTTCACAGTTGACAGTTCACAGTTCACAGTTCACAGATCACAGTTCACAGATCACAGTTCACAGACTTTATTTCACAATTCAGTTTTCACAGTTCACAGTTCACAGTCCGCAGTTCACTGTTCACAGATCATAGTTCACAGTTCACAGTTCACAGTTCACAGTTCACAGTTCACAGTTCACAGTTCACAGTTCACAGTTCACAGTTCACAGTTCACAGTTCCAGTTCACAGTTCACAGTTAACAGTTCACAGTTCACAGTTCACAGTTCACAGTTCACAGTTCACAGTTCACTGTTCACTGTTCACAGTTCACAGTTCACAGTTCACAGTTCACAGTCTTCATTTCACAATTCACAGTTCGCAGTTCACAGTTCACAGGTCACAGTTCACAGTTCACAGGTCACAGTTCACAGTTCACAGTCCACAGTTCACTGTTCACAGATCACAGTTCACAGTTCACAGTTCACAGTCTTCATTTCACACTTCACACTTCACAGTGCACAGTTCACAGTCCACAGTTCACTATCCACAGTTCACTGTTCACAAATCACAGTTCACAGTTCACAGTTCACAGTCCACAGATCACAGTTCACAGTCTTCATTTCACACTTCACAGTTCGCAGTTCACAGTTCACAGATCACAGATCACAGTTCACAGTTCACAGTTCACAGTTCACTGTTCACAGTTCACTGTTCACAGATCATAGTTCACAGTTCACGGTTCACAGTTCACAGTTCACAGTTCACAGTTCACAGTTCACAGTTCACAGTTCACAGTCTTCATTTCACAATTCACAGTTCGCAGTTCACAGTTCACAGATCACAGTTCACAGATCACAGTTCACAGATCACAGTTCACAGTTCACAGTTCACAGTTCACAGATCACACTTCAGAGTTCACAGTTCACAGTTCACAGATCACAGTTCACAGACTTTATTTCACAATTCAGTTTTCACAGTTCACAGTTCACAGTTCACAGTTCACAGTTCCAGTTCCAGTTCCAGTTCCAGTTCACAGTTCACAGTTCACAGTTCACAGTTCCCAGTTCGCAGGTCACAGTTCACATTTCACAGTTCACAGTTCACAGTTCAAAGGTCACAGTTCACAGTTCACAGGTCACAGGTCACAGTTCACAGTTCACAGTCCACAGTTCACTGTTCACAAATCACAGTTCACAGATCACAGTCTTCATTTCACACTTCACACTTCACAGTCCACAGTTCACTGTTCACAAATCACAGTTCACACTTCACAGTTCACAGTTCACAGTCCACAGATCACAGTTCACAGACTTTATTTCACACTTCACAGTTCGCAGTTCACAGTTCACAGTTCACAGTTCACAGTTCACACTTCACAGTTCACAGTTCACAGTTCACAGTTCACAGTTCACAGTTCACTGTTCACAGTTCACAGTTCACAGTATTCATTTCACAATTCACAGTTCGCAGTTCACAGTTCACAGTTCACAGTTCACAGTCTTCATTTCACAATTCACAGTTCGCAGTTCACAGTTCACAGTTCACAGTTCACAGTTCACAGTTCACAGTTCACTGTTCACAGTTTACAGTTCTCAGTTTACAGTTCTCAGTTCACAGTTGACAGTTCACACTTCACAGTTCACAGTTCACAGTTCACAGTCCACAGTTCACTGTTCACAGAACATAGTTCACAGTTCACAGTTCACAGTTCACAGTTCACAGTTCACAGTTCACAGTCTTCATTTCACAATTCACAGTTCGCAGTTCACAGTTCACAGATCACAGTTCACAGATCACAGTTCACAGTTCACAGTTCACAGTTCACAGTTCACAGTTCACAGTTCACAGATCACACTTCACAGTTCACAGTTCACAAATCACAGTTCACAGATCACAGTTCACAGACTTTATTTCACAATTCAGTTTTCACAGTTCACAGTTCACAGTCCGCAGTTCACTGTTCACAGATCATAGTTCACAGTTCACAGTTCACAGTTCACAGTTTACAGTTCACAGTTCACAGTTCCAGTTCACAGTTCACAGTTCACAGTTCACAGTTCACAGTTCACAGTTCACAGGTCACAGTTCACAGTTCACAGTTCACAGTCCACAGTTCACAGTTCACAGTTCACAGTTCACAGTTCACAGTTCACAGTTCACAGTCTTCATTTCACAATTCACAGTTCGCAGTTCACAGTTCACAGTTCACAGTTCACAGTCTTCATTTCACAATTCACAGTTCGCAGTTCACAGTTCACAGTTCACAGTTCACAGTTCACAGTTCACAGTTCACTGTTCACAGTTTACAGTTCTCAGTTTACAGTTCTCAGTTCACAGTTGACAGTTCACAGTTCACAGTTCACAGTTCACACTTCACAGTTCACAGTTCACAGTTCACAGTCCACAGTTCACTGTTCACAATTCACAGTTCACAGTTCACAGTTCACAGTTCACAGTTCACAGTTCACTGTTCACTGTTCACAGTTCACAGTTCACAGTTCACAGTCTTCATTTCACAATTCACAGTTCGCAGTTCACAGTTCACAGGTCACAGTTCACAGTTCACAGGTCACAGTTCACAGTTCACAGTCCACAGTTCACTGTTCACAGATCACAGTTCACAGTTCACAGTTCACAGTCTTCATTTCACACTTCACACTTCACAGTGCACAGTTCACAGTCCACAGTTCACTATCCACAGTTCACTGTTCACAAATCACAGTTCACAGTTCACAGTTCACAGTCCACAGATCACAGTTCACAGTCTTCATTTCACACTTCACAGTTCGCAGTTCACAGTTCACAGATCACAGATCACAGTTCACAGTTCACAGTTCACAGTTCACTGTTCACAGTTCACTGTTCACAGATCATAGTTCACAGTTCACGGTTCACAGTTCACAGTTCACAGTTCACAGTTCACAGTTCACAGTTCACAGTCTTCATTTCACAATTCACAGTTCGCAGTTCACAGTTCACAGATCACAGTTCACAGATCACAGTTCACAGATCACAGTTCACAGTTCACAGTTCACAGTTCACAGATCACACTTCAGAGTTCACAGTTCACAGTTCACAGATCACAGTTCACAGACTTTATTTCACAATTCAGTTTTCACAGTTCACAGTTCACAGTTCACAGTTCACAGTTCCAGTTCCAGTTCCAGTTCACAGTTCACAGTTCACAGTTCACAGTTCCCAGTTCGCAGGTCACAGTTCACATTTCACAGTTCACAGTTCACAGTTCAAAGGTCACAGTTCACAGTTCACAGGTCACAGGTCACAGTTCACAGTTCACAGTCCACTGTTCACAAATCACAGTTCACAGATCACAGTCTTCATTTCACACTTCACACTTCACAGTCCACAGTTCACTGTTCACAAATCACAGTTCACACTTCACAGTTCACAGTTCACAGTCCACAGATCACAGTTCACAGACTTTATTTCACACTTCACAGTTCGCAGTTCACAGTTCACAGTTCACAGTTCACAGTTCACACTTCACAGTTCACAGTTCACAGTTCACAGTTCACAGTTCACAGTTCACTGTTCACAGTTCACAGTTCACAGTATTCATTTCACAATTCACAGTTCAAAGTTCACAGTTCACAGGTCACAGTTCACAGTTCACAGGTCACAGTTCACAGTTCACAGTCCACAGTTCACTGTTCACAGATCACAGTTCACAGTTCACAGTCTTCATTTCACACTTCACACTTCACAGTGCACAGTTCACAGTCCACAGTTCACTGTTCACAAATCACAGTTCACAGTTCACAGTTCACAGTTCACAGTCCACAGATCACAGTTCACAGTCTTCATTTCACACTTCACAGTTCGCAGTTCACAGTTCACAGATCACAGTTCACAGTTCACAGTTCACAGTTCACAGTTCACTGTTTACAGTTTACAGTTCTCAGTTTACAGTTCTCAGTTCACAGTTGACAGTTCACAGTTCACAGTTCACACTTCACAGTTCACAGTTCACAGTTCACAGTTCACAGTTCACAGTTCACAGTTCACAGTTCACAGTTCACTGTTCACAGTTCACAGTTCACAGTATTCATTTCACAATTCACAGTTCGCAGTTCACAGTTCACACTTCACAGTGCACAGTTCACAGTCCACAGTTCACTGTTCACAAATCACAGTTCACAGTTCACAGTTCACAGTCCACAGATCACAGTTCACAGTCTTCATTTCACACTTCACAGTTCGCAGTTCACAGTTCACAGATCACAGTTTACAGTTCACAGTTCACAGTTCACTGTTTACAGTTTACAGTTCTCAGTTTACAGTTCTCAGTTCACAGTTGACAGTTCACAGTTCACAGTTCACAGTTCACAGTCCACAGTTCACTATTCACAGATCATAGTTCACAGTTCACAGTTCACAGTTCACAGTTCACAGTTCACAGTCTTCATTTCACAATTCACAGTTCGCAGTAGACAGTTCACAGATCACAGTTTACAGTTCACAGTTCACAGGTCACAGTTCACAGTTCACAGTTCACAGTCCACAGTTCACTGTTCACAGATCACAGTTCACAGTTCACAGTCTTCATTTCACACTTCACACTTGACAGTGCACAGTTCACAGTCCACAGTTCACTGTTCACAAATCACAGTTCACAGTTCACAGTTCACAGTCCACAGATCACAGTTCACAGTCTTCATTTCACACTTCACAGTTCGCAGTTCACAGTTCACAGATCACAGTTCACAGTTCACAGTTCACAGTTCACTGTTCACAGTTTACAGTTCTCAGTTTACAGTTCTCAGTTCACAGTTCACAGTTCACAGTCTTCATTTCACAATTCACAGTTCGCAGTTCACAGTTCACAGATCACAGTTCACAGATCACAGTTCACAGTTCACAGTTCACAGTTCACAGATCACACTTCACAGTTCACAGTTCACAGATCACAGTTCACAGATCACAGTTCACAGACTTTATTTCACAATTCAGTTTTCACAGTTCACAGTTCACAGTCCGCAGTTCACTGTTCACAGATCATAGTTCACAGTTCACAGTTCACAGTTCACAGTTCACAGTTCACAGTTCACAGTTCACAGTTCACAGTTCACAGTTCACAGTTCACAGTTCCAGTTCACAGTTCACAGTTAACAGTTCACAGTTCACAGTTCACAGGTCACAGTTCACAGTTCACAGTTCACAGTCCACAGTTCACAGTTCACAGTTCACAGTTCACAGTTCACAGTTCACAGTCTTCATTTCACAATTCACAGTTCGCAGTTCACAGTTCACAGGTCACAGTTCACAGTTCACAGGTCACAGTTCACAGTTCACAGTTCACAGTCCACAGTTCACTGTTCACAGATCACAGTTCACAGTTCACAGTCTTCATTTCACACTTCACACATCACACTTCACAGTGCACAGTTCACAGTCCACAGTTCACAGTCCACAGTTCACTGTTCACAAATCACAGTTTACAGTTCTCAGTTTACAGTTCTCAGTTCACAGTTGACAGTTCACAGTTCACAGTTCACAGATCACACTTCACAGTTCACAGTTCACAGATCACAGTTCACAGATCACAGTTCACAGTCTTCATTTCACACTTCACAGTTCGCAGTTCACAGTTCACAGATCACAGTTCACAGTTCACAGTTCACAGTTCACAGTTCACTGATTACAGTTTACAGTTCTCAGTTTACAGTTCTCAGTTCACAGTTGACAGTTCACAGTTCACAGTTCACACTTCACAGTTCACAGTTCACAGTTCACAGTTCACAGTTCACTGTTCACAGTTCACAGTTCACAGTATTCATTTCACAATTCACAGTTCGCAGTTCACAGTTCACACTTCACAGTGCACAGTTCACAGTCCACAGTTCACTGTTCACAAATCACAGTTCACAGTTCACAGTTCACAGTCCACAGATCACAGTTCACAGTCTTCATTTCACACTTCACAGTTCGCAGTTCACAGTTCACAGATCACAGTTTACAGTTCACAGTTCACAGTTCACTGTTTACAGTTTACAGTTCTCAGTTTACAGTTCTCAGTTCACAGTTGACAGTTCACAGTTCACAGTTCACAGTTCACAGTTCACAGTCCACAGTTCACTATTCACAGATCATAGTTCACAGTTCACAGTTCACAGTTCACAGTTCACAGTTCACAGTCTTCATTTCACAATTCACAGTTCGCAGTAGACAGTTCACAGATCACAGTTTACAGTTCACAGTTCACAGGTCACAGTTCACAGTTCACAGTTCACAGTCCACAGTTCACTGTTCACAGATCACAGTTCACAGTTCACAGTCTTCATTTCACACTTCACACTTGACAGTGCACAGTTCACAGTCCACAGTTCACTGTTCACAAATCACAGTTCACAGTTCACAGTTCACAGTTCACAGTCCACAGATCACAGTTCACAGTCTTCATTTCACACTTCACAGTTCGCAGTTCACAGTTCACAGATCACAGTTCACAGTTCACTGTTCACAGTTTACAGTTCTCAGTTTACAGTTCTCAGTTCACAGTTCACAGTTCACAGTCTTCATTTCACAATTCACAGTTCGCAGTTCACAGTTCACAGATCACAGTTCACAGATCACAGTTCACAGTTCACAGTTCACAGTTCACAGATCACACTTCACAGTTCACAGTTCACAGATCACAGTTCACAGATCACAGTTCACAGACTTTATTTCACAATTCAGTTTTCACAGTTCACAGTTCACAGTCCGCAGTTCACTGTTCACAGATCATAGTTCACAGTTCACAGTTCACAGTTCACAGTTCACAGTTCACAGTTCACAGTTCACAGTTCACAGTTCACAGTTCACAGTTCACAGTTCACAGTTCACAGTTCACAGTTCACAGTTCACAGTTCCAGTTCACAGTTCCAGTTCACAGTTAACAGTTCACAGTTCACAGTTCACAGGTCACAGTTCACAGTTCACAGTTCACAGTCCACAGTTCACAGTTCACAGTTCACAGTTCACAGTTCACAGTTCACAGTTCACAGTTCACAGTCTTCATTTCACAATTCACAGTTCGCAGTTCACAGTTCACAGGTCACAGTTCACAGTTCACAGGTCACAGTTCACAGTTCACAGTTCACAGTCCACAGTTCACTGTTCACAGATCACAGTTCACAGTTCACAGTCTTCATTTCACACTTCACACATCACACTTCACAGTGCACAGTTCACAGTCCACAGTTCACAGTCCACAGTTCACTGTTCACAAATCACAGTTTACAGTTCTCAGTTTACAGTTCTCAGTTCACAGTTGACAGTTCACAGTTCACAGTTCACAGATCACACTTCACAGTTCACAGTTCACAGATCACAGTTCACAGATCACAGTTCACAGACTTTATTTCACAATTCAGTTTTCACTGTTCACAGTTCACAGTTCACAGTCCGCGGTTCACTGTTCACAGATCATAGTTCACAGTTCACAGTTCACAGTTCACAGTTCACAGTTCACAGTTCACAGTTCACAGTTCCAGTTCAGAGTTCACAGTTCACAGTTCACAGTTCACAGTTCACACTTCACTGTCCACAGATCACAGTTCACAGTTCACAGTTCACAGTTCACAGTTCACAGTTCCCAGTTCACAGTCCACAGTTCACTGTTCACAATTCACAGTTCACAGTTCACAGTTCACAGTTCACAGTTCACTGTTCACTGTTCACAGTTCACAGTTCACAGTTCACAGTTCACAGTCTTCATTTCACAATTCACAGTTCGCAGTTCACAGTTCACAGGTCACAGTTCACAGTTCACAGGTCACAGTTCACAGTTCACAGTCCACAGTTCACTGTTCACAGATCACAGTTCACAGTTCACAGTCTTCATTTCACACTTCACACTACACAGTGCACAGTTCACAGTCCACAGTCCACAGTTCACTGTTCACAAATCACAGTTCACAGTTCACAGTTCACAGTCCACAGATCACAGTTCACAGTCTTCATTTCACACTTCACAGTTCGCAGTTCACAGTTCACAGATCACAGATCACAGTTCACAGTTCACAGTTCACAGTTCACAGTTCACTGTTCACAGTTCACTGTTCACAGATCATAGTTCACAGTTCACAGTTCACAGTTCACAGTTCACAGTCTTCATTTCACAATTCACAGTTCGCAGTTCACAGTTCACACATCACAGTTCACAGATCACAGTTCACAGTTCACAGTTCACAGTTCACAGATCACACTTCAGAGTTCACAGTTCACAGTTCACAGATCACAGTTCACAGTCTTCATTTCACACTTCACACTTCACAGTGCACAGTACACAGTCCACAGTTCACAGTTCACAGTTCACAGTCCGCAGTTCACTGTTCACAGATCATAGTTCACAGTTCACAGTTCACAGTTCACAGTTCACAGTTCCAGTTCACAGTTCACAGTTCACAGTTCACAGTTCACAGTTCACAGTTCACAGTTCACAGTTCACAGGTCACAGTTCACAGTTCACAGGTCACAGTTCACAGTTCACAGGTCACAGTTCACAGTTCACAGTCCACAGTTCACTGTTCACAGATCACAGTTCACAGTTCACAGTCTTCATTTCACACTTCACACTTCACAGTGCACAGTTCACAGTCCACAGTTCACAGTCCACAGTTCACTGTTCACAAATCACAGTTCACAGTTCACAGTTCACAGTCCACAGATCACAGTTCACAGTCTTCATTTCACACTTCACAGTTCGCAGTTCACAGTTCACAGATCACAGATCACAGTTCACAGTTCACAGTTCACAGTTCACAGTTCACAGTTCACAGTTCACTGTTCACAGTTCACTGTTCACAGATCATAGTTCACAGTTCACAGTTCACAGTTCACAGTTCACAGTTCACAGTTCACAGTCTTCATTTCACAATTCACAGTTCGCAGTTCACAGTTCACAGATCACAGTTCACAGATCACAGTTCACAGTTCACAGTTCAGAGTTCACAGATCACACTTCAGAGTTCACAGTTCACAGTTCACAGATCACAGTTCACAGTTCCAGTTCCAGTTCACAGTTCACAGTTCACAGTTCACAGTTCACAGTTCACAGTTCACAGTTCACACTTCACTGTTCACAGATCACAGTTCACAGTTCACAGTTCACAGTTCACAGTTCCCAGTTCGCAGGTCACAGTTCACATTTCACAGTTCACAGTTCACAGGTCACAGTTCACAGTTCACAGGTCACAGGTCACAGTTCACAGTTCACAGTTCACAGTCCACAGTTCACTGTTCACAGATCACAGTTCACAGATCACAGTCTTCATTTCACACTTCACACTTCACAGTGCACAGTTCACAGTCCACAGTTCACTGTTCACAAATCACAGTTCACACTTCACAGTTCACAGTTCACAGTCCACAGATCACAGTTCACAGACTTTATTTCACACTTCACAGTTCGCAGTTCACAGTTCACAGTTCACAGTTCACAGTTCGCAGGTCACAGTTCACATTTCACAGTTCACTGTCTTCATTTCATACTTCACAGTTCGCAGTTCACAGTTCACAGGTCACAGTTCACAGCCCACTGTTCACAGTTCACAGATCACAGTTCACAGTTCACAGACTTTATTTCACAATTCAGTTTTCACAGTTCACAGTTCACAGTTCTCAGTTCACAGTTCACAGTTCACAGATCACAGTTCACAGTCTTCATTTCACACTTCAGTCTTCACAGGGCACAGTTCACAGTTCACAGTCTTCATTTCACAATTCACAGTTCGCAGTAGACAGTTCACAGATCACAGTTCACAGATCACAGTTCACAGTTCACAGTTCACAGTTCACAGTTCACAGGTCACAGTTCACAGTCTTCATTTCACACTTCACACTTCACAGTGCACAGTTCACAGTCCACAGTTCACAGTCCACAGTTCACTGTTCACAAATCACAGTTCACAGTTCACAGTTCACAGTCCACAGATCACAGTTCACAGTCTTCATTTCACACTTCACAGTTCGCAGTTCACAGTTCACAGTTCACAGATCACAGTTCACAGTTCACAGTTCACAGTTCACTGTTCACAGTTTACAGTTCTCAGTTTACAGTTCTCAGTTCACAGTTGACAGTTGACAGTTCACAGTTCACACTTCACAGTTCACAGTTCACAGTCCACAGTTCACTGTTCACAGATCATAGTTCACAGTTCACAGTTCACAGTTCACAGTTCACAGTTCACAGTTCACAGTTCACAGTTTACAGTTCTCAGTTTACAGTTCTCAGTTCACAGTTGACAGTTCACAGTTCACAGTTCACACTTCACAGTTCACAGTTCACAGTTCACAGTCCACAGTTCACTGTTCACAGAACATAGTTCACAGTTCACAGTTCACAGTTCACAGTTCACAGTTCACAGTTCACAGTCTTCATTTCACAATTCACAGTTCGCAGTTCACAGTTCACAGATCACAGTTCACAGATCACAGTTCACAGTTCACAGTTCACAGTTCACAGTTCACAGATCACACTTCACAGTTCACAGTTCACAAATCACAGTTCACAGATCACAGTTCACAGACTTTATTTCACAATTCAGTTTTCACAGTTCACAGTTCACAGTCCGCAGTTCACTGTTCACAGATCATAGTTCACAGTTCACAGTTCACAGTTCACAGTTTACAGTTCACAGTTCACAGTTCCAGTTCACAGTTCACAGTTCACAGTTCACAGTTCACAGTTCACAGTTCACAGTTCACAGTTCACAGGTCACAGTTCACAGTTCACAGTTCACAGTCCACAGTTCACAGTTCACAGTTCACAGTTCACAGTTCACAGTTCACAGTTCACAGTCTTCATTTCACAATTCACAGTTCGCAGTTCACAGTTCACAGTTCACAGTCTTCATTTCACAATTCACAGTTCGCAGTTCACAGTTCACAGTTCACAGTTCACAGTTCACAGTTCACAGTTCACAGTTCACTGTTCACAGTTTACAGTTCTCAGTTTACAGTTCTCAGTTCACAGTTGACAGTTCACAGTTCACAGTTCACAGTTCACACTTCACAGTTCACAGTTCACAGTTCACAGTCCACAGTTCACTGTTCACAATTCACAGTTCACAGTTCACAGTTCACAGTTCACAGTTCACAGTTCACTGTTCACTGTTCACAGTCCGCGGTTCACTGTTCACAGATCATAGTTCACAGTTCACAGTTCACAGTTCACAGTTCACAGTTCACAGTTCACAGTTCCAGTTCAGAGTTCACAGTTCACAGTTCACAGTTCACAGTTCACAGTTCACACTTCACTGTCCACAGATCACAGTTCACAGTTCACAGTTCACAGTTCACAGTTCACAGTTCCCAGTTCACAGTCCACAGTTCACTGTTCACAATTCACAGTTCACAGTTCACAGTTCACAGTTCACAGTTCACTGTTCACTGTTCACAGTTCACAGTTCACAGTTCACAGTTCACAGTCTTCATTTCACAATTCACAGTTCGCAGTTCACAGTTCACAGGTCACAGTTCACAGTTCACAGGTCACAGTTCACAGTTCACAGTCCACAGTTCACTGTTCACAGATCACAGTTCACAGTTCACAGTCTTCATTTCACACTTCACACTACACAGTGCACAGTTCACAGTCCACAGTTCACAGTCCACAGTTCACTGTTCACAAATCACAGTTCACAGTTCACAGTTCACAGTCCACAGATCACAGTTCACAGTCTTCATTTCACACTTCACAGTTCGCAGTTCACAGTTCACAGATCACAGATCACAGTTCACAGTTCACAGTTCACAGTTCACAGTTCACAGTTCACTGTTCACAGTTCACTGTTCACAGATCATAGTTCACAGTTCACAGTTCACAGTTCACAGTTCACAGTCTTCATTTCACAATTCACAGTTCGCAGTTCACAGTTCACACATCACAGTTCACAGATCACAGTTCACAGTTCACAGTTCACAGTTCACAGTTCACAGATCACACTTCAGAGTTCACAGTTCACAGTTCACAGTTCACAGATCACAGTTCACAGTCTTCATTTCACACTTCACACTTCACAGTGCACAGTACACAGTCCACAGTTCACAGTTCACAGTTCACAGTCCGCAGTTCACTGTTCACAGATCATAGTTCACAGTTCACAGTTCACAGTTCACAGTTCACAGTTCCAGTTCACAGTTCACAGTTCACAGTTCACAGTTCACAGTTCACAGTTCACAGTTCACAGTTCACAGGTCACAGTTCACAGTTCACAGGTCACAGTTCACAGTTCACAGGTCACAGTTCACAGTTCACAGTCCACAGTTCACTGTTCACAGATCACAGTTCACAGTTCACAGTCTTCATTTCACACTTCACACTTCACAGTGCACAGTTCACAGTCCACAGTTCACAGTCCACAGTTCACTGTTCACAAATCACAGTTCACAGTTCACAGTTCACAGTCCACAGATCACAGTTCACAGTCTTCATTTCACACTTCACAGTTCGCAGTTCACAGTTCACAGATCACAGATCACAGTTCACAGTTCACAGTTCACAGTTCACAGTTCACAGTTCACTGTTCACAGTTCACTGTTCACAGATCATAGTTCACAGTTCACAGTTCACAGTTCACAGTTCACAGTTCACAGTTCACAGTCTTCATTTCACAATTCACAGTTCGCAGTTCACAGTTCACAGATCACAGTTCACAGATCACAGTTCACAGTTCACAGTTCAGAGTTCACAGATCACACTTCAGAGTTCACAGTTCACAGTTCACAGATCACAGTTCACAGTTCCAGTTCCAGTTCCAGTTCCAGTTCACAGTTCACAGTTCACAGTTCACAGTTCACAGTTCACAGTTCACAGTTCACACTTCACTGTTCACAGATCACAGTTCACAGTTCACAGTTCACAGTTCACAGTTCCCAGTTCGCAGGTCACAGTTCACATTTCACAGTTCACAGTTCACAGGTCACAGTTCACAGTTCACAGGTCACAGGTCACAGTTCACAGTTCACAGTTCACAGTCCACAGTTCACTGTTCACAGATCACAGTTCACAGATCACAGTCTTCATTTCACACTTCACACTTCACAGTGCACAGTTCACAGTCCACAGTTCACTGTTCACAAATCACAGTTCACACTTCACAGTTCACAGTTCACAGTCCACAGATCACAGTTCACAGACTTTATTTCACACTTCACAGTTCGCAGTTCACATTTCACAGTTCACAGTTCACAGTTCGCAGGTCACAGTTCACATTTCACAGTTCACTGTCTTCATTTCATACTTCACAGTTCGCAGTTCACAGTTCACAGGTCACAGTTCACAGCCCACTGTTCACAGTTCACAGATCACAGTTCACAGTTCACAGACTTTATTTCACAATTCAGTTTTCACAGTTCACAGTTCACAGTTCTCAGTTCACAGTTCACAGTTCACAGATCACAGTTCACAGTCTTCATTTCACACTTCAGTCTTCACAGGGCACAGTTCACAGTTCACAGTCTTCATTTCACAATTCACAGTTCGCAGTAGACAGTTCACAGATCACAGTTCACAGATCACAGTTCACAGTTCACAGTTCACAGTTCACAGTTCACAGGTCACAGTTCACAGTCTTCATTTCACACTTCACACTTCACAGTGCACAGTTCACAGTCCACAGTTCACAGTCCACAGTTCACTGTTCACAAATCACAGTTCACAGTTCACAGTTCACAGTCCACAGATCACAGTTCACAGTCTTCATTTCACACTTCACAGTTCGCAGTTCACAGTTCACAGTTCACAGATCACAGTTCACAGTTCACAGTTCACAGTTCACTGTTCACAGTTTACAGTTCTCAGTTTACAGTTCTCAGTTCACAGTTGACAGTTGACAGTTCACAGTTCACACTTCACAGTTCACAGTTCACAGTCCACAGTTCACTGTTCACAGATCATAGTTCACAGTTCACAGTTCACAGTTCACAGTTCACAGTTCACAGTTCACAGTTCACAGTTTACAGTTCTCAGTTTACAGTTCTCAGTTCACAGTTGACAGTTCACAGTTCACAGTTCACACTTCACAGTTCACAGTTCACAGTTCACAGTTCACAGTCCACAGTTCACTGTTCACAGAACATAGTTCACAGTTCACAGTTCACAGTTCACAGTTCACAGTTCACAGTTCACAGTCTTCATTTCACAATTCACAGTTCGCAGTTCACAGTTCACAGATCACAGTTCACAGATCACAGTTCACAGTTCACAGTTCACAGTTCACAGTTCACAGTTCACAGATCACACTTCACAGTTCACAGTTCACAAATCACAGTTCACAGATCACAGTTCACAGACTTTATTTCACAATTCAGTTTTCACAGTTCACAGTTCACAGTCCGCAGTTCACTGTTCACAGATCATAGTTCACAGTTCACAGTTCACAGTTCACAGTTTACAGTTCACAGTTCACAGTTCCAGTTCACAGTTCACAGTTCACAGTTCACAGTTCACAGTTCACAGTTCACAGTTCACAGTTCACAGGTCACAGTTCACAGTTCACAGTTCACAGTCCACAGTTCACAGTTCACAGTTCACAGTTCACAGTTCACAGTTCACAGTTCACAGTCTTCATTTCACAATTCACAGTTCGCAGTTCACAGTTCACAGTTCACAGTTCACAGTTCACAGTCTTCATTTCACAATTCACAGTTCGCAGTTCACAGTTCACAGTTCACAGTTCACAGTTCACAGTTCACAGTTCACTGTTCACAGTTTACAGTTCTCAGTTTACAGTTCTCAGTTCACAGTTGACAGTTCACAGTTCACAGTTCACAGTTCACAGTTCACACTTCACAGTTCACAGTTCACAGTTCACAGTCCACAGTCCACAGTTCACTGTTCACAATTCACAGTTCACAGTTCACAGTTCACAGTTCACAGTTCACTGTTCACTGTTCACAGTTCACAGTTCACAGTTCACAGTCTTCATTTCACAATTCACAGTTCGCAGTTCACAGTTCACAGGTCACAGTTCACAGTTCACAGGTCACAGTTCACAGTTCACAGTCCACAGTTCACTGTTCACAGATCACAGTTCACAGTTCACAGTTCATAGTCTTCATTTCACACTTCACACTTCACAGTGCACAGTTCACAGTCCACAGTTCACTATCCACAGTTCACTGTTCACAAATCACAGTTCACAGTTCACAGTTCACAGTCCACAGATCACAGTTCACAGTCTTCATTTCACACTTCACAGTTCGCAGTTCATAGTTCACAGATCACAGATCACAGTTCACAGTTCACAGTTCACAGTTCACTGTTCACAGTTCACTGTTCACAGATCATAGTTCACAGTTCACGGTTCACAGTTCACAGTTCACAGTTCACAGTTCACAGTTCACAGTTCACAGTTCACAGTCTTCATTTCACAATTCACAGTTCGCAGTTCACAGTTCACAGATCACAGTTCACAGATCACAGTTCACAGATCACAGTTCACAGTTCACAGTTCACAGTTCACAGATCACACTTCAGAGTTCACAGTTCACAGTTCACAGATCACAGTTCACAGACTTTATTTCACAATTCAGTTTTCACAGTTCACAGTTCACAGTTCACAGTTCACAGTTCACAGTTCCAGTTCCAGTTCCAGTTCCAGTTCACAGTTCACAGTTCACAGTTCACAGTTCCCAGTTCGCAGGTCACAGTTCACATTTCACAGTTCACAGTTCACAGTTCAAAGGTCACAGTTCACAGTTCACAGTTCACAGGTCACAGGTCACAGTTCACAGTTCACAGTCCACAGTTCACTGTTCACAAATCACAGTTCACAGATCACAGTCTTCATTTCACACTTCACACTTCACAGTCCACAGTTCACTGTTCACAAATCACAGTTCACACTTCACAGTTCACAGTTCACAGTCCACAGATCACAGTTCACAGACTTTATTTCACACTTCACAGTTCGCAGTTCACAGTTCACAGTTCACAGTTCACAGTTCACAGTTCACAGTTCACACTTCACAGTTCACAGTTCACAGTTCACAGTTCACAGTTCACAGTTCACAGTTCACAGTTCACAGTTCACAGTTCACTGTTCACAGTTCACAGTTCACAGTATTCATTTCACAATTCACAGTTCAAAGTTCACAGTTCACAGGTCACAGTTCACAGTTCACAGGTCACAGTTCACAGTTCACAGTCCACAGTTCACTGTTCACAGATCACAGTTCACAGTTCACAGTCTTCATTTCACACTTCACACTTCACAGTGCACAGTTCACAGTCCACAGTTCACTGTTCACAAATCACAGTTCACAGTTCACAGTTCACAGTCCACAGATCACAGTTCACAGTCTTCATTTCACACTTCACAGTTCGCAGTTCACAGTTCACAGATCACAGTTCACAGTTCACAGTTCACAGTTCACTGTTTACAGTTTACAGTTCTCAGTTTACAGTTCTCAGTTCACAGTTGACAGTTCACAGTTGACAGTTCACAGTTGACAGTTCACAGTTCACAGTTCACACTTCACAGTTCACAGTTCACAGTTCACAGTTCACAGTTCACAGTTCACAGTTCACAGTTCACTGTTCACAGTTCACAGTTCACAGTATTCATTTCACAATTCACAGTTCGCAGTTCACAGTTCACACTTCACAGTGCACAGTTCACAGTCCACAGTTCACTGTTCACAAATCACAGTTCACAGTTCACAGTTCACAGTCCACAGATCACAGTTCACAGTCTTCATTTCACACTTCACAGTTCGCAGTTCACAGTTCACAGATCACAGTTTACAGTTCACAGTTCACAGTTCACTGTTTACAGTTTACAGTTCTCAGTTTACAGTTCTCAGTTCACAGTTGACAGTTCACAGTTCACAGTTCACAGTTCACAGTCCACAGTTCACTATTCACAGATCATAGTTCACAGTTCACAGTTCACAGTTCACAGTTCACAGTTCACAGTCTTCATTTCACAATTCACAGTTCGCAGTAGACAGTTCACAGATCACAGTTTACAGTTCACAGTTCACAGGTCACAGTTCACAGTTCACAGTTCACAGTCCACAGTTCACTGTTCACAGATCACAGTTCACAGTTCACAGTCTTCATTTCACACTTCACACTTGACAGTGCACAGTTCACAGTCCACAGTTCACTGTTCACAAATCACAGTTCACAGTTCACAGTTCACAATCCACAGATCACAGTTCACAGTCTTCATTTCACACTTCACAGTTCGCAGTTCACAGTTCACAGATCACAGTTCACAGTTCACAGTTCACAGTTCACTGTTCACAGTTTACAGTTCTCAGTTTACAGTTCTCAGTTCACAGTTCACAGTTCACAGTCTTCATTTCACAATTCACAGTTCGCAGTTCACAGTTCACAGATCACAGTTCACAGATCACAGTTCACAGTTCACAGTTCACAGTTCACAGATCACACTTCACAGTTCACAGTTCACAGATCACAGTTCACAGATCACAGTTCACAGACTTTATTTCACAATTCAGTTTTCACAGTTCACAGTTCACAGTCCGCAGTTCACTGTTCACAGATCATAGTTCACAGTTCACAGTTCACAGTTCACAGTTCACAGTTCACAGTTCACAGTTCACAGTTCACAGTTCACAGTTCACAGTTCACAGTTCACAGTTCACAGTCTTCATTTCACAATTCACAGTTCGCAGTTCACAGTTCACAGGTCACAGTTCACAGTTCACAGGTCACAGTTCACAGTTCACAGTTCACAGTCCACAGTTCACTGTTCACAGTCCACAGTTCACTGTTCACAGATCACAGTTCACAGATCACAGTCTTCATTTCACACTTCACACTTCACAGTGCACAGTTCACAGTCCACAGTTCACTGTTCACAAATCACAGTTCACACTTCACAGTTCACAGTTCACAGTCCACAGATCACAGTTCACAGACTTTATTTCACACTTCACAGTTCGCAGTTCACAGTTCACAGGTCACAGTTCACAGTTCACAGGTCACAGTTCACAGTTCACAGTCCACAGTTCACTGTTCACAGATCACAGTTCACAGTTCACAGTCTTCATTTCACACTTCACACTTCACAGTGCACAGTTCACAGTCCACAGTTCACAGTCCACAGTTCACTGTTCACAAATCACAGTTCACAGTTCACAGTTCACAAATCACAGTTCACAGTTCACAGTTCACAGTCCACAGATCACAGTTCACAGTCTTCATTTCACACTTCACAGTTCGCAGTTCACAGTTCACAGTTCACAGTTCACAGTTCACAGTTCACTGTTCACAGTTCACTGTTCACAGATCATAGTTCACAGTTCACAGTTCACAGTTCACAGTTCACAGTTCACAGTTCACAGTCTTCATTTCACAATTCACAGTTCGCAGTTCACAGTTCACAGATCACAGTTCACAGATCACAGTTCACAGTTCACAGTTCAGAGTTCACAGATCACACTTCAGAGTTCACAATTCACAGTTCACAGATCACAGTTCACAGTTCCAGTTCCAGTTCCAGTTCACAGTTCACAGTTCACAGTTCACAGTTCACAGTTCACAGTTCACAGTTCACACTTCACTGTTCACAGATCACAGTTCACAGTTCACAGTTCACAGTTCACAGTTCCCAGTTCGCAGGTCACAGTTCACATTTCACAGTTCACAGTTCACAGGTCACAGTTCACAGTTCACAGGTCACAGGTCACAGTTCACAGTTCACAGTTCACAGTCCACAGTTCACTGTTCACAGATCACAGTTCACAGATCACAGTCTTCATTTCACACTTCACACTTCACAGTGCACAGTTCACAGTCCACAGTTCACTGTTCACAAATCACAGTTCACACTTCACAGTTCACAGTTCACAGTCCACAGATCACAGTTCACAGACTTTATTTCACACTTCACAGTTCGCAGTTCACAGTTCACAGTTCACAGTTCACAGTTCGCAGGTCACAGTTCACATTTCACAGTTCACTGTCTTCATTTCATACTTCACAGTTCGCAGTTCACAGTTCACAGGTCACAGTTCACAGCCCACTGTTCACAGTTCACAGATCACAGTTCACAGTTCACAGACTTTATTTCACAATTCAGTTTTCACAGTTCACAGTTCACAGTTCTCAGTTCACAGTTCACAGTTCACAGTCTTCATTTCACACTTCAGTCTTCACAGGGCACAGTTCACAGTTCACAGTCTTCATTTCACAATTCACAGTTCGCAGTAGACAGTTCACAGATCACAGTTCACAGATCACATTTCACAGTTCACAGTTCACAGTTCACAGTTCACAGGTCACAGTTCACAGTCTTCATTTCGCACTTCACACTTCACAGTGCACAGTTCACAGTCCACAGTTCACAGTCCACAGTTCACTGTTCACAAATCACAGTTCACAGTTCACAGTTCACAGTCCACAGATCACAGTTCACAGTCTTCATTTCACACTTCACAGTTCGCAGTTCACAGTTCACAGATCACAGTTTACAGTTCACAGTTCACAGTTCACTGTTTACAGTTTACAGTTCTCAGTTTACAGTTCTCAGTTCACAGTTCTCAGTTCACAGTTGACAGTTCACAGTTCACAGTTCACAGTTCACAGTCCACAGTTCACTATTCACAGATCATAGTTCACAGTTCACAGTTCACAGTTCACAGTTCACAGTTCACAGTCTTCATTTCACAATTCACAGTTCGCAGTAGACAGTTCACAGATCACAGTTTACAGTTCACAGTTCACAGGTCACAGTTCACAGTTCACAGTTCACAGTCCACAGTTCACTGTTCACAGATCACAGTTCACAGTTCACAGTCTTCATTTCACACTTCACACTTGACAGTGCACAGTTCACAGTCCACAGTTCACTGTTCACAAATCACAGTTCACAGTTCACAGTTCACAGTTCACAGTTCACAGTTCACAGTTCCAGTTCCAGTTCCAGTTCCAGTTCCAGTTCACAGTTCACAGTTCACAGTTCACAGTTCCCAGTTCGCAGGTCACAGTTCACATTTCACAGTTCACAGTTCACAGTTCAAAGGTCACAGTTCACAGTTCACAGGTCACAGGTCACAGTTCACAGTTCACAGTCCACAGTTCACTGTTCACAAATCACAGTTCACAGATCACAGTCTTCATTTCACACTTCACACTTCACAGTCCACAGTTCACTGTTCACAAATCACAGTTCACACTTCACAGTTCACAGTTCACAGTCCACAGATCACAGTTCACAGACTTTATTTCACACTTCACAGTTCGCAGTTCACAGTTCACAGTTCACAGTTCACAGTTCACAGTTCACACTTCACAGTTCACAGTTCACAGTTCACAGTTCACAGTTCACAGTTCACAGTTCACAGTTCACAGTTCACAGTTCACTGTTCACAGTTCACAGTTCACAGTATTCATTTCACAATTCACAGTTCAAAGTTCACAGTTCACAGGTCACAGTTCACAGTTCACAGGTCACAGTTCACAGTTCACAGTCCACAGTTCACTGTTCACAGATCACAGTTCACAGTTCACTGTTCACAGTTCACAGTTCACAGTATTCATTTCACAATTCACAGTTCGCAGTTCACAGTTCACACTTCACAGTGCACAGTTCACAGTCCACAGTTCACTGTTCACAAATCACAGTTCACAGTTCACAGTTCACAGTCCACAGATCACAGTTCACAGTCTTCATTTCACACTTCACAGTTCGCAGTTCACAGTTCACAGATCACAGTTTACAGTTCACAGTTCACAGTTCACTGTTTACAGTTTACAGTTCTCAGTTTACAGTTCTCAGTTCACAGTTGACAGTTCACAGTTCACAGTTCACAGTTCACAGTCCACAGTTCACTATTCACAGATCATAGTTCACAGTTCACAGTTCACAGTTCACAGTTCACAGTTCACAGTCTTCATTTCACAATTCACAGTTCGCAGTAGACAGTTCACAGATCACAGTTTACAGTTCACAGTTCACAGGTCACAGTTCACAGTTCACAGTTCACAGTCCACAGTTCACTGTTCACAGATCACAGTTCACAGTTCACAGTCTTCATTTCACACTTCACACTTGACAGTGCACAGTTCACAGTCCACAGTTCACTGTTCACAAATCACAGTTCACAGTTCACAGTTCACAATCCACAGATCACAGTTCACAGTCTTCATTTCACACTTCACAGTTCGCAGTTCACAGTTCACAGATCACAGTTCACAGTTCACAGTTCACAGTTCACAGTTCACTGTTCACAGTTTACAGTTCTCAGTTTACAGTTCTCAGTTCACAGTTCACAGTTCACAGTCTTCATTTCACAATTCACAGTTCGCAGTTCACAGTTCACAGATCACAGTTCACAGATCACAGTTCACAGTTCACAGTTCACAGTTCACAGATCACACTTCACAGTTCACAGTTCACAGATCACAGTTCACAGATCACAGTTCACAGACTTTATTTCACAATTCAGTTTTCACAGTTCACAGTTCACAGTCCGCAGTTCACTGTTCACAGATCATAGTTCACAGTTCACAGTTCACAGTTCACAGTTCACAGTTCACAGTTCACAGTTCACAGTCCACAGATCACAGTTCACAGACTTTATTTCACACTTCACAGTTCGCAGTTCACAGTTCACAGGTCACAGTTCACAGTTCACAGGTCACAGTTCACAGTTCACAGTCCACAGTTCACTGTTCACAGATCACAGTTCACAGTTCACAGTCTTCATTTCACACTTCACACTTCACAGTGCACAGTTCACAGTCCACAGTTCACAGTCCACAGTTCACTGTTCACAAATCACAGTTCACAGTTCACAGTTCACAAATCACAGTTCACAGTTCACAGTTCACAGTCCACAGATCACAGTTCACAGTCTTCATTTCACACTTCACAGTTCGCAGTTCACAGTTCACAGTTCACAGTTCACAGTTCACAGTTCACTGTTCACAGTTCACTGTTCACAGATCATAGTTCACAGTTCACAGTTCACAGTTCACAGTTCACAGTTCACAGTTCACAGTCTTCATTTCACAATTCACAGTTCGCAGTTCACAGTTCACAGATCACAGTTCACAGATCACAGTTCACAGTTCACAGTTCAGAGTTCACAGATCACACTTCAGAGTTCACAATTCACAGTTCACAGATCACAGTTCACAGTTCCAGTTCCAGTTCCAGTTCACAGTTCACAGTTCACAGTTCACAGTTCACAGTTCACAGTTCACAGTTCACAGTTCACACTTCACTGTTCACAGATCACAGTTCACAGTTCACAGTTCACAGTTCACAGTTCCCAGTTCGCAGGTCACAGTTCACATTTCACAGTTCACAGTTCACAGGTCACAGTTCACAGTACACAGGTCACAGGTCACAGTTCACAGTTCACAGTTCACAGTCCACAGTTCACTGTTCACAGATCACAGTTCACAGATCACAGTCTTCATTTCACACTTCACACTTCACAGTGCACAGTTCACAGTCCACAGTTCACTGTTCACAAATCACAGTTCACACTTCACAGTTCACAGTTCACAGTCCACAGATCACAGTTCACAGACTTTATTTCACACTTCACAGTTCGCAGTTCACAGTTCACAGTTCACAGTTCACAGTTCGCAGGTCACAGTTCACATTTCACAGTTCACTGTCTTCATTTCATACTTCACAGTTCGCAGTTCACAGTTCACAGGTCACAGTTCACAGCCCACTGTTCACAGTTCACAGATCACAGTTCACAGTTCACAGACTTTATTTCACAATTCAGTTTTCACAGTTCACAGTTCACAGTTCTCAGTTCACAGTTCACAGTTCACAGTCTTCATTTCACACTTCAGTCTTCACAGGGCACAGTTCACAGTTCACAGTCTTCATTTCACAATTCACAGTTCGCAGTAGACAGTTCACAGATCACAGTTCACAGATCACAGTTCACAGTTCACAGTTCACAGTTCACAGTTCACAGGTCACAGTTCACAGTCTTCATTTCGCACTTCACACTTCACAGTGCACAGTTCACAGTCCACAGTTCACAGTCCACAGTTCACTGTTCACAAATCACAGTTCACAGATCACAGTTTACAGTTCACAGTTCACAGTTCACTGTTTACAGTTTACAGTTCTCAGTTTACAGTTCTCAGTTCACAGTTCTCAGTTCACAGTTGACAGTTCACAGTTCACAGTTCACAGTTCACAGTCCACAGTTCACTATTCACAGATCATAGTTCACAGTTCACAGTTCACAGTTCACAGTTCACAGTTCACAGTCTTCATTTCACAATTCACAGTTCGCAGTAGACAGTTCACAGATCACAGTTTACAGTTCACAGTTCACAGGTCACAGTTCACAGTTCACAGTTCACAGTCCACAGTTCACTGTTCACAGATCACAGTTCACAGTTCACAGTCTTCATTTCACACTTCACACTTGACAGTGCACAGTTCACAGTCCACAGTTCACTGTTCACAAATCACAGTTCACAGTTCACAGTTCACAATCCACAGATCACAGTTCACAGTCTTCATTTCACACTTCACAGTTCGCAGTTCACAGTTCACAGATCACAGTTCACAGTTCACAGTTCACAGTTCACAGTTCACTGTTCACAGTTTACAGTTCTCAGTTTACAGTTCTCAGTTCACAGTTCACAGTTCACAGTCTTCATTTCACAATTCACAGTTCGCAGTTCACAGTTCACAGATCACAGTTCACAGATCACAGTTCACAGTTCACAGTTCACAGTTCACAGATCACACTTCACAGTTCACAGTTCACAGATCACAGTTCACAGATCACAGTTCACAGACTTTATTTCACAATTCAGTTTTCACAGTTCACAGTTCACAGTCCGCAGTTCACTGTTCACAGATCATAGTTCACAGTTCACAGTTCACAGTTCACAGTTCACAGTTCACAGTTCACAGTTCACAGTTCACAGTTCACAGTTCACAGTTCACAGTTCACAGTTCACAGTCTTCATTTCACAATTCACAGTTCGCAGTTCACAGTTCACAGGTCACAGTTCACAGTTCACAGGTCACAGTTCACAGTTCACAGTTCACAGTCCACAGTTCACTGTTCACAGTCCACAGTTCACTGTTCACAGATCACAGTTCACAGATCACAGTCTTCATTTCACACTTCACACTTCACAGTGCACAGTTCACAGTCCACAGTTCACTGTTCACAAATCACAGTTCACACTTCACAGTTCACAGTTCACAGTCCACAGATCACAGTTCACAGACTTTATTTCACACTTCACAGTTCGCAGTTCACAGTTCACAGGTCACAGTTCACAGTTCACAGGTCACAGTTCACAGTTCACAGTCCACAGTTCACTGTTCACAGATCACAGTTCACAGTTCACAGTCTTCATTTCACACTTCACACTTCACAGTGCACAGTTCACAGTCCACAGTTCACAGTCCACAGTTCACTGTTCACAAATCACAGTTCACAGTTCACAGTTCACAAATCACAGTTCACAGTTCACAGTTCACAGTCCACAGATCACAGTTCACAGTCTTCATTTCACACTTCACAGTTCGCAGTTCACAGTTCACAGTTCACAGTTCACAGTTCACAGTTCACAGTTCACTGTTCACAGTTCACTGTTCACAGATCATAGTTCACAGTTCACAGTTCACAGTTCACAGTTCACAGTTCACAGTTCACAGTCTTCATTTCACAATTCACAGTTCGCAGTTCACAGTTCACAGATCACAGTTCACAGATCACAGTTCACAGTTCACAGTTCAGAGTTCACAGATCACACTTCAGAGTTCACAGTTCACAGTTCACAGATCACAGTTCACAGTTCCAGTTCCAGTTCACAGTTCACAGTTCACAGTTCACAGTTCACAGTTCACAGTTCACAGTTCACACTTCACTGTTCACAGATCACAGTTCACAGTTCACAGTTCACAGTTCACAGTTCCCAGTTCGCAGGTCACAGTTCACATTTCACAGTTCACAGTTCACAGGTCACAGTTCACAGTTCACAGGTCACAGGTCACAGTTCACAGTTCACAGTTCACAGTCCACAGTTCACTGTTCACAGATCACAGTTCACAGATCACAGTCTTCATTTCACACTTCACACTTCACAGTGCACAGTTCACAGTCCACAGTTCACTGTTCACAAATCACAGTTCACACTTCACAGTTCACAGTTCACAGTCCACAGATCACAGTTCACAGACTTTATTTCACACTTCACAGTTCGCAGTTCACAGTTCACAGTTCACAGTTCACAGTTCGCAGGTCACAGTTCACATTTCACAGTTCACTGTCTTCATTTCATACTTCACAGTTCGCAGTTCACAGTTCACAGGTCACAGTTCACAGCCCACTGTTCACAGTTCACAGATCACAGTTCACAGTTCACAGACTTTATTTCACAATTCAGTTTTCACAGTTCACAGTTCACAGTTCTCAGTTCACAGTTCACAGTTCACAGATCACAGTTCACAGTCTTCATTTCACACTTCAGTCTTCACAGGGCACAGTTCACAGTTCACAGTCTTCATTTCACAATTCACAGTTCGCAGTAGACAGTTCACAGATCACAGTTCACAGATCACAGTTCACAGTTCACAGTTCACAGTTCACAGTTCACAGGTCACAGTTCACAGTCTTCATTTCACACTTCACACTTCACAGTGCACAGTTCACAGTCCACAGTTCACAGTCCACAGTTCACTGTTCACAAATCACAGTTCACAGTTCACAGTTCACAGTCCACAGATCACAGTTCACAGTCTTCATTTCACACTTCACAGTTCGCAGTTCACAGTTCACAGTTCACAGATCACAGTTCACAGTTCACAGTTCACAGTTCACTGTTCACAGTTTACAGTTCTCAGTTTACAGTTCTCAGTTCACAGTTCACAGTTCACAGTTCACAGTTCACAGTCTTCATTTCACAATTCACAGTTCGCAGATCACAGTTCACAGATCACAGTTCACAGTTCACAGTTCAGAGTTCACAGATCACACTTCAGAGTTCACAGTTCACAGTTCACAGATCACAGTTCACAGTTCCAGTTCCAGTTCACAGTTCACTGTTCACAGATCACAGTTCACAGTTCACAGTTCACAGTTCACAGTTCCCAGTTCGCAGGTCACAGTTCACATTTCACAGTTCACAGTTCACAGGTCACAGTTCACAGTTCACAGGTCACAGGTCACAGTTCACAGTTCACAGTCCACAGTTCACTGTTCACAGATCACAGTTCACAGATCACAGTCTTCATTTCACACTTCACACTTCACAGTGCACAGTTCACAGTCCACAGTTCACTGTTCACAAATCACAGTTCACACTTCACAGTTCACAGTTCACAGTCCACAGATCACAGTTCACAGACTTTATTTCACACTTCACAGTTCGCAGTTCACAGTTCACAGTTCACAGTTCACAGTTCGCAGGTCACAGTTCACATTTCACAGTTCACTGTCTTCATTTCATACTTCACAGTTCGCAGTTCACAGTTCACAGGTCACAGTTCACAGCCCACTGTTCACAGTTCACAGATCACAGTTCACAGTTCACAGTTCACAGTCTTCATTTCACAATTCACAGTTCGCAGTTCACAGTTCACAGATCACAGTTCACAGATCACAGTTCACAGTTCACAGTTCACAGTTCACAGTTCACAGTTCACAGATCACACTTCACAGTTCACAGTTCACAGATCACAGTTCACAGATCACAGTTCACAGACTTTATTTCACAATTCAGTTTTCACAGTTCACAGTTCACAGTCCGCAGTTCACTGTTCACAGATCATAGTTCACAGTTCACAGTTCACAGTTCACAGTTCACAGTTTACAGTTCACAGTTTAAAGTTCACAGTTCACAGTTCACAGTTCACAGTTCACAGTTCACAGTCTTCATTTCACACTTCACAGTTCGCAGTTCACAGTCCACAGTTCACAGTTCACAGTTCACAGTTCACAGTTCACAGTCTTCATTTCACAATTCACAGTTCGCAGTTCACAGTTCACAGTTCACAGTTCACAGTTCACAGTTCACAGTTCACAGTTCACTGTTCACAGTTTACAGTTCTCAGTTCACAGTTCACAGTTCACAGTTCACAGTTCACAGGTCGCAGTTCACAGTTCACAGGTCACAGTTCACAGTTCACAGTTCACAGTTCACAGTTCACAGTTCACAGATCACACTTCAGAGTTCACAGTTCACAGTTCACAGATCACAGTTCACAGTCTTCATTTCACACTTCACACTTCACAGTGCACAGTTCACAGTCCACAGTTCACAGTTCACAGTTCACAGTCCGCAGTTCACTGTTCACAGATCATAGTTCACAGTTCACAGTTCACAGTTCACAGTTCCAGTTCACAGTTCACAGTTCACAGTTCACAGTTCACAGTTCACAGTTCACAGTTCACAGGTCGCAGTTCACAGTTCACAGGTCACAGTTCACAGTTCACAGGTCACAGTTCACAGTTCACAGTCCACAGTTCACTGTTCACAGATCACAGTTCACAGTTCACAGTCTTCATTTCACACTTCACACTTCACAGTGCACAGTTCACAGTCCACAGTTCACAGTCCACAGTTCACTGTTCACAAATCACAGTTCACAGTTCACAGTTCACAGTCCACAGATCACAGTTCACAGTCTTCATTTCACACTTCACAGTTCGCAGTTCACAGTTCACAGATAACAGATCACAGTTCACAGTTCACAGTTCACAGTTCACAGTTCACAGTTCACAGTTCACAGTTCACAGTTCACTGTTCACAGTTCACTGTTCACAGATCATAGTTCACAGTTCACAGTTCACAGTTCACAGTTCACAGTTCACAGTTCACAGTCTTCATTTCACAATTCACAGTTCGCAGTTCACAGTTCACAGATCACAGTTCACAGATCACAGTTCACAGTTCACAGTTCAGAGTTCACAGATCACACTTCAGAGTTCACAGTTCACAGTTCACAGATCACAGTTCACAGTTCCAGTTCCAGTTCACAGTTCACAGTTCACAGTTCACAGTTCACAGTTCACAGTTCACAGTTCACAGTTCACACTTCACTGTTCACAGATCACAGTTCACAGTTCACAGTTCACAGTTCACAGTTCCCAGTTCGCAGGTCACAGTTCACATTTCACAGTTCACAGTTCACAGGTCACAGTTCACAGTTCACAGGTCACAGGTCACAGTTCACAGTTCACAGTTCACAGTCCACAGTTCACTGTTCACAGATCACAGTTCACAGATCACAGTCTTCATTTCACACTTCACACTTCACAGTGCACAGTTCACAGTCCACAGTTCACTGTTCACAAATCACAGTTCACACTTCACAGTTCACAGTTCACAGTCCACAGATCACAGTTCACAGACTTTATTTCACACTTCACAGTTCGCAGTTCACAGTTCACAGTTCACAGTTCACAGTTCACAGTTCGCAGGTCACAGTTCACATTTCACAGTTCACTGTCTTCATTTCATACTTCACAGTTCGCAGTTCACAGTTCACAGGTCACAGTTCACAGCCCACTGTTCACAGTTCACAGATCACAGTTCACAGTTCACAGACTTTATTTCACAATTCAGTTTTCACAGTTCACAGTTCACAGTTCACAGTTCACAGATCACAGTTCACAGTCTTCATTTCACACTTCAGTCTTCACAGGGCACAGTTCACAGTTCACAGTCTTCATTTCACAATTCACAGTTCGCAGTAGACAGTTCACAGATCACAGTTCACAGATCACAGTTCACAGTTCACAGTTCACAGTTCACAGGTCACAGTTCACAGTCTTCATTTCACACTTCACACTTCACAGTGCACAGTTCACAGTCCACAGTTCACAGTCCACAGTTCACTGTTCACAAATCACAGTTCACAGTTCACAGTTCACAGTCCACAGATCACAGTTCACAGTCTTCATTTCACACTTCACAGTTCGCAGTTCACAGTTCACAGTTCACAGTTCACAGTTCACAGTTCACAGTTCACTGTTCACAGTTTACAGTTCTCAGTTTACAGTTCTCAGTTCACAGTTGACAGTTGACAGTTCACAGTTCACACTTCACAGTTCACAGTTCACAGTCCACAGTTCACTGTTCACAGATCATAGTTCACAGTTCACAGTTCACAGTTCACAGTTCACAGTTCACAGTTCACAGTTCACAGTTCACAGTTCACAGTTCACAGTTCACAGTTTACAGTTCTCAGTTTACAGTTCTCAGTTCACAGTTGACAGTTCACAGTTCACAGTTCACACTTCACACTTCACAGTTCACAGTTCACAGTTCACAGTTCACAGTTCACAGTCTTCATTTCACAATTCACAGTTCGCAGTTCACAGTTCACAGATCACTGTTCACAGATCACAGTTCACAGTTCACAGTTCACAGTTCACAGTTCACAGTTCACAGTTCACAGATCACACTTCACAGTTCACAGTTCACAAATCACAGTTCACAGATCACAGTTCACAGACTTTATTTCACAATTCAGTTTTCACAGTTCACAGTTCACAGTCCGCAGTTCACTGTTCACAGATCATAGTTCACAGTTCACAGTTCACAGTTCACAGTTTACAGTTCACAGTTCACAGTTCCAGTTCACAGTTCACAGTTCACAGTTCACAGTTCACAGTTCACAGTTCACAGTTCACAGTTCACAGTTCACAGGTCACAGTTCACAGTTCACAGTTCACAGTTCACAGTCCACAGTTCACAGTTCACAGTTCACAGTTCACAGTTCACAGTTCACAGTCTTCATTTCACAATTCACAGTTCGCAGTTCACAGTTCACAGTTCACAGTTCACAGTCTTCATTTCACAATTCACAGTTCGCAGTTCACTGTTCACAGATCATAGTTCACAGTTCACAGTTCACAGTTCCAGTTCACAGTTCACAGTTCACAGTTCACAGTTCACAGTTCACAGTTCACAGGTCGCAGTTCACAGTTCACAGGTCACAGTTCACAGTTCACAGGTCACAGTTCACAGTTCACAGTCCACAGTTCACTGTTCACAGATCACAGTTCACAGTTCACAGTCTTCATTTCACACTTCACACTTCACAGTGCACAGTTCACAGTCCTCAGTTCACAGTCCACAGTTCACTGTTCACAAATCACAGTTCACAGTTCACAGTTCACAGTCCACAGATCACAGTTCACAGTCTTCATTTCACACTTCACAGTTCGCAGTTCACAGTTCACAGATAACAGATCACAGTTCACAGTTCACAGTTCACAGTTCACAGTTCACAGTTCACTGTTCACAGTTCACTGTTCACAGATCATAGTTCACAGTTCACAGTTCACAGTTCACAGTTCACAGTTCACAGTTCACAGTTCACAGTCTTCATTTCACAATTCACAGTTCGCAGTTCACAGTTCACAGATCACAGTTCACAGATCACAGTTCACAGTTCACAGTTCAGAGTTCACAGATCACACTTCAGAGTTCACAGTTCACAGTTCACAGATCACAGTTCACAGTTCCAGTTCCAGTTCACAGTTCACAGTTCACAGTTCACAGTTCACAGTTCACACTTCACTGTTCACAGATCACAGTTCACAGTTCACAGTTCACAGTTCACAGTTCCCAGTTCGCAGGTCACAGTTCACATTTCACAGTTCACAGTTCACAGGTCACAGTTCACAGTTCACAGGTCACAGGTCACAGTTCACAGTTCACAGTTCACAGTCCACAGTTCACTGTTCACAGATCACAGTTCACAGATCACAGTCTTCATTTCACACTTCACACTTCACAGTGCACAGTTCACAGTCCACAGTTCACTGTTCACAAATCACAGTTCACACTTCACAGTTCACAGTTCACAGTCCACAGATCACAGTTCACAGACTTTATTTCACACTTCACAGTTCGCAGTTCACAGTTCACAGTTCACAGTTCACAGTTCACAGTTCGCAGGTCACAGTTCACATTTCACAGTTCACTGTCTTCATTTCATACTTCACAGTTCGCAGTTCACAGTTCACAGGTCACAGTTCACAGCCCACTGTTCACAGTTCACAGATCACAGTTCACAGTTCACAGACTTTATTTCACAATTCAGTTTTCACAGTTCACAGTTCACAGTTCTCAGTTCACAGTTCACAGTTCACAGATCACAGTTCACAGTCCACAGATCACAGTTCACAGTCTTCATTTCACACTTCACAGTTCGCAGTTCACAGTTCACAGATAACAGATCACAGTTCACAGTTCACAGTTCACAGTTCACAGTTCACAGTTCACTGTTCACAGTTCACTGTTCACAAATCACAGTTCACAGTTCACAGTTCACAGTCCACAGATCACAGTTCACAGTCTTCATTTCACACTTCACAGTTCGCAGTTCACAGTTCACAGTTCACAGATCACAGTTCACAGTTCACAGTTCACAGTTCACAGTTCACTGTTCACAGTTTACAGTTCTCAGTTTACAGTTCTCAGTTCACAGTTGACAGTTGACAGTTCACAGTTCACACTTCACAGTTCACAGTTCACAGTCCACAGTTCACTGTTCACAGATCATAGTTCACAGTTCAAAGTTCACAGTTCACAGTTCACAGTTCACAGTTCACAGTTCACAGTTCACAGTTCACAGTTCACAGTTTACAGTTCTCAGTTTACAGTTCTCAGTTCACAGTTGACAGTTCACAGTTCACAGTTCACACTTCACACTTCACACTTCACAGTTCACAGTTCACAGTTCACAGTTCACAGTTCACAGTCTTCATTTCACAATTCACAGTTCGCAGTTCACAGTTCACAGATCACTGTTCACAGATCACAGTTCACAGTTCACAGTTCACAGTTCACAGTTCACAGTTCACAGTTCACAGTCCGCAGTTCACTGTTCACAGATCATAGTTCACAGTTCACAGTTCACAGTTCACAGTTTACAGTTCACAGTTCACAGTTCCAGTTCACAGTTCACAGTTCACAGTTCACAGTTCACAGTTCACAGTTCACAGTTCACAGTTCACAGTTCACAGGTCACAGTTCACAGTTCACAGTTCACAGTTCACAGTCCACAGTTCACAGTTCACAGTTCACAGTTCACAGTTCACAGTTCACAGTCTTCATTTCACAATTCACAGTTCGCAGTTCACAGTTCACAGTTCACAGTTCACAGTCTTCATTTCACAATTCACAGTTCGCAGTTCACTGTTCACAGATCATAGTTCACAGTTCACAGTTCACAGTTCCAGTTCACAGTTCACAGTTCACAGTTCACAGTTCACAGTTCACAGTTCACAGGTCGCAGTTCACAGTTCACAGGTCACAGTTCACAGTTCACAGGTCACAGTTCACAGTTCACAGTCCACAGTTCACTGTTCACAGATCACAGTTCACAGTTCACAGTCTTCATTTCACACTTCACACTTCACAGTGCACAGTTCACAGTCCACAGTTCACAGTCCACAGTTCACTGTTCACAAATCACAGTTCACAGTTCACAGTTCACAGTCCACAGATCACAGTTCACAGTCTTCATTTCACACTTCACAGTTCGCAGTTCACAGTTCACAGATAACAGATCACAGTTCACAGTTCACAGTTCACAGTTCACAGTTCACAGTTCACTGTTCACAGTTCACTGTTCACAGATCATAGTTCACAGTTCACAGTTCACAGTTCACAGTTCACAGTTCACAGTTCACAGTTCACAGTCTTCATTTCACAATTCACAGTTCGCAGTTCACAGTTCACAGATCACAGTTCACAGATCACAGTTCACAGTTCACAGTTCAGAGTTCACAGATCACACTTCAGAGTTCACAGTTCACAGTTCACAGATCACAGTTCACAGTTCCAGTTCCAGTTCACAGTTCACAGTTCACAGTTCACAGTTCACAGTTCACACTTCACTGTTCACAGATCACAGTTCACAGTTCACAGTTCACAGTTCACAGTTCCCAGTTCGCAGGTCACAGTTCACATTTCACAGTTCACAGTTCACAGGTCACAGTTCACAGTTCACAGGTCACAGGTCACAGTTCACAGTTCACAGTTCACAGTCCACAGTTCACTGTTCACAGATCACAGTTCACAGATCACAGTCTTCATTTCACACTTCACACTTCACAGTGCACAGTTCACAGTCCACAGTTCACTGTTCACAAATCACAGTTCACACTTCACAGTTCACAGTTCACAGTCCACAGATCACAGTTCACAGACTTTATTTCACACTTCACAGTTCGCAGTTCACAGTTCACAGTTCACAGTTCACAGTTCACAGTTCGCAGGTCACAGTTCACATTTCACAGTTCACTGTCTTCATTTCATACTTCACAGTTCGCAGTTCACAGTTCACAGGTCACAGTTCACAGCCCACTGTTCACAGTTCACAGATCACAGTTCACAGTTCACAGACTTTATTTCACAATTCAGTTTTCACAGTTCACAGTTCACAGTTCTCAGTTCACAGTTCACAGTTCACAGATCACAGTTCACAGTCTTCATTTCACACTTCAGTCTTCACAGGGCACAGTTCACAGTTCACAGTCTTCATTTCACAATTCACAGTTCGCAGTAGACAGTTCACAGATCACAGTTCACAGTTCACAGTTCACAGTTCACAGGTCACAGTTCACAGTCTTCATTTCACACTTCACACTTCACAGTGCACAGTTCACAGTCCACAGTTCACAGTCCACAGTTCACTGTTCACAAATCACAGTTCACAGTTCACAGTTCACAGTCCACAGATCACAGTTCACAGTCTTCATTTCACACTTCACAGTTCGCAGTTCACAGTTCACAGTTCACAGATCACAGTTCACAGTTCACAGTTCACAGTTCACTGTTCACAGTTTACAGTTCTCAGTTTACAGTTCTCAGTTCACAGTTTACAGTTGACAGTTCACAGTTCACACTTCACAGTTCACAGTTCACAGTCCACAGTTCACTGTTCACAGATCATAGTTCACAGTTCACAGTTCACAGTTCACAGTTCACAGTTCACAGTTCACAGTTCACAGTTCACAGTTCACAGTTTACAGTTCTCAGTTTACAGTTCTCAGTTCACAGTTGACAGTTCACAGTTCACAGTTCACACTTCACAGTTCACAGTTCACAGTTCACAGTCCACAGTTCACTGTTCACAGAACATAGTTCACAGTTCACAGTTCACAGTTCACAGTTCACAGTTCACAGTTCACAGTCTTCATTTCACAATTCACAGTTCGCAGTTCACAGTTCACAGATCACTGTTCACAGATCACAGTTCACAGTTCACAGTTCACAGTTCACAGTTCACAGATCACACTTCACAGTTCACAGTTCACAAATCACAGTTCACAGATCACAGTTCACAGACTTTATTTCACAATTCAGTTTTCACAGTTCACAGTTCACAGTCCGCAGTTCACTGTTCACAGATCATAGTTCACAGTTCACAGTTCACAGTTCACAGTTTACAGTTCACAGTTCACAGTTCCAGTTCACAGTTCACAGTTCACAGTTCACAGTTCACAGTTCACAGTTCACAGTTCACAGTTCACAGGTCACAGTTCACAGTTCACAGTTCACAGTCCACAGTTCACAGTTCACAGTTCACAGTTCACAGTTCACAGTTCACAGTCTTCATTTCACAATTCACAGTTCGCAGTTCACAGTTCACAGTTCACAGTTCACAGTCTTCATTTCACAATTCACAGTTCGCAGTTCACAGTTCACAGTTCACAGTTCACAGTTCACAGTTCACAGTTCACAGTTCACTGTTCACAGTTTACAGTTCTCAGTTTACAGTTCTCAGTTCACAGTTGACAGTTCACAGTTCACAGTTCACAGTTCACAGTTCACAGTTCACAGTTCACAGTTCACAGTCCACAGTTCACTGTTCACAATTCACAGTTCACAGTTCACAGTTCACAGTTCACAGTTCACAGTTCACTGTTCACTGTTCACAGTTCACAGTTCACAGTTCACAGTCTTCATTTCACAATTCACAGTTCGCAGTTCACAGTTCACAGGTCACAGTTCACAGTTCACAGGTCACAGTTCACAGTTCACAGTCCACAGTTCACTGTTCACAGATCACAGTTCACAGTTCACAGTTCACAGTCTTCATTTCACACTTCACACTTCACAGTGCACAGTTCACAGTCCACAGTTCACTATCCACAGTTCACTGTTCACAAATCACAGTTCACAGTCCACAGATCACAGTTCACAGTCTTCATTTCACACTTCACAGTTCGCAGTTCACAGTTCACAGATCACAGATCACAGTTCACAGTTCACAGTTCACAGTTCACTGTTCACAGTTCACTGTTCACAGATCATAGTTCACAGTTCACGGTTCACAGTTCACAGTTCACAGTTCACAGTTCACAGGTCACAGTTCACAGTTCACAGTCTTCATTTCACAATTCACAGTTCGCAGTTCACAGTTCACAGATCACAGTTCACAGATCACAGTTCACAGATCACAGTTCACAGTTCACAGTTCACAGTTCACAGATCACACTTCAGAGTTCACAGTTCACAGTTCACAGATCACAGTTCACAGACTTTATTTCACAATTCAGTTTTCACAGTTCACAGTTCACAGTTCACAGTCCGCAGTTCACTGTTCACAGATCATAGTTCACAGTTCACAGTTCACAGTTTACAGTTCACAGTTCACAGTTCCAGTTCACAGTTCACAGTTCACAGTTCACAGTTCACAGTTCACAGTTCACAGTTCACAGTTCACAGTTCACAGTTCACAGGTCACAGTTCACAGTTCACAGTTCACAGTCCACAGTTCACAGTTCACAGTTCACAGTTCACAGTTCACAGTTCACAGTTCACAGTCTTCATTTCACAATTCACAGTTCGCAGTTCACAGTTCACAGTTCACAGTTCACAGTCTTCATTTCACAATTCACAGTTCGCAGTTCACTGTTCACAGATCATAGTTCACAGTTCACAGTTCACAGTTTACAGTTCTCAGTTCACAGTTGACAGTTGACAGTTCACAGTTCACACTTCACAGTTCACAGTTCACAGTCCACAGTTCACTGTTCACAGATCATAGTTCACAGTTCACAGTTCACAGTTCACAGTTCACAGTTCACAGTTCACAGTTCACAGTTCACAGTTCACAGTTTACAGTTCTCAGTTTACAGTTCTCAGTTCACAGTTGACAGTTCACAGTTCACAGTTCACACTTCACAGTTCACAGTTCACAGTTCACAGTCCACAGTTCACTGTTCACAGAACATAGTTCACAGTTCACAGTTCACAGTTCACAGTTCACAGTTCACAGTTCACAGTCTTCATTTCACAATTCACATTTCGCAGTTCACAGTTCACAGATCACTGTTCACAGATCACAGTTCACAGTTCACAGTTCACAGTTCACAGTTCACAGTTCACAGATCACACTTCACAGTTCACAGTTCACAAATCACAGTTCACAGATCACAGTTCACAGACTTTATTTCACAATTCAGTTTTCACAGTTCACAGTTCACAGTCCGCAGTTCACTGTTCACAGATCATAGTTCACAGTTCACAGTTCACAGTTCACAGTTCACAGTTTACAGTTCACAGTTCACAGTTCCAGTTCACAGTTCACAGTTCACAGTTCACAGTTCACAGTTCACAGTTCACAGTCTTCATTTCACAATTCACAGTTCGCAGTTCACAGTTCACAGATCACAGTTCACAGATCACAGTTCACAGATCACAGTTCACAGTTCACAGTTCACAGTTCACAGATCACACTTCAGAGTTCACAGTTCACAGTTCACAGATCACAGTTCACAGACTTTATTTCACAATTCAGTTTTCACAGTTCACAGTTCACAGTTCACAGTTCACAGTTCCAGTTCCAGTTCCAGTTCCAGTTCCAGTTCACAGTTCACAGTTCACAGTTCACAGTTCACACTTCACTGTTCACAGATCACAGTTCACAGTTCACAGTTCACAGTTCCCAGTTCGCAGGTCACAGTTAACATTTCACAGTTCACAGTTCACAGTTCAAAGGTCACAGTTCACAGTTCACAGGTCACAGGTCACAGTTCACAGTTCACAGTCCACAGTTCACTGTTCACAAATCACAGTTCACAGATCACAGTCTTCATTTCACACTTCACACTTCACAGTGCACAGTTCACAGTCCACAGTTCACTGTTCACAAATCACAGTTCACACTTCACAGTTCACAGTTCACAGTCCACAGATCACAGTTCACAGACTTTATTTCACACTTCACAGTTCGCAGTTCACAGTTCACAGTTCACAGTTCACAGTTCACACTTCACAGTTCACAGTTCACAGTTCACAGTTCACAGTTCACAGTTCACAGTTCACAGTTCACAGTTCACAGTTCACAGTTCACAGTTCACAGTTCACAGTTCACAGTTCACAGTTCACTGTTCACAGTTCACAGTTCACAGTATTCATTTCACAATTCACAGTTCGCAGTTCACAGTTCACACTTCACAGTGCACAGTTCACTGTTCACAGTTCACTGTTTACAGTTTACAGTTCTCAGTTTACAGTTCTCAGTTCACAGTTGACAGTTCACAGTTCACAGTTCACAGTTCACACTTCACAGTTCACAGTTCACAGTTCACAGTTCACAGTTCACAGTTCACAGTTCACAGTTCACTGTTCACAGTTCACAGTTCACAGTATTCATTTCACAATTCACAGTTCGCAGTTCACAGTTCACACTTCACAGTGCACAGTTCACTGTTCACAGTTCACTGTTCACAGATCATAGTTCACAGTTCACAGTTCACAGTTCACAGTTCACAGTTCACAGTTCACAGTCTTCATTTCACAATTCACAGTTCGCAGTTCACAGTTCACAGATCACAGTTCACAGATCACAGTTCACAGTTCACAGTTCAGAGTTCACAGATCACACTTCAGAGTTCACAGTTCACAGTTCACAGATCACAGTTCACAGTTCCAGTTCCAGTTCACAGTTCACAGTTCACAGTTCACAGTTCACAGTTCACAGTTCACACTTCACTGTTCACAGATCACAGTTCACAGTTCACAGTTCACAGTTCACAGTTCCCAGTTCGCAGGTCACAGTTCACATTTCACAGTTCACAGTTCACAGGTCACAGTTCACAGTTCACAGGTCACAGGTCACAGTTCACAGTTCACAGTTCACAGTCCACAGTTCACTGTTCACAGATCACAGTTCACAGATCACAGTCTTCATTTCACACTTCACACTTTACAGTGCACAGTTCACAGTCCACAGTTCACTGTTCACAAATCACAGTTCACACTTCACAGTTCACAGTTCACAGTCCACAGATCACAGTTCACAGACTTTATTTCACACTTCACAGTTCGCAGTTCACAGTTCACAGTTCACAGTTCACAGTTCACAGTTCGCAGGTCACAGTTCACATTTCACAGTTCACTGTCTTCATTTCATACTTCACAGTTCGCAGTTCACAGTTCACAGGTCACAGTTCACAGCCCACTGTTCACAGTTCACAGATCACAGTTCACAGTTCACAGACTTTATTTCACAATTCAGTTTTCACAGTTCACAGTTCACAGTTCTCAGTTCACAGTTCACAGTTCACAGATCACAGTTCACAGTCTTCATTTCACACTTCAGTCTTCACAGGGCACAGTTCACAGTTCACAGTCTTCATTTCACAATTCACAGTTCGCAGTAGACAGTTCACAGATCACAGTTCACAGATCACAGTTCACAGTTCACAGTTCACAGTTCACAGTTCACAGGTCACAGTTCACAGACTTTATTTCACAATTCAGTTTTCACAGTTCACAGTTCACAGTCCGCAGTTCACTGTTCACAGATCATAGTTCACAGTTCACAGTTCACAGTTCACAGTTTACAGTTCACAGTTCACAGTTCCAGTTCACAGTTCACAGTTCACAGTTCACAGTTCACAGTTCACAGTTCACAGTTCACAGTTCACAGTTCACAGTTCACAGGTCACAGTTCACAGTTCACAGTTCACAGTCCACAGTTCACAGTTCACAGTTCACAGTTCACAGTTCACAGTTCACAGTCTTCATTTCACAATTCACAGTTCGCAGTTCACAGTTCACAGTTCACAGTTCACAGTCTTCATTTCACAATTCACAGTTCGCAGTTCACTGTTCACAGATCATAGTTCACAGTTCACAGTTCACAGTTCACAGTTCCAGTTCACAGTTCACAGTTCACAGTTCACAGTTCACAGTTCACAGTTCACAGGTCGCAGTTCACAGTTCACAGGTCACAGTTCACAGTTCACAGGTCACAGTTCACAGTCCACAGTTCACTGTTCACAGATCACAGTTCACAGTTCACAGTCTTCATTTCACACTTCACACTTCACAGTGCACAGTTCACAGTCCACAGTTCACAGTCCACAGTTCACTGTTCACAAATCACAGTTCACAGTTCACAGTTCACAGTCCACAGATCACAGTTCACAGTCTTCATTTCACACTTCACAGTTCGCAGTTCACAGTTCACAGATAACAGATCACAGTTCACAGTTCACAGTTCACAGTTCACAGTTCACAGTTCACTGTTCACAGTTCACTGTTCACAGATCATAGTTCACAGTTCACAGTTCACAGTTCACAGTTCACAGTTCACAGTTCACAGTTCACAGTTCACAGTCTTCATTTCACAATTCACAGTTCGCAGTTCACAGTTCACAGATCACAGTTCACAGATCACAGTTCACAGTTCACAGTTCAGAGTTCACAGATCACACTTCAGAGTTCACAGTTCACAGTTCACAGATCACAGTTCACAGTTCCAGTTCCAGTTCACAGTTCACAGTTCACAGTTCACAGTTCACAGTTCACAGTTCACACTTCACTGTTCACAGATCACAGTTCACAGTTCACAGTTCACAGTACACAGTTCCCAGTTCGCAGGTCACAGTTCACATTTCACAGTTCACAGTTCACAGGTCACAGTTCACAGTTCACAGGTCACAGGTCACAGTTCACAGTTCACAGTTCACAGTCCACAGTTCACTGTTCACAGATCACAGTTCACAGATCACAGTCTTCATTTCACACTTCACACTTCACAGTGCACAGTTCACAGTCCACAGTTCACTGTTCACAAATCACAGTTCACACTTCACAGTTCACAGTTCACAGTCCACAGATCACAGTTCACAGACTTTATTTCACACTTCACAGTTCGCAGTTCACAGTTCACAGTTCACAGTTCACAGTTCACAGTTCGCAGGTCACAGTTCACATTTCACAGTTCACTGTCTTCATTTCATACTTCACAGTTCGCAGTTCACAGTTCACAGGTCACAGTTCACAGCCCACTGTTCACAGTTCACAGATCACAGTTCACAGTTCACAGACTTTATTTCACAATTCAGTTTTCACAGTTCACAGTTCACAGTTCTCAGTTCACAGTTCACAGTTCACAGATCACAGTTCACAGTCTTCATTTCACACTTCAGTCTTCACAGGGCACAGTTCACAGTTCACAGTCTTCATTTCACAATTCACAGTTCGCAGTAGACAGTTCACAGATCACAGTTCACAGATCACAGTTCACAGTTCACAGTTCACAGTTCACAGGTCACAGTTCACAGTCTTCATTTCACACTTCACACTTCACAGTGCACAGTTCACAGTCCACAGTTCACAGTCCACAGTTCACTGTTCACAAATCACAGTTCACAGTTCACAGTTCACAGTCCACAGATCACAGTTCACAGTCTTCATTTCACACTTCACAGTTCGCAGTTCACAGTTCACAGTTCACAGATCACAGTTCACAGTTCACAGTTCACAGTTCACTGTTCACAGTTTACAGTTCTCAGTTTACAGTTCTCAGTTCACAGTTGACAGTTGACAGTTCACAGTTCACACTTCACAGTTCACAGTTCACAGTCCACAGTTCACTGTTCACAGATCATAGTTCACAGTTCACAGTTCACAGTTCACAGTTCACAGTTCACAGTTCACAGTTCACAGTTCACAGTTCACAGTTCACAGTTTACAGTTCTCAGTTTACAGTTCTCAGTTCACAGTTGACAGTTCACAGTTCACAGTTCACACTTCACAGTTCACAGTTCACAGTTCACAGTCCACAGTTCACTGTTCACAGAACATAGTTCACAGTTCACAGTTCACAGTTCACAGTTCACAGTTCACAGTTCACAGTCTTCATTTCACAATTCACAGTTCGCAGTTCACAGTTCACAGATCACTGTTCACAGATCACAGTTCACAGTTCACAGTTCACAGTTCACAGTTCACAGTTCACAGATCACACTTCACAGTTCACAGTTCACAAATCACAGTTCACAGATCACAGTTCACAGACTTTATTTCACAATTCAGTTTTCACAGTTCACAGTTCACAGTCCGCAGTTCACTGTTCACAGATCATAGTTCACAGTTCACAGTTCACAGTTCACAGTTTACAGTTCACAGTTCACAGTTCCAGTTCACAGTTCACAGTTCACAGTTCACAGTTCACAGTTCACAGTCTTCATTTCACAATTCACAGTTCGCAGTTCACAGTTCACAGATCACAGTTCACAGATCACAGTTCACAGATCACAGTTCACAGTTCACAGTTCACAGTTCACAGATCACACTTCAGAGTTCACAGTTCACAGTTCACAGATCACAGTTCACAGACTTTATTTCACAATTCAGTTTTCACAGTTCACAGTTCACAGTTCACAGTTCACAGTTCCAGTTCCAGTTCCAGTTCCAGTTCACAGTTCACAGTTCACAGTTCACAGTTCACACTTCACTGTTCACAGATCACAGTTCACAGTTCACAGTTCACAGTTCCCAGTTCGCAGGTCACAGTTCACATTTCACAGTTCACAGTTCACAGTTCAAAGGTCACAGTTCACAGTTCACAGGTCACAGGTCACAGTTCACAGTTCACAGTCCACAGTTCACTGTTCACAAATCACAGTTCACAGATCACAGTCTTCATTTCACACTTCACACTTCACAGTGCACAGTTCACAGTCCACAGTTCACTGTTCACAAATCACAGGGCACACTTCACAGTTCACAGTTCACAGTCCACAGATCACAGTTCACAGACTTTATTTCACACTTCACAGTTCGCAGTTCACAGTTCACAGTTCACAGTTCACAGTTCACACTTCACAGTTCACAGTTCACAGTTCACAGTTCACAGTTCACAGTTCACAGTTCACAGTTCACAGTTCACAGTTCACAGTTCACAGTTCACTGTTCACAGTTCACAGTTCACAGTATTCATTTCACAATTCACAGTTCGCAGTTCACAGTTCACACTTCACAGTGCACAGTTCACTGTTCACAGTTCACTGTTTACAGTTTACAGTTCTCAGTTTACAGTTCTCAGTTCACAGTTGACAGTTCACAGTTCACAGTTCACAGTTCACACTTCACAGTTCACAGTTCACAGTTCACAGTTCACAGTTCACAGTTCACAGTTCACAGTTCACTGTTCACAGTTCACAGTTCACAGTATTCATTTCACAATTCACAGTTCGCAGTTCACAGTTCACACTTCACAGTGCACAGTTCACTGTTCACAGTTCACTGTTCACAGATCATAGTTCACAGTTCACAGTTCACAGTTCACAGTTCACAGTTCACAGTTCACAGTCTTCATTTCACAATTCACAGTTCGCAGTTCACAGTTCACAGAACACAGTTCACAGATCACAGTTCACAGTTCACAGTTCAGAGTTCACAGATCACACTTCAGAGTTCACAGTTCACAGTTCACAGATCACAGTTCACAGTTCCAGTTCCAGTTCACAGTTCACAGTTCACAGTTCACAGTTCACAGTTCACAGTTCACACTTCACTGTTCACAGATCACAGTTCACAGTTCACAGTTCACAGTTCACAGTTCCCAGTTCGCAGGTCACAGTTCACATTTCACAGTTCACAGTTCACAGGTCACAGTTCACAGTTCACAGGTCACAGGTCACAGTTCACAGTTCACTGTTCACAGTCCACAGTTCACTGTTCACAGATCACAGTTCACAGATCACAGTCTTCATTTCACACTTCACACTTCACAGTGCACAGTTCACAGTCCACAGTTCACTGTTCACAAATCACAGTTCACACTTCACAGTTCACAGTTCACAGTCCACAGATCACAGTTCACAGACTTTATTTCACACTTCACAGTTCGCAGTTCACAGTTCACAGTTCACAGTTCACAGTTCACAGTTCGCAGGTCACAGTTCACATTTCACAGTTCACTGTCTTCATTTCATACTTCACAGTTCGCAGTTCACAGTTCACAGGTCACAGTTCACAGCCCACTGTTCACAGTTCACAGATCACAGTTCACAGTTCACAGACTTTATTTCACAATTCAGTTTTCACAGTTCACAGTTCACAGTTCTCAGTTCACAGTTCACAGTTCACAGATCACAGTTCACAGTCTTCATTTCACACTTCAGTCTTCACAGGGCACAGTTCACAGTTCACAGTCTTCATTTCACAATTCACAGTTCGCAGTAGACAGTTCACAGATCACAGTTCACAGATCACAGTTCACAGTTCACAGTTCACAGTTCACAGTTCACAGGTCACAGTTCACAGTCTTCATTTCACACTTCACACTTCACAGTGCACAGTTCACAGTCCACAGTTCACAGTCCACAGTTCACTGTTCACAAATCACAGTTCACAGTTCACAGTTCACAGTCCACAGATCACAGTTCACAGTCTTCATTTCACACTTCACAGTTCGCAGTTCACAGTTCACAGTTCACAGATCACAGTTCACAGTTCACAGTTCACAGTTCACTGTTCACAGTTTACAGTTCTCAGTTTACAGTTCTCAGTTCACAGTTGACAGTTGACAGTTCACAGTTCACACTTCACAGTTCACAGATCACACTTCACAGTTCACAGTTCACAAATCACAGTTCACAGATCACAGTTCACAGACTTTATTTCACAATTCAGTTTTCACAGTTCACAGTTCACAGTCCGCAGTTCACTGTTCACAGATCATAGTTCACAGTTCACAGTTCACAGTTCACAGTTTACAGTTCACAGTTCACAGTTCCAGTTCACAGTTCACAGTTCACAGTTCACAGTTCACAGTTCACAGTTCACAGTTCACAGGTCACAGTTCACAGTTCACAGTTCACAGTCCACAGTTCACAGTTCACAGTTCACAGTTCACAGTTCACAGTTCACAGTCTTCATTTCACAATTCACAGTTCGCAGTTCACAGTTCACAGTTCACAGTTCACAGTCTTCATTTCACAATTCACAGTTCGCAGTTCACAGTTCACAGTTCACAGTTCACAGTTCACAGTTCACAGTTCACAGTTCACTGTTCACAGTTTACAGTTCTCAGTTTACAGTTCTCAGTTCACAGTTGACAGTTCACAGTTCACAGTTCACAGGTCACAGTTCACAGTTCACAGTTCACAGTTCACAGTCCACAGTTCACTGTTCACAATTCACAGTTCACAGTTCACAGTTCACAGTTCACAGTTCACTGTTCACTGTTCACAGTTCACAGTTCACAGTTCACAGTCTTCATTTCACAATTCACAGTTCGCAGTTCACAGTTCACAGGTCACAGTTCACAGTTCACAGGTCACAGTTCACAGTCCACAGTTCACTGTTCACAGATCACAGTTCACAGTTCACAGTTCACAGTCTTCATTTCACACTTCACACTTCACAGTGCACAGTTCACAGTCCACAGTTCACTATCCACAGTTCACTGTTCACAAATCACAGTTCACAGTTCACAGTTCACAGTCCACAGATCACAGTTCACAGTCTTCATTTCACACTTCACAGTTCGCAGTTCACAGTTCACAGATCACAGATCACAGTTCACAGTTCACAGTTCACAGTTCACTGTTCACAGTTCACTGTTCACAGATCATAGTTCACAGTTCACGGTTCACAGTTCACAGTTCACAGTTCACAGTTCACAGTTCACAGTTCACAGTTCACAGTCTTCATTTCACAATTCACAGTTCGCAGTTCACAGTTCACAGATCACAGTTCACAGATCACAGTTCACAGATCACAGTTCACAGTTCACAGTTCACAGTTCACAGTTCAGAGATCACACTTCAGAGTTCACAGTTCACAGTTCACAGATCACAGTTCACAGACTTTATTTCACAATTCAGTTTTCACAGTTCACAGTTCACAGTTCACAGTTCACAGTTCCAGTTCCAGTTCACAGTTCACAGTTCACAGTTCACAGTTCACACTTCACTGTTCACAGATCACAGTTCACAGTTCACAGTTCACAGTTCCCAGTTCGCAGGTCACAGTTCACATTTCACAGTTCACAGTTCACAGTTCAAAGGTCACAGTTCACAGTTCACAGGTCACAGGTCACAGTTCACAGTACACAGTCCACAGTTCACTGTTCACAAATCACAGTTCACAGATCACAGTCTTCATTTCACACTTCACAATTCACAGTGCACAGTTCACAGTCCACAGTTCACTGTTCACAAATCACAGTTCACACTTCACAGTTCACAGTTCACAGTCCACAGATCACAGTTCACAGACTTTATTTCACACTTCACAGTTCGCAGTTCACAGTTCACAGTTCACAGTTCACAGTTCACAGTTCACAGTTCACACTTCACAGTTCACAGTTCACAGTTCACAGTTCACAGTTCACAGTTCACTGTTCACAGTTCACAGTTCACAGTATTCATTTCACAATTCACAGTTCAAAGTTCACAGTTCACAGGTCACAGTTCACAGTTCACAGGTCACAGTTCACAGTTCACAGTCCACAGTTCACTGTTCACAGATCACAGTTCACAGTTCACAGTCTTCATTTCACACTTCACACTTCACAGTGCACAGTTCACAGTCCACAGTTGACTGTTCACAAATCACAGTTCACAGTTCACAGTTCACAGTCCACAGATCACAGTTCACAGTCTTCATTTCACACTTCACAGTTCGCAGTTCACAGTTCACAGATCACAGTTCACAGTTCACAGTTCACAGTTCACAGTTCACTGTTTACAGTTTACAGTTCTCAGTTTACAGTTCTCAGTTCACAGTTGACAGTTCACAGTTCACAGTTCACACTTCACAGTTCACAGTTCACAGTTCACAGTTCACAGTTCACAGTTCACAGTTCACAGTTCACAGTTCACAGTTCACAGTTCACAGTTCACAGTTCACTGTCACAGTTCACAGTTCACAGTATTCATTTCACAATTCACAGTTCGCAGTTCACAGTTCACACTTCACAGTGCACAGTTCACAGTCCACAGTTCACTGTTCACAAATCACAGTTCACAGTTCACAGTTCACAGTCCACAGATCACAGTTCACAGTCTTCATTTCACACTTCACAGTTCGCAGTTCACAGTTCACAGATCACAGTTTACAGTTCACAGTTCACAGTTCACTATTTACAGTTTACAGTTCTCAGTTTACAGTTCTCAGTTCACAGTTGACAGTTCACAGTTCACAGTTCACAGTTCACAGTCCACAGTTCACTATTCACAGATCATAGTTCACAGTTCACAGTTCACAGTTCACAGTTCACAGTTCACAGTCTTCATTTCACAATTCACAGTTCGCAGTAGACAGTTCACAGATCACAGTTCACAGTTCACAGTTCACAGGTCACAGTTCACAGTTCACAGTTCACAGTCCACAGTTCACTGTTCACAGATCACAGTTCACAGTTCACAGTCTTCATTTCACACTTCACACTTGACAGTGCACAGTTCACAGTCCACAGTTCACTGTTCACAAATCACAGTTCACAGTTCACAGTTCACAGTCCACAGATCACAGTTCACAGTCTTCATTTCACACTTCACAGTTCGCAGTTCACAGTTCACAGATCACAGTTCACAGTTCACAGTTCACAGTTCACAGTTCACTGTTCACAGTTTACAGTTCTCAGTTTACAGTTATCAGTTCACAGTTCACAGTTCACAGTCTTCATTTCACAATTCACAGTTCGCAGTTCACAGTTCACAGATCACAGTTCACAGATCACAGTTCACAGTTCACAGTTCACAGTTCACAGTTCACATTTCACAGTTCACTGTTCACAAATCACAGTTCACACTTCACAGTTCACAGTTCACAGTCCACAGATCACAGTTCACAGACTTTATTTCACACTTCACAGTTGGCAGTTCACAGTTGGCAGTTCACAGTTCACAGTTCACAGTTCACAGTTCACAGTTCACAGTTCACTGTTCACAGTTTACAGTTCTCAGTTTACAGTTCTCAGTTCACAGTTGACAGTTCACAGTTCACAATTCCCACTTCACAGTTCACAGTTCACAGTTCACAGTCCACAGTTCACTGTTCACAATTCACAGTTCACAGTTCACAGTTCACAGTTCACAGTTCACAGTTCACAGTTCACAGTTCACAGTTCACAGTTTACTGTTCACTGTTCACAGATCACAGTTCACAGTTCACAGTCTTCATTTCACAATTCACAGTTCGCAGTTCACAGTTCACAGGTCACAGTTCACAGTTCACAGGTCACAGTTCACAGTTCACAGTCCACAGTTCACTGTTCACAGATCACAGTTCACAGTTCACAGTCTTCATTTCACACTTCACACTTCACACTTCACAGTGCACAGTTCACAGTCCACAGTTCACAGTCCACAGTTCACAGTCCACAGTTCACTGTTCACAAATCACAGTTCATAGTTCACAGTTCACAGTCCACAGATCACAGTTCACAGTCTTCATTTCACACTTCACAGTTCGCAGTTCACAGTTCACAGTTCACAGTTCACAGTCTTCATTTCACAATTCACAGTTCGCAGTTCACAGTTCACAGGTCACAGTTCACAGTTCACAGGTCACAGTTCACAGTTCACAGTCCACTGTTCACAGGTCACAGTTCACAGTTCACAGTCCACTGTTCACTGTTCACAGATCACAGTTCACAGTTCACAGTCTTCATTTCACAATTCACAGTTCGCAGTTCACAGTTCACAGGTCACAGTTCACAGTTCACAGGTCACAGTTCACAGTTCACAGTCCACAGTTCACTGTTCACAGATCACAGTTCACAGTTCACAGTCTTCATTTCACACTTCACACTTCACACTTCACAGTGCACAGTTCACAGTCCACAGTTCACAGTCCACAGTTCACTGTTCACAAATCACAGTTCACAGTACACAGTTCACAGTCCACAGATCACAGTTCACAGTCTTCATTTCACACTTCACAGTTCGCAGTTCACAGTTCACAGATCACAGTTCACAGTTCACAGTTCACAGTTCACAGTTCACAGTTCACAGTTCACAGTTCACTGTTCACAGTTTACAGTTCTCAGTTTACAGTTCTCAGTTCACAGTTGACAGTTCACAGTTCACAGTTCACACTTCACAGTTCACAGTTCACAGTCCACAGTTCACTGTTCACAGATCATAGTTCACAGTTCACAGTTCACAGTTCACAGTTCACAGTCTTCATTTCACAATTCACAGTTCGCAGTTCACAGTTCACAGATCACAGTTCACAGATCACAGTTCACAGTTCACAGTTCAAAGTTCACAGATCACACTTCACAGTTCACAGTTCACAGATCACAGTTCACAGATCACAGTTCACAGACTTTATTTCACATTTCAGTTTTCACAGTTCACAGTTCACAGTTGACAGTCCGCAGTTCACTGTTCACAGATCATAGTTCACAGTTCACAGTTCATTGTTCACAGTTCACAGTTCACAGTTCCAGTTCACAGTTCACAGTTCACAGTTCACTGTTCACAGTTCACAGTTCACACTTCACTGTTCACAGATCACAGTTCACAGTTCACAGTTCACAGATCACAGTTCACAGTTCACAGTTCACAGTTCACAGTTCACAGTTCCCAGTTCGCAGGTCACAGTTCACATTTCACAGTTCACTGTCTTCATTTCATACTTCACAGTTCGCAGTTCACAGTTCACCGTTCACAGTTCACAGTTCACAGTCCACAGTTCACTGTTCACAATTCACAGTTCACAGTTCACAGTTCACAGTTCACAGTTCACAGTTCACAGTTCACAGTTCACAGTTCACTGTTCACTGTTCACAGTTCACAGTTCAAAGTTCACAGATCACACTTCACAGTTCACAGTTCACAGATCACAGTTCACAGATCACAGTTCACAGACTTTATTTCACATTTCAGTTTTCACAGTTCACAGTTCACAGTTGACAGTCCGCAGTTCACTGTTCACAGATCATAGTTCACAGTTCACAGTTCATTGTTCACAGTTCACAGTTCACAGTTCACAGTTCCAGTTCCAGTTCACAGTTCACAGTTCACAGTTCACTGTTCACAGTTCACAGTTCACAGTTCACACTTCACTGTTCACAGATCACAGTTCACAGTTCACAGTTCACAGTTCACAGTTCACAGTTCACAGTTCCCAGTTCGCAGGTCACAGTTCACATTTCACAGTTCACTGTCTTCATTTCATACTTCACAGTTCGCAGTTCACAGTTCACCGTTCACAGTTCACAGTTCACAGTCCACAGTTCACTGTTCACAATTCACAGTTCACAGTTCACAGTTCACAGTTCACAGTTCACAGTTCACTGTTCACTGTTCACAGATCACAGTTCACAGTTCACAGTCTTCATTTCACAATTCACAGTTCGCAGTTCACAGTTCACAGGTCACAGTTCACAGTTCACAGGTCACAGTTCACAGTTCACAGTCCACTGTTCACTGTTCACAGATCACAGTTCACAGTTCACAGTCTTCATTTCACAATTCACAGTTCGCAGTTCACAGTTCACAGGTCACAGTTCACAGTTCACAGTTCACAGTTCACAGGTCACAGTTCACAGTTCACAGTCCACAGTTCACTGTTCACAGATCACAGTTCACAGTTCACAGTCTTCATTTCACACTTCACACTTCACACTTCACAGTGCACAGTTCACAGTCCACAGTCCACAGTTCACTGTTCACAAATCACAGTTCACAGTACACAGTTCACAGTCCACAGTACACAGTTCACAGTCCACAGTTCACAGTTCACAGTCTTCATTTCACACTTCACAGTTCGCAGTTCACAGTTCACAGATCACAGTTCACAGTTCACAGTTCACAGTTCACAGTTCACTGTTCACAGTTTACAGTTCTCAGTTTACAGTTCTCAGTTCACAGTTGACAGTTCACAGTTCACAGTTCACACTTCACAGTTCACAGTTCACAGTCCACAGTTCACTGTTCACAGATCATAGTTCACAGTTCACAGTTCACAGTTCACAGTTCACAGTTCACAGTTCACAGTTCACAGTCTTCATTTCACAATTCACAGTTCGCAGTTCACAGTTCACAGATCACAGTTCACAGATCACAGTTCACAGTTCACAGTTCAAAGTTCACAGATCACACTTCACAGTTCACAGTTCACAGATCACAGTTCACAGACTTTATTTCACATTTCAGTTTTCACAGTTCACAGTTCACAGTTGACAGTCCGCAGTTCACTGTTCGCAGATCATAGTTCACAGTTCACAGTTCATTGTTCACAGTTCACAGTTCACAGTTCCAGTTCCAGTTCACAGTACACAGTTCACAGTTCACAGTTCACTGTTCACAGTTCACAGTTCACAGTTCACAGTTCACAGTTCACTGTTCACAGTTTACAGTTCTCAGTTTACAGTTCTCAGTTCACAGTTGACAGTTCACAGTTCACAGTTCACACTTCACAGTTCACAGTTCACAGTCCACAGTTCACTGTTCACAGATCATAGTTCACAGTTCACAGTTCACAGTTCACAGTTCACAGTTCACAGTTCACAGTTCACAGTCTTCATTTCACAATTCACAGTTCGCAGTTCACAGTTCACAGATCACAGTTCACAGATCACAGTTCACAGTTCACAGTTCAAAGTTCACAGATCACACTTCACAGTTCACAGTTCACAGATCACAGTTCACAGATCACAGTTCACAGACTTTATTTCACATTTCAGTTTTCACAGTTCACAGTTCACAGTTGACAGTCCGCAGTTCACTGTTCGCAGATCATAGTTCACAGTTCACAGTTCATTGTTCACAGTTCACAGTTCACAGTTCCAGTTCCAGTTCACAGTTCACAGTTCACAGTTCACTGTTCACAGTTCACAGTTCACACTTCACTGTTCACAGATCACAGTTCACAGTTCACAGTTCACAGTTCACAGTTCACAGTTCACAGTTCACAGTTCACAGTTCCCAGTTCGCAGGTCACAGTTCACATTTCACAGTTCACTGTCTTCATTTCATACTTCACAGTTCGCAGTTCACAGTTCACCGTTCACAGTTCACAGTTCACAGTCCACAGTTCACTGTTCACAATTCACAGTTCACAGTTCACAGTTCACAGTTCACAGTTCACAGTTCACAGTTCACAGTTCACAGTTCACAGTTCACAGTTCACAGTTCACTGTTCACTGTTCACAGTTCACAGTTCACAGTTCAAAGTTCACAGATCACACTTCACAGTTCACAGTTCACAGATCACAGTTCACAGATCACAGTTCACAGATCACAGTTCACAGACTTTATTTCACATTTCAGTTTTCACAGTTCACAGTTCACAGTTGACAGTCCGCAGTTCACTGTTCACAGATCATAGTTCACAGTTCACAGTTCATTGTTCACAGTTCACAGTTCACAGTTCCAGTTCACAGTTCACAGTTCACAGTTCACTGTTCACAGTTCACAGTTCACACTTCACTGTTCACAGATCACAGTTCACAGTTCACAGTTCACAGTTCACAGTTCCCAGTTCGCAGGTCACAGTTCACATTTCACAGTTCACTGTCTTCATTTCATACTTCACAGTTCGCAGTTCACAGTTCACCGTTCACAGTTCACAGTTCACAGTCCACAGTTCACTGTTCACAATTCACAGTTCACAGTTCACAGTTCACAGTTCACAGTTCACAGTTCACAGTTCACAGTTCACAGTTCACAGTTCACAGTTCACTGTTCACAGTTCACAGTTCACAGTTCACAGTTCACAGTTCACAGTTCACAGTTCACAGTTCACAGTTCACAGTCTTCATTTCACAATTCACAGTTCGCAGTTCACAGTTCACAGTTCACAGGTCACAGTTCACAGTTCACAGTCCACAGTTCACTGTTCACAGATCACAGTTCACAGTCTTCATTTCACACTTCACACTTCACACTTCACAGTGCACAGTTCACAGTCCACAGTTCACTGTTCACAAATCACAGTCCACAGTTCACAGTTCACAGTTCACAGTCCACAGATCACAGTTCACAGTCTTCATTTCACACTTCACAGTTCGCAGTTCACAGTTCACAGATCACAGTTCACAGTTCACAGTTCACAGTTCACAGTTCACAGTTCACAGTTCACAGTTCCAGTTCACAGTTCAAAGAAACACAGTTCACAGTTCACAGTTCACACTTCACTGTTCACAGATCACAGTTCACAGTTCACAGTTCACAGTTCACAGTTCACAGTTCCCAGTTCGCAGGTCACAGTTCACATTTCACAGTTCACTGTCTTCATTTCATACTTCACAGTTCACTGTCTTCATTTCATACTTCACAGTTCGCAGTTCACAGTTCACAGTTCACAGTTCACAGTTCACATGTCACAGTTCACAGTTCACAGTTCACAGGTCACAGGTCACAGTTCACAGTTCACAGTCCACAGTGCACTGTTCACAGATCACAGTTCACAGATCACAGTCTTCCTTTCACACTTCACACTTCACAGTGCACAGTTCACAGTCCACAGTTCACTGTTCACAAATCACAGTTCACACTTCACAGTTCACAGTTCACAGTCCACAGATCACAGTTCACAGACTTTATTTCACACTTCACAGTTCGCAGTTCACAGCTCACAGTTCACAGTTCACAGTTCACAGTTCGCAGGTCACAGTTCACATTTCACAGTTCACTGTCTTCATTTCATACTTCACAGTTCGCAGTTCACAGTTCACAGGTCACAGTTCACAGCCCAATGTTCACAGTTCACAGATCACAGTTCACAGTTCACAGACTTTATTTCACAATTCAGTTTTCACAGTTCACAGTTCACAGTTCTCAGTTCACAGTTCACAGTTAACAGATCACAGTTCACAGTCTTCATTTCACACTTCAGTCTTCACAGGGCACAGTTCACAGTGCACAGTCTTCATTTCACAATTCACAGTTCGCAGTTTACAGTTCACAGATCACACTTCACAGTTCACAGTTCACAGATCACAGTTCACAGATCACAGTTCACAGACTTTACTTCACAATTCAGTTTTCACAGTTCACAGTTCACAGTTCACAGTCCGCAGTTCACTGTTCACAGATCATAGTTCACAGTTCACAGTTCACAGTTCCAGTTCACGGTTCACAGTTCACAGTTCACAGTTCACAGTTCACACTTCACTGTTCACAGATCACAGTTCACAGTTCACAGTTCACAGTTCACAGTTCCCAGTTCGCAGGTCACAGTTCACATTTCACAGTTCACTGTCTTCATTTCATACTTCACAGTTCACTGTCTTCATTTCATACTTCACAGTTCACTGTCTTCATTTCATACTTCACAGTTCGCAGTTCACAGTTCACAGTCCACAGTTCACTGTTCACAGATCACAGTTCACAGATCACAGTCTTCATTTCACACTTCACACTTCACAGTGCACAGTTCACAGTCCACAGTTCACTGTTCACAAATCACAGTTCACACTTCACAGTTCACAGTTCACAGTCCACAGATCACAGTTCACAGACTTTATTTCACACTTCACAGTTCACAGTTCACAGTTCACAGTTCACAGTTCACAGTTCACAGTTCACTGTTCACAGTTTACAGTTCTCAGTTTACAGTTCTCAGTTCACAGTTGACAGATCACAGTTCACAGTTCACACTTCACAGTTCACAGTTCACAGTTCACAGTTCACAAATCACAGTTCACAGTTCACAGTTCACAGTCCACAGATCACAGTTCACAGTCTTCATTTCACACTTCACAGTTCGCAGTTCACAGTTCACAGATCACAGATCACAGTTCACAGTTCACAGTTCACAGTTCACAGTTCACAGTTCACAGTTCACTGTTCACAGTTCACTGTTCACAGATCATAGTTCACAGTTTACAGTTCACAGTTCACAGTTCACAGTTCACAGTTCACAGTCTTCATTTCACAATTCACAGTTCGCAGTTCACAGTTCACAGATCACAGTTCACAGATCACAGTTCACAGTTCACAGTTCACAGTTCACAGATCACACTTCAGAGTTCACAGTTCACAGTTCACAGATCACAGTTCACAGACTTTATTTGACAATTCAGTTTTCACAGTTCACAGTTCACAGTTCACAGTTCCAGTTCCAGTTCACAGTTCACTGTTCACAGTTCACAGTTCACAGTTCACACTTCACTGTTCACAGATCACAGTTCACAGTTCACAGTTCACAGTTCACAGTTCACAGTTCACAGTTCACAGTTCACAGTTCACAGTTCACAGTTCACAGTTCACAGGTCACAGTTCACAGTTCACAGGTCACAGGTCACAGTTCACAGTTCACAGTTCACAGTCCACAGATCACAGTTCACAGACTTTATTTCACACTTCACAGTTCGCAGTTCACAGCTCACAGTTCACAGTTCACAGTTCACAGTTCGCAGGTCACAGTTCACATTTCACATTTCACTGTCTTCATTTCATACTTCACAGTTCGCAGTTCACAGTTCACAGGTCACAGTTCACAGCCCAATGTTCACAGTTCACAGATCACAGTTCACAGTTCACAGACTTTATTTCACAATTCAGTTTTCACAGTTCACAGTTCACAGTTCTCAGTTCACAGTTCACAGTTCACAGATCACAGTTCACAGTCTTCATTTCACACTTCAGTCTTCACAGGGCACAGTTCACAGTTCACAGTCTTCATTTCACAATTCACAGTTCGCAGTTTACAGTTCACAGATCACACTTCACAGTTCACAGTTCACAGATCACAGTTCACAGATCACAGTTCACAGACTTTATTTCACAATTCAGTTTTCACAGTTCACAGTTCACAGTCCGCAGTTCACTGTTCACAGATCATAGTTCACAGTTCACAGTTCACAGTTCCAGTTCACGGTTCACAGTTCACAGTTCACAGTTCACAGTTCACACTTCACTGTTCACAGATCACAGTTCACAGTTCACAGTTCACAGTTCCCAGTTCGCAGGTCACAGTTCACATTTCACAGTTCACTGTCTTCATTTCATACTTCACAGTTCACTGTCTTCATTTCATACTTCACAGTTCACTGTCTTCATTTCATACTTCACAGTTCGCAGTTCACAGTTCACAGTCCACAGTTCACTGTTCACAGATCACAGTTCACAGATCACAGTCTTCATTTCACACTTCACACTTCACAGTGCACAGTTCACAGTCCACAGTTCACTGTTCACAAATCACAGTTCACACTTCACAGTTCACAGTTCACAGTCCACAGATCACAGTTCACAGACTTTATTTCACACTTCACAGTTCACAGTTCACAGTTCACAGTTCACAGTTCACAGTTCACAGTTCACAGTTCACAGATCATAGTTCACAGTTTACAGTTCACAGTTCACAGTTCACAGTTCACAGTTCACAGTCTTCATTTCACAATTCACAGTTCGCAGTTCACAGTTCACAGATCACAGTTCACAGATCACAGTTCACAGTTCACAGTTCACAGTTCACAGATCACAAATCACAGTTCACAGTTCACAGTTCACAGTCCACAGATCACAGTTCACAGTCTTCATTTCACACTTCACAGTTCGCAGTTCACAAATCACAGTTCACAGTTCACAGTTCACAGTCCACAGATCACAGTTCACAGTCTTCATTTCACACTTCACAGTTCGCAGTTCACAGTTCACAGATCACAGATCACAGTTCACAGTTCACAGTTCACAGTTCACAGTTCACAGTTCACAGTTCACAGTTCACTGTTCACAGTTCACTGTTCACAGATCATAGTTCACAGTTTACAGTTCACAGTTCACAGTTCACAGTTCACAGTTCACAGTCTTCATTTCACAATTCACAGTTCTCAGTTCACAGTTCACAGATCACAGTTCACAGATCACAGTTCACAGTTCACAGTTCACAGTTCACAGATCACACTTCAGAGTTCACAGTTCACAGTTCACAGATCACAGTTCACAGACTTTATTTGACAATTCAGTTTTCACAGTTCACAGTTCACAGTTCACAGTTCCAGTTCCAGTTCACAGTTCACAGTTCACAGTTCACAGTTCACAGTTCACACTTCACTGTTCACAGATCACAGTTCACAGTTCACAGTTCACAGTTCACAGTTCACAGTTCACAGTTCACAGTTCACAGTTCACAGTTCACAGTTCACAGTTCACAGGTCACAGTTCACAGTTCACAGGTCACAGGTCACAGTTCACAGTTCACAGTTCACAGTCCACAGATCACAGTTCACAGACTTTATTTCACACTTCACAGTTCGCAGTTCACAGCTCACAGTTCACAGTTCACAGTTCACAGTTCGCAGGTCACAGTTCACATTTCACATTTCACTGTCTTCATTTCATACTTCACAGTTCGCAGTTCACAGTTCACAGGTCACAGTTCACAGCCCAATGTTCACAGTTCACAGATCACAGTTCACAGTTCACAGACTTTATTTCACAATTCAGTTTTCACAGTTCACAGTTCACAGTTCTCAGTTCACAGTTCACAGTTCACAGATCACAGTTCACAGTCTTCATTTCACACTTCAGTCTTCACAGGGCACAGTTCACAGTTCACAGTCTTCATTTCACAATTCACAGTTCGCAGTTTACAGTTCACAGATCACACTTCACAGTTCACAGTTCACACATCACAGTTCACAGATCACAGTTCACAGACTTTATTTCACAATTCAGTTTTCACAGTTCACAGTTCACAGTCCGCAGTTCACTGTTCACAGATCATAGTTCACAGTTCACAGTTCACAGTTCCAGTTCACGGTTCACAGTTCACAGTTCACAGTTCACAGTTCACAGTTCACACTTCACTGTTCACAGATCACAGTTCACAGTTCACAGTTCACAGTTCCCAGTTCGCAGGTCACAGTTCACATTTCACAGTTCACTGTCTTCATTTCATACTTCACAGTTCACTGTCTTCATTTCATACTTCACAGTTCACTGTCTTCATTTCATACTTCACAGTTCGCAGTTCACAGTTCACAGTCCACAGTTCACTGTTCACAGATCACAGTTCACAGATCACAGTCTTCATTTCACACTTCACACTTCACAGTGCACAGTTCACAGTCCACAGTTCACTGTTCACAAATCACAGTTCACACTTCACAGTTCACGGTTCACAGTCCACAGATCACAGTTCACAGACTTTATTTCACACTTCACAGTTCACAGTTCACAGTTCACAGTTCACAGTTCACAGTTCACAGTTCACAGTTCACAGTTCACAGTTCACAGTTCACAGTTCACTGTTCACAGTTTACAGTTCTCAGTTTACAGTTCTCAGTTCACAGTTGACAGATCACAGTTCACAGTTCACACTTCACACTTCACAGTTCACAGTTCACAGTTCACAAATCACAGTTCACAGTTCACAGTTCACAGTCCACAGATCACAGTCTTCATTTCACAATTCACAGTTCGCAGTTCACAGTTCACAGATCACAGTTCACAGATCACAGTTCACAGTTCACAGTTCACAGTTCACAGATCACACTTCAGAGTTCACAGTTCACAGTTCACAGATCACAGTTCACAGACTTTATTTCACAATTCAGTTTTCACAGTTCACAGTTCACAGTTCACAGTTCACAGTTCCAGTTCCAGTTCACAGTTCACAGTTCACAGTTCACAGTTCACAGTTCACACTTCACTGTTCACAGATCACAGTTCACAGTTCACAGTTCACAGTTCACAGTTCACAGTTCACAGTTCACAGTTCACAGTTCACAGTTCACAGGTCACAGTTCACAGTTCACAGGTCACAGGTCACAGTTCACAGTTCACAGTCCACAGTTCACTGTTCACAGATCACAGTTCACAGATCACAGTCTTCATTTCACACTTCACACTTCACAGTGCACAGTTCACAGTCCACAGTTCACTGTTCACAAATCACAGTTCACACTTCACAGTTCACAGTTCACAGTCCACAGATCACAGTTCACAGACTTTATTTCACACTTCACAGTTCGCAGTTCACAGTTCACAGTTCACAGTTCACAGTTCGCAGGTCACAGTTCACATTTCACAGTTCACTGTCTTCATTTCATACTTCACAGTTCGCAGTTCACAGTTCACAGGTCACAGTTCACAGCCCACTGTTCACAGTTCACAGATCACATTTCACAGTTCACAGACTTTATTTCACAATTCAGTTTTCACAGTTCACAGTTCACAGTTCTCAGTTCACAGTTCACAGTTCACAGATCACAGTTCACAGTCTTCATTTCACACTTCAGTCTTCACAGGGCACAGTTCACAGTTCACAGTCTTCATTTCACAATTCACAGTTCGCAGTACACAGTTCACAGATCACAGTTCACAGATCACAGTTCACAGTTCACAGTTCACAGTTCACAGGTCACAGTTCACAGTTCACAGTTCACAGTCCACAGTTCACTGTTCACAGATCACAGTTCACAGTTCACAGTCTTCATTTCACACTTCACACTTCACAGTGCACAGTTCACAGTCCACAGTTCACAGTCCACAGTTCACTGTTCACAAATCACAGTTCACAGTTCACAGTTCACAGTCCACAGATCACAGTTCACAGTCTTCATTTCACACTTCACAGTTCGCAGTTCACAGTTCACAGATCACAGTTCACAGTTCACAGTTCACAGTTCACACTTCACAGTTCACAGTTCACAGTCCACAGTTCACTGTTCACAGATCATAGTTCACAGTTCACAGTTCACAGTTCACAGTTCACAGTTCACAGTTCACAGTTCACAGTTCACAGTTCACAGTTCACAGTCTTCATTTCACAATTCACAGTTCGCAGTTCACAGTTCACAGATCACAGTTCACAGATCACAGTTCACAGTTCACAGTTCACAGTTCACAGTTCACAGATCACACTTCACAGTTCACAGTTCACAGATCACAGTTCACAGATCACAGTTCACAGACTTTATTTCACAATTCAGTTTTCACAGTTCACAGTTCACAGTCCGCAGTTCACTGTTCACAGATCATAGTTCACAGTTCACAGTTCACAGTTCACAGTTCACAGTTTACAGTTCACAGTTCACAGTTCCAGTTCACAGTTCACAGTTCACAGTTCACAGTTCACAGTTCACAGGTCACAGATCACAGTTCACAGTTCACAGTCCACAGTTCACAGTTCACAGTTCACAGTTCACAGATCACAGTTCACAGTTCACAGTTCACACTTCACAGTTCACAGTTCACAGTCCACAGTTCACTGTTCACAGATCATAGTTCACAGTTCACAGTTCACAGTTCACAGTTCACAGTTCACAGTTCACAGTTCACAGTTCACAGTTCACAGTCTTCATTTCACAATTCACAGTTCGCAGTTCACAGTTCACAGATCACAGTTCACAGATCACAGTTCACAGTTCACAGTTCACAGTTCACAGATCACACTTCACAGTTCACAGTTCACAGATCACAGTTCACAGATCACAGTTCACAGACTTTATTTCACAATTCAGTTTTCACAGTTCACAGTTCACAGTCCGCAGTTCACTGTTCACAGATCATAGTTCACAGTTCACAGTTCACAGTTCACAGTTTACAGTTCACAGTTCACAGTTCCAGTTCACAGTTCACAGTTCACAGTTCACAGTTCACAGTTCACAGGTCACAGTTCACAGTTCACAGTTCACAGTCCACAGTTCACAGTTCACAGTTCACAGTTCACAGTTCACAGTCTTCATTTCACAATTCACAGTTCGCAGTTCACAGTTCACAGTTCACAGTTCACAGTTCACAGTTCACTGTTCACAGTTTACAGTTCTCAGTTTACAGTTCTCAGTTCACAGTTGACAGTTCACAGTTCACAGTTCACACTTCACAGTTCACAGTTCACAGTTCACAGTCCACAGTTCACTGTTCACAATTCACAGTTCACAGTTCACAGTTCACAGTTCACTGTTCACTGTTCACAGTTCACAGTTCACAGTTCACTGTTCACAATTCACAGTTCACAGTTCACAGTTCACAGTTCACTGTTCACTGTTCACAGTTCACAGTTCACAGTTCACAGTTCACAGTTCACAGTTCACAGTCTTCATTTCACAATTCACAGTTCGCAGTTCACAGTTCACAGGTCACAGTTCACAGTTCACAGTTCACAGGTCACAGTTCACAGTTCACAGTCCACAGTTCACTGTTCACAGATCACAGTTCACAGTTCACAGTCTTCATTTCACACTTCACACTTCACAGTGCACAGTTCACAGTCCACAGTTCACAGTCCACAGTTCACTGTTCACAAATCACAGTTCACAGTTCACAGTTCACAGTTCACAGTCCACAGATCACAGTTCACAGATCACAGTTCACAGACTTTATTTCACAATTCAGTTTTCACAGTTCACAGTTCACAGTTCACAGTCCGCAGTTCACTGTTCACAGATCATAGTTCACAGTTCACAGTTCACAGTTCCAGTTCACGGTTCACAGTTCACAGTTCACAGTTCACAGTTCACAGTTCACACTTCACTGTTCACAGATCACAGTTCACAGTTCACAGTTCCCAGTTCGCAGGTCACAGTTCACATTTCACAGTTCACTGTCTTCATTTCATACTTCACAGTTCACTGTCTTCATTTCATACTTCACAGTTCACTGTCTTCATTTCATACTTCACAGTTCACTGTTTTCATTTCATACTTCACAGTTCGCAGTTCACAGTTCACAGTCCACAGTTCACTGTTCACAGATCACAGTTCACAGATCACAGTCTTCATTTCACACTTCACACTTCACAGTGCACAGTTCACAGTCCACAGTTCACTGTTCACAAATCACAGTTCACACTTCACAGTTCACAGTTCACAGTCCACAGATCACAGTTCACAGACTTTATTTCACACTTCACAGTTCACAGTTCACAGTTCACAGTTCACAGTTCACAGTTCACAGTTCACAGTTCACAGTTCACTGTTCACAGTTTACAGTTCTCAGTTTACAGTTCTCAGTTCACAGTTGACAGATCACAGTTCACAGTTCACACTTCACAGTTCACAGTTCACAGTTCACAGTTTACAAATCACAGTTCACAGTTCACAGTTCCCAGTTCGCAGGTCACAGTTCACATTTCACAGTTCACTGTCTTCATTTCATACTTCACAGTTCACTGTCTTCATTTCATACTACACAGTTCGCAGTTCACAGTTCACAGTTCACAGTTCACAGTTCACAGGTCACAGTTCACAGTTCACAGTCCACAGTTCACTGTTCACAGATCACAGTTCACAGTTCACAGTCTTCATTTCACACTTCACACTTCACAGTGCACAGTTCACAGTCCACAGTTCACAGTCCACAGTTCACTGTTCACAAATCACAGTTCACAGTTCACAGTTCACAGTTCACAGTCCACAGATCACAGTTCACAGATCACAGTTCACAGACTTTATTTCACAATTCAGTTTTCACAGTTCACAGTTCACAGTTCACAGTCCGCAGTTCACTGTTCACAGATCATAGTTCACAGTTCACAGTTCACAGTTCCAGTTCACGGTTCACAGTTCACAGTTCACAGTTCACAGTTCACAGTTCACACTTCACTGTTCACAGATCACAGTTCACAGTTCACAGTTCCCAGTTCGCAGGTCACAGTTCACATTTCACAGTTCACTGTCTTCATTTCATACTTCACAGTTCACTGTCTTCATTTCATACTTCACAGTTCACTGTCTTCATTTCATACTTCACAGTTCACTGTTTTCATTTCATACTTCACAGTTCGCAGTTCACAGTTCACAGTCCACAGTTCACTGTTCACAGATCACAGTTCACAGATCACAGTCTTCATTTCACACTTCACACTTCACAGTGCACAGTTCACAGTCCACAGTTCACTGTTCACAAATCACAGTTCACACTTCACAGTTCACAGTTCACAGTCCACAGATCACAGTTCACAGACTTTATTTCACACTTCACAGTTCACAGTTCACAGTTCACAGTTCACAGTTCACAGTTCACAGTTCACAGTTCACAGTTCACTGTTCACAGTTTACAGTTCTCAGTTTACAGTTCTCAGTTCACAGTTGACAGATCACAGTTCACAGTTCACACTTCACAGTTCACAGTTCACAGTTCACAGTTTACAAATCACAGTTCACAGTTCACAGTTCACAGTCCACAGATCACAGTTCACAGTCTTCATTTCACACTTCACAGTTCGCAGTTCACAGTTCACAGATCACAGATCACAGTTCACAGTTCACAGTTCACAGTTCACAGTTCCCAGTTCGCAGGTCACAGTTCACATTTCACAGTTCACTGTCTTCATTTCATACTTCACAGTTCACTGTCTTCATTTCATACTTCACAGTTCACTGTCTTCATTTCATACTTCACAGTTCGCAGTTCACAGTTCACAGTCCACAGTTCACTGTTCACAGATCACAGTTCACAGATCACAGTCTTCATTTCACACTTCACACTTCACAGTGCACAGTTCACAGTTCACAGTCCACAGTTCACTGTTCACAAATCACAGTTCACACTTCACAGTTCACAGTTCACAGTCCACAGATCACAGTTCACAGACTTTATTTCACACTTCACAGTTCACAGTTCACAGTTCACAGTTCACAGTTCACAGTTCACAGTTCACAGTTCACTGTTCACAGTTTACAGTTCTCAGTTTACAGTTCTCAGTTCACAGTTGACAGATCACAGTTCACAGTTCACAGATCACAGTTCACAGTTCACAGTTCACAGTTCACAGATCACACTTCAGAGTTCACAGTTCACAGTTCACAGATCACAGTTCACAGACTTTATTTCACAATTCAGTTTTCACAGTTCACAGTTCACAGTTCACAGTTCACAGTTCCAGTTCCAGTTCACAGTTCACAGTTCACAGTTCACAGTTCACAGTTCACAGTTCACAGTTCACACTTCACTGTTCACAGATCACAGTTCACAGTTCACAGTTCACAGTTCACAGTTCACAGTTCACAGTTCACAGTTCACAGTTCACAGGTCACAGTTCACAGTTCACAGTTCACAGGTCACAGGTCACAGTTCACAGTTCACAGTTCACAGTCCACAGTTCACTGTTCACTGATCACAGTTCACAGATCACAGTCTTCATTTCACACTTCACACTTCACAGTGCACAGTTCACAGTCCACAGTTCACTGTTCACAAATCACAGTTCACACTTCACAGTTCACAGTTCACAGTCCACAGATCACAGTTCACAGACTTTATTTCACACATCACAGTTCGCAGTTCACAGTTCACAGTTCACAGTTCACAGTTCACAGTTCGCAGGTCACAGTTCACATTTCACAGTTCACTGTCTTCATTTCATACTTCACAGTTCGCAGTTCACAGTTCACAGGTCACAGTTCACAGCCCACTGTTCACAGTTCACAGATCACATTTCACAGTTCACAGACTTTATTTCACAATTCAGTTTTCACAGTTCACAGTTCACAGTTCTCAGTTCACAGTTCACAGTTCACAGATCACAGTTCACAGTCTTCATTTCACACTTCAGTCTTCACAGGGCACAGTTCACAGTTCACAGTCTTCATTTCACAATTCACAGTTCGCAGTAGACAGTTCACAGATCACAGTTCACAGATCACAGTTCACAGTTCACAGTTCACAGTTCACAGGTCACAGTTCACAGTTCACAGTTCACAGTCCACAGTTCACTGTTCACAGATCACAGTTCACAGTTCACAGTCTTCATTTCACACTTCACACTTCACAGTGCACAGTTCACAGTCACAGTTCACAGTCCACAGTTCACTGTTCACAAATCACAGTTCACAGTTCACAGTTCACAGTCCACAGATCACAGTTCACAGTCTTCATTTCACACTTCACAGTTCGCAGTTCACAGTTCACAGATCACAGTTCACAGTTCACACTTCACAGTTCACAGTTCACAGTTCACAGTCCACAGTTCACTGTTCACAGATCATAGTTCACAGTTCACAGTTCACAGTTCACAGTTCACAGTTCACAGTTCACAGTTCACAGTTCACAGTTCACAGTCTTCATTTCACAATTCACAGTTCGCAGTTCACAGTTCACAGATCACAGTTCACAGTTCACAGATCACAGTTCACAGATCACAGTTCACAGACTTTATTTCACAATTCAGTTTTCACAGTTCACAGTTCACAGTCCGCAGTTCACTGTTCACAGATCATAGTTCACAGTTCACAGTTCACAGTTCACAGTTTACAGTTCACAGTTCACAGTTCCAGTTCACAGTTCACAGTTCACAGTTCACAGTTCACAGTCCACAGTTCACAGTTCACAGTTCACAGTTCAGAGTTCACAGTTCACAGTCTTCATTTCACAATTCACAGTTCGCAGTTCACAGTTCACAGTTCACAGTTCACAGTTCACAGTTCACTGTTCACAGTTTACAGTTCTCAGTTTACAGTTCTCAGTTCACAGTTGACAGTTCACAGTTCACAGTTCACACTTCACAGTTCACAGTTCACAGTTCACAGTCCACAGTTCACTGTTCACAATTCACAGTTCACAGTTCACAGTTCACAGTTCACAGTTCACTGTTCACTGTTCACAGTTCACAGTTCACAGTTCACAGTTCACAGTTCACAGTCTTCATTTCACAATTCACAGTTCGCAGTTCACAGTTCACAGATCACAGTTCACAGATCACAGTTCACAGTTCACAGTTCACAGTTCACAGATCACACTTCAGAGTTCACAGTTCACTGTTCACAGATCACAGTTCACAGTCTTCATTTCACACTTCACACTTCACAGTGCACAGTTCACAGTCCACAGTTCACAGTCCACAGTTCACAGTTCACAGTTCACAGTTTACAGTTCTCTTCACAGTTCACAGTTCACAGATCACAGTTCACAGATCACAGTTCACAGACTTTATTTCACAATTCAGTTTTCACAGTTCACAGTTCACAGTCCGCAGTTCACTGTTCACAGATCATAGTTCACAGTTCACAGTTCACAGTTCACAGTTTACAGTTCACAGTTCACAGTTCCAGTTCACAGTTCACAGTTCACAGTTCACAGTTCACAGTTCACAGGTCACAGTTCACAGTTCACAGTTCACAGTCCACAGTTCACAGTTCACAGTTCACAGTTCACAGTCTTCATTTCACAATTCACAGTTCGCAGTTCACAGTTCACAGTTCACAGTTCACAGTTCACAGTTCACTGTTCACAGTTTACAGTTCTCAGTTTACAGTTCTCAGTTCACAGTTGACAGTTCACAGTTCACAGGTCACAGTTCACAGTTCACAGGTCACAGTTCACAGTTCACAGTCCACAGTTCACTGTTCACAGATCACAGTTCACAGTTCACAGTCTTCATTTCACACTTCACACTTCACAGTGCACAGTTCACAGTCCACAGTTCACAGTCCACAGTTCACTGTTCACAAATCACAGTTCACAGTTCACAGTTCACAGTCCACAGATCACAGTTCACAGTCTTCATTTCACACTTCACAGTTCGCAGTTCACAGTTCACAGATCACAGATCACAGTTCACAGTTCACAGTTCACAGTTCACTGTTCACAGTTCACTGTTCACAGATCATAGTTCACAGTTCACAGTTCACAGTTCACAGTTCACAGTCTTCATTTCACAATTCACAGTTCGCAGTTCACAGTTCACAGATCACAGTTCACAGATCACACTTCACAGTTCACAGTTCACAGTTCACAGATCACACTTCAGAGTTCACAGATCACAGTTCACAGACTTTATTTCACAATTCAGTTTTCACAGTTCACAGTTCACAGTCCGCAGTTCACTGTTCACAGATCATAGTTCACAGTTCACAGTTCACAGTTCACAGTTTACAGTTCACAGTTCACAGTTCCAGTTCACAGTTCACAGTTCACAGTTCACAGTTCACAGTTCACAGTTCACAGTTCACAGGTCACAGTTCACAGTTCACAGTTCACAGTTCACAGTCCACAGTTCACAGTTCACAGTTCACAGTTCACAGTTCACAGTTCACAGTTCACAGTCTTCATTTCACAATTCACAGTTCGCAGTTCACACTTCACAGTGCACAGTTCACAGTCCACAGTTCACAGTCCACAGTTCACAGTTCACTGTTCACAGTTTACAGTTCTCAGTTTACAGTTCTCATTACACAGTTGACAGTTCACAGTTGACAGTTCACAGTTCACAGTTCACAGTTCACACTTCACAGTTCACAGTTCACAGTTCACAGTCCACAGTTCACTGTTCACAGATCATAGTTCACAGTTCACAGTTCACAGTTCACAGTTCACAGTTCACAGTTCACAGTTCACAGTTCACAGTTCACAGTTCACAGTTCACAGTCTTCATTTCACAATTCACAGTTCGCAGTTCACAGTTCACAGATCACAGTTCACAGATCACAGTTCACAGTTCACAGTTCACAGTTCACAGTTCACAGTTCACAGATCACACTTCACAGTTCACAGTTCACAGATCACAGTTCACAGATCACAGTTCACAGACTTTATTTCACAATTCAGTTTTCACAGTTCACAGTTCACAGTCCGCAGTTCACTGTTCACAGATCATAGTTCACAGTTCACAGTTCACAGTTCACAGTTCACAGTTCACAGTTCCAGTTCACAGTTCACAGTTCACAGTTCACAGTTCACAGTTCACAGTTCACAGTCCACTGTTCACAGTCTTCATTTCACAATTCACAGTTCGCAGTTCACAGTTCACAGTTCACAGTTCACAGTTCACAGTTCACAGTTCACAGTTCACTGTTCACAGTTTACAGTTCTCAGTTTACAGTTCTCAGTTCACAGTTGACAGTTCACAGTTCACAGTTCACACTTCACAGTTCACAGTTCACAGTTCACAGTCCACAGTTCACTGTTCACAATTCACAGTTCACAGTTCACAGTTCACAGTTCACAGTTCACAGTTCACAGTTCACTGTTCACTGTTCACTGTTCACAGTTCACAGTTCACAGTTCACAGTCTTCATTTCACAATTCACAGTTCGCAGTTCACAGGTCACAGTTCACAGTTCACAGGTCACAGTTCACAGTTCACAGTCCACAGTTCACTGTTCACAGATCACAGTTCACAGTTCACAGTCTTCATTTCACACTTCACACTTCACAGTGCACAGTTCACAGTCCACAGTTCACAGTCCACAGTTCACTGTTCACAAATCACAGTTCACAGTTCACAGTTCACAGTTCACAGTCCACAGATCACAGTTCACAGTCTTCATTTCACACTTCACAGTTCGCAGTTCACAGTTCACAGATCACAGATCACAGATCACAGTTCACAGTTCACAGTTCACAGTTCACAGTTCACAGTTCACTGTTCACAGTTCACTGTTCACAGATCATAGTTCACAGTTCACAGTTCACAGTTCACAGTTCACAGTTCACAGTTCACAGTTCACAGTCTTCATTTCACAATTCACAGTTCGCAGTTCACAGTTCACAGATCACAGTTCACAGATCACAGTTCACAGTTCAGAGTTCACAGATCACACTTCAGAGTTCACAGTTCACAGTTCACAGATCACAGTTCACAGACTTTATTTCACAATTCAGTTTTCACAGTTCACAGTTCACAGTTCACAGTTCACAGTTCCAGTTCCAGTTCCAGTTCCAGTTCCAGTTCCAGTTCCAGTTCACAGTTCACAGTTCACAGTTCACAGTTCACAGTTCACAGTTCACAGTCCACAGTTCACTGTTCACAGATCACAGTTCACAGATCACAGTCTTCATTTCACACTTCACACTTCACAGTGCACAGTTCACAGTCCACAGTTCACTGTTCACAAATCACAGTTCACACTTCACAGTTCACAGTTCACAGTCCACAGATCACAGTTCACAGACTTTATTTCACACTTCACAGTTCGCAGTTCACAGTTCACAGTTCACAGTTCACAGTTCGCAGGTCACAGTTCACATTTCACAGTTCACTGTCTTCATTTCATACTTCACAGTTCGCAGTTCACAGTTCACAGGTCACAGTTCACAGCCCTCTGTTCACAGTTCACAGATCACAGTTCACAGTTCACAGACTTTATTTCACAATTCAGTTTTCACAGTTCACAGTTCACAGTTCTCAGTTCACAGTTCACAGTTCACAGATCACAGTTCACAGTCTTCATTTCACACTTCAGTCTTCACAGGGCACAGTTCACAGTTCACAGTCTTCATTTCACAATTCACAGTTCGCAGTAGACAGTTCACAGATCACAGTTCACAGATCACAGTTCACAGTTCACAGTTCACAGTTCACAGGTCACAGTTCACAGTTCACAGTTCACAGTCCACAGTTCACTGTTCACAGATCACAGTTCACAGTTCACAGTCTTCATTTCACACTTCACACTTCACAGTGCACAGTTCACAGTCCACAGTTCACAGTCCACAGTTCACTGTTCACAAATCACAGTTCACAGTTCACAGTTCACAGTCCACAGATCACAGTTCACAGTCTTCATTTCACACTTCACAGTTCGCAGTTCACAGTTCACAGATCACAGTTCACATTTCACAGTTCACAGTTCACAGTTCACTGTTCACAGTTTACAGTTCTCAGTTTACAGTTCTCAGTTCACAGTTGACAGTTGACAGTTCACAGTTCACACCTCACAGTTCACAGTTCACAGTCCACAGTTCACTGTTCACAGGTCATAGTTCACAGTTCACAGTTCACAGTTCACAGTTCACAGTCCACAGATCACAGTTCATAGTCTTCATTTCACACTTCACAGTTCGCAGTTCACAGTTCACAGATCACAGTTCGCAGTTCACAGTTCACAGTTCACTGTTCACAGTTTACAGTTCTCAGTTTACAGTTCTCAGTTCACAGTTGACAGTTGACAGTTGACAGTTCACAGTTCACACTTCACAGTTCACAGTTCACAGTCCACAGTTCACTGTTCACAGATCATAGTTCACAGTTCACAGTTCACAGTTCACAGTTCACAGTTTACAGTTCTCAGTTTACAGTTCTCAGTTCACAGTTGACAGTTCACAGTTCACAGTTCACAGTTCACACTTCACAGTTCACAGTTCACAGTTCACAGTCCACAGTTCACTGTTCACAGATCATAGTTCACAGTTCACAGTTCACAGTTCACAGTTCACAGTTCACAGTTAACAGTTCACAGTCTTCATTTCACAAATCACAGTTCGCAGTTCACAGTTAACAGATCACAGTTCACAGATCACAGTTCACAGTTCACAGTTCACAGTTCACAGATCACACTTCACAGTTCACAGTTCACAGATCACAGTTCACAGATCACAGTTCACAGACTTTATTTCACAATTCAGTTTTCACAGTTCACAGTTCACAGTTCACAGTTCACAGTCCACAGTTCACAGTTCACAGTTCACAGTTCACAGTCTTCATTTCACAATTCACAGTTCGCAGTTCACAGTTCACAGTTCACAGTTCACAGTTCACAGTTCACTGTTCACAGTTTACAGTTCTCAGTTTACAGTTCTCAGTTCACAGTTGACAGTTCACAGTTCATAGTTCACACTTCACAGTTCACAGTTCACAGTTCACAGTCCACAGTTCACTGTTCACTGTTCACAATTCACAGTTCACAGTTCACAGTTCACAGTTCACAGTTCACAGTTCACAGTTCACTGTTCACTGTTCACAGTTCACAGTTCACAGTTCACAGTCTTCATTTCACAATTCACAGTTCGCAGTTCACAGTTCACAGGTCACAGTTCAAAGTTCACAGGTCACAGTTCACAGTTCACAGTCCACAGTTCACTGTTCACAGATCACAGTTCACAGTTCACAGTCTTCATTTCACACTTCACACTTCACAGTGCACAGTTCACAGTCCACAGTTCACAGTCCACAGTTCACTGTTCACAAATCACAGTTCACAGTTCACAGTTCACAGTCCACAGATCACAGTTCACAGTCTTCATTTCACACTTCACAGTTCGCAGTTCACAGTTCACAGATCACAGATCACAGTTCACAGTTCACAGTTCACAGTTCACTGTTCACAGTTCACTGTTCACAGATCATAGTTCACAGTTCACAGTTCACAGTTCACAGTTCACAGTTCACAGTTCACAGTCTTCATTTCACAATTCACAGTTCGCAGTTCACAGTTCACAGATCACAGTTCACAGATCACACTTCACAGTTCACAGTTCACAGTTCACAGATCACACTTCAGAGTTCACAGATCACAGTTCACAGACTTTATTTCACAATTCAGTTTTCACAGTTCACAGTTCACAGTCCGCAGTTCACTGTTCACAGATCATAGTTCACAGTTCACAGTTCACAGTTCACAGTTTACAGTTCACAGTTCACAGTTCCAGTTCACAGTTCACAGTTCACAGTTCACAGTTCACAGTTCACAGGTCACAGTTCACAGTTCACAGTTCACAGTTCACAGTCCACAGTTCACAGTTCACAGTTCACAGTTCACAGTTCACAGTCTTCATTTCACAATTCACAGTTCGCAGTTCACAGTTCACAGTTCACAGTTCACAGTCCACAGTTCACAGTCCACAGTTCACAGTTCACAGTTCACAGTTTACAGTTCTCAGTTTACAGTTCTCATTACACAGTTGACAGTTCACAGTTCACAGTTCACACTTCACAGTTCACAGTTCACAGTTCACAGTCCACAGTTCACTGTTCACAGATCATAGTTCACAGTTCACAGTTCACAGTTCACAGTTCACAGATCACAGTTCACAGTTCACAGTTCACAGTTCACAGTCTTCATTTCACAATTCACAGTTCGCAGTTCACAGTTCACAGATCACAGTTCACAGATCACAGTTCACAGTTCACAGTTCACAGTTCACAGTTCACAGTTCACAGTTCACAGTTCACAGATCACACTTCACAGTTCACAGTTCACAGATCACAGTTCACAGATCACAGTTCACAGACTTTATTTCACAATTCAGTTTTCACAGTTCACAGTTCACAGTCCGCAGTTCACTGTTCACAGATCATAGTTCACAGTTCACAGTTCACAGTTCACAGTTCACAGTTCACAGTTCACAGTTCCAGTTCACAGTTCACAGTTCACAGTTCACAGTTCACAGTTCACAGTCCACTGTTCACAGTCTTCATTTCACAATTCACAGTTCGCAGTTCACAGTTCACAGTTCACAGTTCACAGTTCACAGTTCACAGTTCACAGTTCACAGTTCACAGTTCACAGTTCACTGTTCACAGTTTACAGTTCTCAGTTTACAGTTCTCAGTTCACAGTTGACAGTTCACAGTTCACAGTTCACACTTCACAGTTCACAGTTCACAGTTCACAGTCCACAGTTCACTGTTCACAATTCACAGTTCACAGTTCACAGTTCACAGTTCACAGTTCACAGTTCACAGTTCACTGTTCACTGTTCACTGTTCACAGTTCACAGTTCACAGTTCACAGTCTTCATTTCACAATTCACAGTTCGCAGTTCACAGGTCACAGTTCACAGTTCACAGGTCACAGTTCACAGTTCACAGTCCACAGTTCACTGTTCACAGATCACAGTTCACAGTTCACAGTCTTCATTTCACACTTCACACTTCACAGTGCACAGTTCACAGTCCACAGTTCACAGTCCACAGTTCACTGTTCACAAATCACAGTTCACAGTTCACAGTTCACAGTTCACAGTCTTCATTTCACACTTCACAGTTCGCAGTTCACAGTTCACAGATCACAGATCACAGTTCACAGTTCACAGTTCACAGTTCACAGTTCACAGTTCACAGTTCACTGTTCACAGTTCACTGTTCACAGATCATAGTTCACAGTTCACAGTTCACAGTTCACAGTTCACAGTTCACAGTTCACAGTCTTCATTTCACAATTCACAGTTCGCAGTTCACAGTTCACAGATCACAGTTCACAGATCACAGTTCACAGTTCAGAGTTCACAGATCACACTTCAGAGTTCACAGTTCACAGTTCACAGATCACAGTTCACAGACTTTATTTCACAATTCAGTTTTCACAGTTCACAGTTCACAGTTCACAGTTCACAGTTCCAGTTCCAGTTCCAGTTCCAGTTCCAGTTCCAGTTCCAGTTCACAGTTCACAGTTCACAGTTCACAGTTCACAGTCCACAGTTCACTGTTCACAGATCACAGTTCACAGATCACAGTCTTCATTTCACACTTCACATTCACAGTGCACAGTTCACAGTCCACAGTTCACTGTTCACAAATCACAGTTCACACTTCACAGTTCACAGTTCACAGTCCACAGATCACAGTTCACAGACTTTATTTCACACTTCACAGTTCGCAGTTCACAGTTCACAGTTCACAGTTCACAGTTCGCAGGTCACAGTTCACATTTCACAGTTCACTGTCTTCATTTCATACTTCACAGTTCGCAGTTCACAGTTCACAGGTCACAGTTCACAGTTCCAGTTCCAGTTCCAGTTCCAGTTCACAGTTCACAGTTCACAGTTCACAGTTCACAGTTCACAGTCCACAGTTCACTGTTCACAGATCACAGTTCACAGATCACAGTCTTCATTTCACACTTCACACTTCACAGTGCACAGTTCACAGTCCACAGTTCACTGTTCACAAATCACAGTTCACACTTCACAGTTCACAGTTCACAGTCCACAGATCACAGTTCACAGACTTTATTTCACACTTCACAGTTCGCAGTTCACAGTTCACAGTTCACAGTTCACAGTTCGCAGGTCACAGTTCACATTTCACAGTTCACTGTCTTCATTTCATACTTCACAGTTCGCAGTTCACAGTTCACAGGTCACAGTTCACAGCCCACTGTTCACAGTTCACAGATCACAGTTCACACTTCACAGTTCACAGTTCACAGTTCACAGATCACAGTTCACAGTCTTCATTTCACACTTCAGTCTTCACAGGGCACAGTTCACAGTTCACAGTCTTCATTTCACAATTCACAGTTCGCAGTAGACAGTTCACAGATCACAGTTCACAGATCACAGTTCACAGTTCACAGTTCACAGTTCACAGTTCACAGGTCACAGTTCACAGTTCACAGTTCACAGTTCACAGTTCGCAGGTCACAGTTCACATTTCACAGTTCACTGTCTTCATTTCATACTTCACAGTTCGCAGTTCACAGTTCACAGGTCACAGTTCACAGCCCACTGTTCACAGTTCACAGATCACAGTTCACACTTCACAGTTCACAGTTCACAGTTCACAGATCACAGTTCACTGTCTTCATTTCATACTTCACAGTTCGCAGTTCACAGTTCACAGGTCACAGTTCACAGTTCCAGTTCCAGTTCCAGTTCCAGTTCACAGTTCACAGTTCACAGTTCACAGTTCACAGTTCACAGTCCACAGTTCACTGTTCACAGATCACAGTTCACAGATCACAGTCTTCATTTCACACTTCACACTTCACAGTGCACAGTTCACAGTCCACAGTTCACTGTTCACAAATCACAGTTCACACTTCACAGTTCACAGTTCACAGTTCACAGATCACAGTTCACAGTCTTCATTTCACACTTCAGTCTTCACAGGGCACAGTTCACAGTTCACAGTCTTCATTTCACAATTCACAGTTCGCAGTAGACAGTTCACAGATCACAGTTCACAGATCACAGTTCACAGTTCACAGTTCACAGTTCACAGTTCACAGGTCACAGTTCACAGTTCACAGTTCACAGTCCACAGTTCACTGTTCACAGATCACAGTTCACAGTTCACAGTCTTCATTTCACACTTCACACTTCACAGTGCACAGTTCACAGTCCACAGTTCACAGTCCACAGTTCACTGTTCACAAATCACAGTTCACAGTTCACAGTTCACAGTTCACAGTCCACAGATCACAGTTCACAGTCTTCATTTCACACTTCACAGTTCGCAGTTCACAGTTCACAGATCACAGTTCACATTTCACAGTTCACAGTTCACAGTTCACTGTTCACAGTTTACAGTTCTCAGTTTACAGTTCTCAGTTCACAGTTGACAGTTGACAGTTCACAGTTCACACCTCACAGTTCACAGTTCACAGTCCACAGTTCACTGTTCACAGGTCATAGTTCACAGTTCACAGTTCACAGTTCACAGTTCACAGTCCACAGATCACAGTTCATAGTCTTCATTTCACACTTCACAGTTCGCAGTTCACAGTTCACAGATCACAGTTCGCAGTTCACAGTTCACAGTTCACTGTTCACAGTGTACAGTTCTCAGTTTACAGTTCTCAGTTCACAGTTGACAGTTGACAGTTGACAGTTCACAGTTCACACTTCACAGTTCACAGTTCACAGTCCACAGTTCACTGTTCACAGATCATAGTTCACAGTTCACAGTTCACAGTTCACAGTTCACAGTTTACAGTTCTCAGTTTACAGTTCTCAGTTCACAGTTGACAGTTCACAGTTCACAGTTCACAGTTCACACTTCACAGTTCACAGTTCACAGTTCACAGTCCACAGTTCACTGTTCACAGATCATAGTTCACAGTTCACAGTTCACAGTTCACAGTTCACAGTTCACAGTTCACAGTCTTCATTTCACAATTCACAGTTCGCAGTTCACAGTTCACAGATCACAGTTCACAGATCACAGTTCACAGTTCACAGTTCACAGTTCACAGTTCACAGATCACACTTCACAGTTCACAGTTCACAGATCACAGTTCACAGATCACAGTTCACAGACTTTATTTCACAATTCAGTTTTCACAGTTCACAGTTCACAGTTCACAGTTCACAGTCCACAGTTCACAGTTCACAGTTCACAGTTCACAGTCTTCATTTCACAATTCACAGTTCGCAGTTCACAGTTCACAGTTTACAGTTCACAGTTCACAGTTCACTGTTCACAGTTCTCAGTTCACAGTTGACAGTTCACAGTTCATAGTTCACACTTCACAGTTCACAGTTCACAGTTCACAGTCCACAGTTCACTGTTCACTGTTCACAATTCACAGTTCACAGTTCACAGTTCACAGTTCACAGTTCACAGTTCACAGTTCACAGTTCACAGTTCACTGTTCACTGTTCACAGTTCACAGTTCACAGTTCACAGTCTTCATTTCACAATTCACAGTTCGCAGTTCACAGTTCACAGGTCACAGTTCACAGTTCACAGGTCACAGTTCACAGTTCACAGTCCACAGTTCACTGTTCACAGATCACAGTTCACAGTTCACAGTCTTCATTTCACACTTCACACTTCACAGTGCACAGTTCACAGTCCACAGTTCACAGTCCACAGTTCACTGTTCACAAATCACAGTTCACAGTTCACAGTTCACAGTCCACAGATCACAGTTCACAGTCTTCATTTCACACTTCACAGTTCGCAGTTCACAGTTCACAGATCACAGATCACAGTTCACAGTTCACAGTTCACAGTTCACTGTTCACAGTTCACTGTTCACAGATCATAGTTCACAGTTCACAGTTCACAGTTCACAGTTCACAGTTCACAGTCTTCATTTCACAATTCACAGTTCGCAGTTCACAGTTCACAGATCACAGTTCACAGATCACACTTCACAGTTCACAGTTCACAGTTCACAGATCACACTTCAGAGTTCACAGATCACAGTTCACAGACTTTATTTCACAATTCAGTTTTCACAGTTCACAGTTCACAGTCCGCAGTTCACTGTTCACAGATCATAGTTCACAGTTCACAGTTCACAGTTCACAGTTTACAGTTCACAGTTCACAGTTCCAGTTCACAGTTCACAGTTCACAGTTCACAGTTCACAGTTCACAGGTCACAGTTCACAGTTCACAGTTCACAGTTCACAGTCCACAGTTCACAGTTCACAGTTCACAGTTCACAGTTCACAGTCTTCATTTCACAATTCACAGTTCGCAGTTCACAGTTCACAGTTCACAGTTCACAGTCCACAGTTCACAGTCCACAGTTCACAGTTCACAGTTCACAGTTTACAGTTCTCAGTTTACAGTTCTCATTACACAGTTGACAGTTCACAGTTCACAGTTCACACTTCACAGTTCACAGTTCACAGTTCACAGTCCACAGTTCACTGTTCACAGATCATAGTTCACAGTTCACAGTTCACAGTTCACAGTTCACAGATCACAGTTCACAGTTCACAGTTCACAGTTCACAGTCTTCATTTCACAATTCACAGTTCGCAGTTCACAGTTCACAGATCACAGTTCACAGATCACAGTTCACAGTTCACAGTTCACAGTTCACAGTTCACAGTTCACAGTTCACAGTTCACAGATCACACTTCACAGTTCACAGTTCACAGATCACAGTTCACAGATCACAGTTCACAGACTTTATTTCACAATTCAGTTTTCACAGTTCACAGTTCACAGTCCGCAGTTCACTGTTCACAGATCATAGTTCACAGTTCACAGTTCACAGTTCACAGTTCACAGTTCACAGTTCCAGTTCACAGTTCACAGTTCACAGTTCACAGTTCACAGTTCACAGTCCACTGTTCACAGTCTTCATTTCACAATTCACAGTTCGCAGTTCACAGTTCACAGTTCACAGTTCACAGTTCACAGTTCACAGTTCACAGTTCACAGTTCACAGTTCACAGTTCACTGTTCACAGTTTACAGTTCTCAGTTTACAGTTCTCAGTTCACAGTTGACAGTTCACAGTTCACAGTTCACACTTCACAGTTCACAGTTCACAGTTCACAGTTCACAGTCCACAGTTCACTGTTCACAATTCACAGTTCACAGTTCACAGTTCACAGTTCACAGTTCACAGTTCACTGTTCACTGTTCACTGTTCACAGTTCACAGTTCACAGTTCACAGTCTTCATTTCACAATTCACAGTTCGCAGTTCACAGGTCACAGTTCACAGTTCACAGGTCACAGTTCACAGTTCACAGTCCACAGTTCACTGTTCACAGATCACAGTTCACAGTTCACAGTCTTCATTTCACACTTCACACTTCACAGTGCACAGTTCACAGTCCACAGTTCACAGTCCACAGTTCACTGTTCACAAATCACAGTTCACAGTTCACAGTTCACAGTTCACAGTCTTCATTTCACACTTCACAGTTCGCAGTTCACAGTTCACAGATCACAGATCACAGTTCACAGTTCACAGTTCACAGTTCACAGTTCACTGTTCACAGTTCACTGTTCACAGATCATAGTTCACAGTTCACAGTTCACAGTTCACAGTTCACAGTTCACAGTTCACAGTTCACAGTCTTCATTTCACAATTCACAGTTCGCAGTTCACAGTTCACAGATCACAGTTCACAGATCACAGTTCACAGTTCAGAGTTCACAGATCACACTTCAGAGTTCACAGTTCACAGTTCACAGATCACAGTTCACAGACTTTATTTCACAATTCAGTTTTCACAGTTCACAGTTCACAGTTCACAGTTCACAGTTCCAGTTCCAGTTCCAGTTCCAGTTCACAGTTCACAGTTCACAGTTCACAGTTCACAGTTCACAGTCCACAGTTCACTGTTCACAGATCACAGTTCACAGATCACAGTCTTCATTTCACACTTCACACTTCACAGTGCACAGTTCACAGTCCACAGTTCACTGTTCACAAATCACAGTTCACACTTCACAGTTCACAGTTCACAGTCCACAGATCACAGTTCACAGACTTTATATCACACTTCACAGTTCGCAGTTCACAGTTCACAGTTCACAGTTCACAGTTCGCAGGTCACAGTTCACATTTCACAGTTCACTGTCTTCATTTCATACTTCACAGTTCGCAGTTCACAGTTCACAGGTCACAGTTCACAGCCCACTGTTCACAGTTCACAGATCACAGTTCACAGTTCACAGACTTTATTTCACAATTCAGTTTTCACAGTTCACAGTTCACAGTTCTCAGTTCACAGTTCACAGTTCACAGATCACAGTTCACAGTCTTCATTTCACACTTCAGTCTTCACAGGGCACAGTTCACAGTTCACAGTCTTCATTTCACAATTCACAGTTCGCAGTAGACAGTTCACAGATCACAGTTCACAGATCACAGTTCACAGTTCACAGTTCACAGTTCACAGTTCACAGTTCACAGGTCACAGTTCACAGTTCACAGTTCACAGTCCACAGTTCACTGTTCACAGATCACAGTTCACAGTTCACAGTCTTCATTTCACACTTCACACTTCACAGTGCACAGTTCACAGTCCACAGTTCACAGTCCACAGTTCACTGTTCACAAATCACAGTTCACAGTTCACAGTTCACAGTCCACAGATCACAGTTCACAGTCTTCATTTCACACTTCACAGTTCGCAGTTCACAGTTCACAGATCACAGTTCACATTTCACAGTTCACAGTTCACAGTTCACTGTTCACAGTTTACAGTTCTCAGTTTACAGTTCTCAGTTCACAGTTGACAGTTGACAGTTCACAGTTCACACCTCACAGTTCACAGTTCACAGTCCACTGTTCACAGGTCATAGTTCACAGTTCACAGTTCACAGTTCACAGTTCACAGTCCACAGATCACAGTTCACAGTCTTCATTTCACACTTCACAGTTCGCAGTTCACAGTTCACAGATCACAGTTCGCAGTTCACAGTTCACAGTTCACTGTTCACAGTTTACAGTTCTCAGTTTACAGTTCTCAGTTCACAGTTGACAGTTGACAGTTGACAGTTCACAGTTCACACTTCACAGTTCACAGTTCACAGTCCACAGTTCACTGTTCACAGATCATAGTTCACAGTTCACAGTTCACAGTTCACAGTTCACAGTTTACAGTTCTCAGTTTACAGTTCTCAGTTCACAGTTGACAGTTCACAGTTCACAGTTCACAGTTCACACTTCACAGTTCACAGTTCACAGATCATAGTTCACAGTTCACAGTTCACAGTTCACAGTTCACAGTTCACAGTTCACAGTCTTCATTTCACAATTCACAGTTCGCAGTTCACAGTTCACAGATCACAGTTCACAGATCACAGTTCACAGTTCACAGTTCACAGTTCACAGTTCACAGATCACACTTCACAGTTCACAGTTCACAGATCACAGTTCACAGATCACAGTTCACAGACTTTATTTCACAATTCAGTTTTCACAGTTCACAGTTCACAGTCCGCAGTTCACTGTTCACAGATCATAGTTCACAGTTCACAGTTCACAGTTCACAGTTTACAGTTCACAGTTCACAGTTCCAGTTCACAGTTCACAGTTCACAGTTCACAGTTCACAGTTCACAGGTCACAGTTCACAGTTCACAGTTCACAGTCCACAGTTCACAGTTCACAGTTCACAGTTCACAGTCTTCATTTCACAATTCACAGTTCGCAGTTCACAGTTCACAGTTCACAGTTCACAGTTCACTGTTCACAGTTTACAGTTCTCAGTTTACAGTTCTCAGTTCACAGTTGACAGTTCACAGTTCACAGTTCACACTTCACAGTTCACAGTTCACAGTTCACAGTCCACAGTTCACTGTTCACTGTTCACAATTCACAGTTCACAGTTCACAGTTCATAGTTCACAGTTCACTGTTCACAGTTCACTGTTCACTGTTCACAGTTCACAGTTCACAGTTCACAGTCTTCATTTCACAATTCACAGTTCGCAGTTCACAGTTCACAGGTCACAGTTCACAGTTCACAGGTCACAGTTCACAGTTCACAGTCCACAGTTCACTGTTCACAGATCACAGTTCACAGTTCACAGTCTTCATTTCACACTTCACACTTCACAGTGCACAGTTCACAGTCCACAGTTCACAGTCCACAGTTCACTGTTCACAAATCACAGTTCACAGTTCACAGTTCACAGTCCACAGATCACAGTTCACAGTCTTCATTTCACACTTCACAGTTCGCAGTTCACAGTTCACAGATCACAGATCACAGTTCACAGTTCACAGTTCACAGTTCACTGTTCACAGTTCACTGTTCACAGATCATAGTTCACAGTTCACAGTTCACAGTTCACAGTCTTCATTTCACAATTCACAGTTCGCAGTTCACAGTTCACAGATCACAGTTCACAGATCACACTTCACAGTTCACAGTTCACAGTTCACAGATCACACTTCAGAGTTCACAGATCACAGTTCACAGACTTTATTTCACAATTCAGTTTTCACAGTTCACAGTTCACAGTCCGCAGTTCACTGTTCACAGATCATAGTTCACAGTTCACAGTTCACAGTTCACAGTTTACAGTTCACAGTTCACAGTTCCAGTTCACAGTTCACAGTTCACAGTTCACAGTTCACAGTTCACAGTTCACAGGTCACAGTTCACAGTTCACAGTTCACAGTTCACAGTCCACAGTTCACAGTTCACAGTTCACAGTTCACAGTTCACAGTTCACAGTCTTCATTTCACAATTCACAGTTCGCAGTTCACAGTTCACAGTTCACAGTTCACAGTTCACTGTTCACAGTCTACAGTTCTCAGTTTACAGTTCTCAGTTCACAGTTGACAGTTCACAGTTCACAGTTCACACTTCACAGTTCACAGTTCACAGTTCACAGTCCACAGTTCACTGTTCACAATTCACAGTTCACAGTTCACAGTTCACAGTTCACAGTTAACTGTTCACTGTTCACAGTTCACAGTTCACAGTTCACAGTTCACAGTCTTCATTTCACAATTCACAGTTCGCAGTTCACAGTTCACAGGTCACAGTTCACAGTTCACAGGTCACAGTTCACAGTTCACAGTCCACAGTTCACTGTTCACAGATCACAGTTCACAGTTCACAGTCTTCATTTCACACTTCACACTTCACAGTGCACAGTTCACAGTCCACAGTTCACAGTCCACAGTTCACTGTTCACAAATCACAGTTCACAGTTCACAGTTCACAGTCCACAGATCACAGTTCACAGTCTTCATTTCACACTTCACAGTTCGCAGTTCACAGTTCACAGATCACAGATCACAGTTCACAGTTCACAGTTCACAGTTCACAGTTCACTGTTCACAGTTCACTGTTCACAGATCATAGTTCACAGTTCACAGTTCACAGTTCACAGTTCACAGTTCACAGTTCACAGTTCACAGTTCACAGTTCACAGTCTTCATTTCACAATTCACAGTTCGCAGTTCACAGTTCACAGATCACAGTTCACAGATCACAGTTCACAGTTCACAGTTCACAGTTCACAGTTCACAGATCACACTTCAGAGTTCACAGTTCACTGTTCACAGATCACAGTTCACAGTCTTCATTTCACACTTCACACTTCACAGTTCACAGTCCACAGTTCACTGTTCACAGATCACAGTTCACAGTTCACAGTCTTCATTTCACACTTCACACTTCACAGTGCACAGTTCACAGTCCACAGTTCACAGTCCACAGTTCACTGTTCACAAATCACAGTTCACAGTTCACAGTTCACAGTCCACAGATCACAGTTCACAGTCTTCATTTCACACTTCACAGTTCGCAGTTCACAGTTCACAGATCACAGATCACAGTTCACAGTTCACAGTTCACAGTTCACTGTTCACAGTTCACTGTTCACAGATCATAGTTCACAGTTCACAGTTCACAGTTCACAGTTCACAGTTCACAGTTCACAGTTCACAGTTCACAGTCTTCATTTCACAATTCACAGTTCGCAGTTCACAGTTCACAGATCACAGTTCACAGATCGCAGTTCACAGTTCACAGTTCACAGTTCACAGTTCACAGATCACACTTCAGAGTTCACAGTTCACTGTTCACAGATCACAGTTCACAGTCTTCATTTCACACTTCACACTTCACAGTTCACAGTTCACAGATCACAGTTCACAGATCACAGTTCACAGACTTTATTTCACAATTCAGTTTTCACAGTTCACAGTTCACAGTCCGCAGTTCACTGTTCACAGATCATAGTTCACAGTTCACAGTTCACAGTTCACAGTTTACAGTTCACAGTTCACAGTTCCAGTTCACAGTTCACAGTTCACAGTTCACAGTTCACAGTTCACAGTTCACAGTTCACAGTTCACAGGTCACAGTTCACAGTTCACAGTTCACAGTCCACAGTTCACAGTTCACAGTTCACAGTTCACAGTTCACAGTCTTCATTTCACAATTCACAGTTCGCAGTTCACAGTTCACAGTTCACAGTTCACAGTTCACTGTTCACAGTTTACAGTTCTCAGTTTACAGTTCTCAGTTCACAGTTCACAGTTCACAGTTCACAGTTCACACTTCACAGTTCACAGTTCACAGTCCACAGTTCACTGTTCACTGTTCACAGTTCACAGTTCACAGTTCACAGTTCACAGTTCACTGTTCACTGTTCACAGTTCACAGTTCACAGTTCACAGTCTTCATTTCACAATTCACAGTTCGCAGTGCACAGTTCACAGTCCACAGTTCACTGTTCACAAATCACAGTTCACACTTCACAGTTCACAGTTCACAGTCCACAGTTCACAGTCTTCATTTCACAATTCACAGTTCGCAGTTCACAGTTCACAGATCACAGTTCACAGATCACAGTTCACAGTTCAGAGTTCACAGATCACACTTCAGAGTTCACAGTTCACAGTTCACAGATCACAGTTCACAGACTTTATTTCACAATTCAGTTTTCACAGTTCACAGTTCACAGTTCACAGTTCACAGTTCCAGTTCCAGTTCCAGTTCCAGTTCACAGTTCACAGTTCACAGTTCACAGTTCACAGTTCACAGTCCACAGTTCACTGTTCACAGATCACAGTTCACAGATCACAGTCTTCATTTCACACTTCACACTTCACAGTGCACAGTTCACAGTCCACAGTTCACTGTTCACAAATCACAGTTCACACTTCACAGTTCACAGTTCACAGTCCACAGATCACAGTTCACAGACTTTATTTCACACTTCACAGTTCGCAGTTCACAGTTCACAGTTCACAGTTCACAGTTCGCAGGTCACAGTTCACATTTCACAGTTCACTGTCTTCATTTCATACTTCACAGTTCGCAGTTCACAGTTCACAGGTCACAGTTCACAGCCCACTGTTCACAGTTCACAGATCACAGTTCACAGTTCACAGACTTTATTTCACAATTCAGTTTTCACAGTTCACAGTTCACAGTTCTCAGTTCACAGTTCACAGTTCACAGATCACAGTTCACAGTCTTCATTTCACACTTCAGTCTTCACAGGGCACAGTTCACAGTTCACAGTCTTCATTTCACAATTCACAGTTCGCAGTAGACAGTTCACAGATCACAGTTCACAGATCACAGTTCACAGTTCACAGTTCACAGTTCACAGTTCACAGGTCACAGTTCACAGTTCACAGTTCACAGTCCACAGTTCACTGTTCACAGATCACAGTTCACAGTTCACAGTCTTCATTTCACACTTCACACTTCACAGTGCACAGTTCACAGTCCACAGTTCACAGTCCACAGTTCACTGTTCACAAATCACAGTTCACAGTTCACAGTTCACAGTCCACAGATCACAGTTCACAGTCTTCATTTCACACTTCACAGTTCGCAGTTCACAGTTCACAGATCACAGTTCACATTTCACAGTTCACAGTTCACAGTTCACTGTTCACAGTTTACAGTTCTCAGTTTACAGTTCTCAGTTCACAGTTGACAGTTGACAGTTCACAGTTCACACCTCACAGTTCACAGTTCACAGTCCACAGTTCACTGTTCACAGGTCATAGTTCACAGTTCACAGTTCACAGTTCACAGTCCACAGATCACAGTTCACAGTCTTCATTTCACACTTCACAGTTCGCAGTTCACAGTTCACAGTTCACAGTTCGCAGTTCACAGTTCACAGTTCACTGTTCACAGTTTACAGTTCTCAGTTTACAGTTCTCAGTTCACAGTTGACAGTTGACAGTTCACAGTTCACACTTCACAGTTCACAGTTCACAGTCCACAGTTCACTGTTCACAGATCATAGTTCACAGTTCACAGTTCACAGTTCACAGTTCACAGTTTACAGTTCTCAGTTTACAGTTCTCAGTTCACAGTTGACAGTTCACAGTTCACAGTTCACAGTTCACACTTCACAGTTCACAGTTCACAGATCATAGTTCACAGTTCACAGTTCACAGTTCACAGTTCACAGTTCACAGTTCACAGTCTTCATTTCACAATTCACAGTTCGCAGTTCACAGTTCACAGATCACAGTTCACAGATCACAGTTCACAGTTCACAGTTCACAGTTCACAGTTCACAGATCACACTTCACAGTTCACAGTTCACAGATCACAGTTCACAGATCACAGTTCACAGACTTTATTTCACAATTCAGTTTTCACAGTTCACAGTTCACAGTCCGCAGTTCACTGTTCACAGATCATAGTTCACAGTTCACAGTTCACAGTTCACAGTTTACAGTTCACAGTTCACAGTTCCAGTTCACAGTTCACAGTTCACAGTTCACAGTTCACAGTTCACAGGTCACAGTTCACAGTTCACAGTTCACAGTCCACAGTTCACAGTTCACAGTTCACAGTTCACAGTCTTCATTTCACAATTCACAGTTCGCAGTTCACAGTTCACAGTTCACAGTTCACAGTTCACAGTTCACAGTTCACTGTTCACAGTTTACAGTTCTCAGTTTACAGTTCTCAGTTCACAGTTGACAGTTCACAGTTCACAGTTCACACTTCACAGTTCACAGTTCACAGTTCACAGTCCACAGTTCACTGTTCACTGTTCACAATTCACAGTTCACAGTTCACAGTTCATAGTTCACAGTTCACTGTTCACAGTTCACTGTTCACTGTTCACAGTTCACAGTTCACAGTTCACAGTCTTCATTTCACAATTCACAGTTCGCAGTTCACAGTTCACAGGTCACAGTTCACAGTTCACAGGTCACAGTTCACAGTTCACAGTCCACAGTTCACTGTTCACAGATCACAGTTCACAGTTCACAGTCTTCATTTCACACTTCACACTTCACAGTGCACAGTTCACAGTCCACAGTTCACAGTCCACAGTTCACTGTTCACAAATCACAGTTCACAGTTCACAGTTCACAGTCCACAGATCACAGTTCACAGTCTTCATTTCACACTTCACAGTTCGCAGTTCACAGTTCACAGATCACAGATCACAGTTCACAGTTCACAGTTCACAGTTCACTGTTCACAGTTCACTGTTCACAGATCATAGTTCACAGTTCACAGTTCACAGTTCACAGTCTTCATTTCACAATTCACAGTTCGCAGTTCACAGTTCACAGATCACAGTTCACAGATCACACTTCACAGTTCACAGTTCACAGTTCACAGATCACACTTCAGAGTTCACAGATCACAGTTCACAGACTTTATTTCACAATTCAGTTTTCACAGTTCACAGTTCACAGTCCGCAGTTCACTGTTCACAGATCATAGTTCACAGTTCACAGTTCACAGTTCACAGTTTACAGTTCACAGTTCACAGTTCCAGTTCACAGTTCACAGTTCACAGTTCACAGTTCACAGTTCACAGTTCACAGGTCACAGTTCACAGTTCACAGTTCACAGTTCACAGTCCACAGTTCACAGTTCACAGTTCACAGTTCACAGTTCACAGTCTTCATTTCACAATTCACAGTTCGCAGTTCACAGTTCACAGTTCACAGTTCACAGTTCACTGTTCACAGTCTACAGTTCTCAGTTTACAGTTCTCAGTTCACAGTTGACAGTTCACAGTTCACAGTTCACACTTCACAGTTCACAGTTCACAGTTCACAGTCCACAGTTCACTGTTCACAATTCACAGTTCACAGTTCACAGTTCACAGTTCACAGTTAACTGTTCACTGTTCACAGTTCACAGTTCACAGTTCACAGTTCACAGTCTTCATTTCACAATTCACAGTTCGCAGTTCACAGTTCACAGGTCACAGTTCACAGTTCACAGGTCACAGTTCACAGTTCACAGTCCACAGTTCACTGTTCACAGATCACAGTTCACAGTTCACAGTCTTCATTTCACACTTCACACTTCACAGTGCACAGTTCACAGTCCACAGTTCACAGTCCACAGTTCACTGTTCACAAATCACAGTTCACAGTTCACAGTTCACAGTCCACAGATCACAGTTCACAGTCTTCATTTCACACTTCACAGTTCGCAGTTCACAGTTCACAGATCACAGATCACAGTTCACAGTTCACAGTTCACAGTTCACAGTTCACTGTTCACAGTTCACTGTTCACAGATCATAGTTCACAGTTCACAGTTCACAGTTCACAGTTCACAGTTCACAGTTCACAGTTCACAGTTCACAGTTCACAGTCTTCATTTCACAATTCACAGTTCGCAGTTCACAGTTCACAGATCACAGTTCACAGATCACAGTTCACAGTTCACAGTTCACAGTTCACAGTTCACAGATCACACTTCAGAGTTCACAGTTCACTGTTCACAGATCACAGTTCACAGTCTTCATTTCACACTTCACACTTCACAGTTCACAGTCCACAGTTCACTGTTCACAGATCACAGTTCACAGTTCACAGTCTTCATTTCACACTTCACACTTCACAGTGCACAGTTCACAGTCCACAGTTCACAGTCCACAGTTCACTGTTCACAAATCACAGTTCACAGTTCACAGTTCACAGTCCACAGATCACAGTTCACAGTCTTCATTTCACACTTCACAGTTCGCAGTTCACAGTTCACAGATCACAGATCACAGTTCACAGTTCACAGTTCACAGTTCACTGTTCACAGTTCACTGTTCACAGATCATAGTTCACAGTTCACAGTTCACAGTTCACAGTTCACAGTTCACAGTTCACAGTTCACAGTTCACAGTCTTCATTTCACAATTCACAGTTCGCAGTTCACAGTTCACAGATCACAGTTCACAGATCACAGTTCACAGTTCACAGTTCACAGTTCACAGTTCACAGATCACACTTCAGAGTTCACAGTTCACTGTTCACAGATCACAGTTCACAGTCTTCATTTCACACTTCACACTTCACAGTTCACAGTTCACAGATCACAGTTCACAGATCACAGTTCACAGACTTTATTTCACAATTCAGTTTTCACAGTTCACAGTTCACAGTCCGCAGTTCACTGTTCACAGATCATAGTTCACAGTTCACAGTTCACAGTTCACAGTTTACAGTTCACAGTTCACAGTTCCAGTTCACAGTTCACAGTTCACAGTTCACAGTTCACAGTTCACAGTTCACAGTTCACAGTTCACAGGTCACAGTTCACAGTTCACAGTTCACAGTCCACAGTTCACAGTTCACAGTTCACAGTTCACAGTTCACAGTCTTCATTTCACAATTCACAGTTCGCAGTTCACAGTTCACAGTTCACAGTTCACAGTTCACTGTTCACAGTTTACAGTTCTCAGTTTACAGTTCTCAGTTCACAGTTCACAGTTCACAGTTCACAGTTCACACTTCACAGTTCACAGTTCACAGTTCACAGTCCACAGTTCACTGTTCACTGTTCACAGTTCACAGTTCACAGTTCACAGTTCACTGTTCACTGTTCACAGTTCACAGTTCACAGTTCACAGTCTTCATTTCACAATTCACAGTTCGCAGTTCACAGTTCACAGGTCACAGTTCACAGTTCACAGGTCACAGTTCACAGTTCACAGTCCACAGTTCACTGTTCACAGATCACAGTTCACAGTTCACAGTCTTCATTTCACACTTCACACTTCACAGTGCACAGTTCACAGTCCACAGTTCACAGTCCACAGTTAACTGTTCACAAATCACAGTTCACAGTTCACAGTTCACAGTCCACAGATCACAGTTCACAGTCTTCATTTCACACTTCACAGTTCGCAGTTCACAGTTCACAGTTCACAGTTCACAGTTCACAGTTCACAGTTCACTGTTCACAGTTTACAGTTCTCAGTTTACAGTTCTCAGTTCACAGTTGACAGTTGACAGTTGACAGTTCACAGTTCACACTTCACAGTTCACAGTTCACAGTCCACAGTTCACTGTTCACAGATCATAGTTCACAGTTCACAGTTCACAGTTCACAGTTCACAGTTTACAGTTCTCAGTTTACAGTTCTCAGTTCACAGTTGACAGTTCACAGTTCACAGTTCACACTTCACAGTTCACAGTTCACAGTTCACAGTCCACAGTTCACTGTTCACAGATCATAGTTCACAGTTCACAGTTCACAGTTCACAGTTCACAGTCTTCATTTCACAATTCACAGTTCGCAGTTCACAGTTCACAGATCACAGTTCACAGATCACAGTTCACAGTTCACAGTTCACAGTTCACAGTTCACAGATCACACTTCACAGTTCACAGTTCACAGATCACAGTTCACAGATCACAGTTCACAGACTTTATTTCACAATTCAGTTTTCACAGTTCACAGTTCACAGTCCGCAGTTCACTGTTCACAGATCATAGTTCACAGTTCACAGTTCACAGTTCACAGTTTACAGTTTACAGTTCACAGTTCACAGTTCCAGTTCACAGTTCACAGTTCACAGTTCACAGTTCACAGTTCACAGTTCACAGTTCACAGGTCACAGTTCACAGTTCACAGTTCACAGTCCACAGTTCACAGTTCACAGTTCACAGTTCACAGTTCACAGTCTTCATTTCACAATTCACAGTTCGCAGTTCACAGTTCACAGTTCACAGTTCACAGTTCACAGTTCACTGTTCACAGTTTACAGTTCTCAGTTTACAGTTCTCAGTTCACAGTTGACAGTTCACAGTTCACAGTTCACACTTCACAGTTCACAGTTCACAGTTCACAGTCCACAGTTCACTGTTCACAATTCACAGTTCACAGTTCACAGTTCACAGTTCACAGTTCACAGTTCACAGTTCACTGTTCACTGTTCACAGTTCACAGTTCACAGTTCACAGTCTTCATTTCACAATTCACAGTTCGCAGTTCACAGTTCACAGGTCACAGTTCACAGTTCACAGGTCACAGTTCACAGTTCACAGTCCACAGTTCACTGTTCACAGATCACAGTTCACAGTTCACAGTCTTCATTTCACACTTCACACTTCACAGTGCACAGTTCACAGTCCACAGTTCACAGTCCACAGTTCACTGTTCACAAATCACAGTTCACAGTTCACAGTTCACAGTCCACAGATCACAGTTCACAGTCTTCATTTCACACTTCACAGTTCGCAGTTCACAGTTCACAGATCACAGATCACAGTTCACAGTTCACAGTTCACTGTTCACAGTTCACTGTTCACAGATCATAGTTCACAGTTCACAGTTGACAGTTCACAGTTCACAGTTCACAGTTCACAGTCTTCATTTCACAATTCACAGTTCGCAGTTCACAGTTCACAGATCACAGTTCACAGATCACAGTTCACAGTTCACAGTTCACTGTTCACTGTTCACAGTTCACAGTTCACAGTTCACAGTTCACAGTCTTCATTTCACAATTCACAGTTCGCAGTTCACAGTTCACAGTTCACAGGTCACAGTTCACAGTTCACAGTTCACAGGTCACAGTTCACAGTTCACAGTCCACAGTTCACTGTTCACAGATCACAGTTCACAGTTCACAGTCTTCATTTCACACTTCACACTTCACAGTGCACAGTTCACAGTCCACAGTTCACAGTCCACAGTTCACTGTTCACAAATCACAGTTCACAGTTCACAGTTCACAGTTCACAGTCCACAGATCACAGTTCACAGTCTTCATTTCACACTTCACAGTTCGCAGTTCACAGTTCACAGATCACAGATCACAGTTCACAGTTCACAGTTCACAGTTCACAGTTCACAGTTCACTGTTCACAGTTCACTGTTCACAGATCATAGTTCACAGTTCACAGTTCACAGTTCACAGTTCACAGTTCACAGTTCACAGTCTTCATTTCACAATTCACAGTTCGCAGTTCACAGTTCACAGATCACAGTTCACAGATCACAGTTCACAGTTCACAGTTCACAGTTCACAGATCACACTTCAGAGTTCACAGTTCACTGTTCACAGATCACAGTTCACAGTCTTCATTTCACACTTCACACTTCACAGTTCACAGACTTTATTTCACAATTCAGTTTTCACAGTTCACAGTTCACAGTCCGCAGTTCACTGTTCACAGATCATGGTTCACAGTTCACAGTTCACAGTTCACAGTTTACAGTTCACAGTTCACAGTTCCAGTTCACAGTTCACAGTTCACAGTTCACAGTTCACAGTTCACAGTTCACAGGTCACAGTTCACAGTTCACAGTTCACAGTCCACAGTTCACAGTTCACAGTTCACAGTTCACAGTTCACAGTCTTCATTTCACAATTCACAGTTCGCAGTTCACAGTTCACAGTTCACAGTTCACAGTTCACAGTTCACAGTTCACTGTTCACAGTTTACAGTTCTCAGTTTACAGTTCTCAGTTCACAGTTGACAGTTCACAGTTCACAGTTCACACTTCACAGTTCACAGTTCACAGTTCACAGTTCACAGTCCACAGTTCACTGTTCACAATTCACAGTTCACAGTTCACAGTTCACAGTTCACAGTTCACTGTTCACTGTTCACAGTTCACAGTTCACAGTTCACAGTCTTCATTTCACAATTCACAGTTCGCAGTTCACAGTTCACAGGTCACAGTTCACAGTTCACAGGTCACAGTTCACAGTTCACAGTCCACAGTTCACTGTTCACAGATCACAGTTCACAGTTCACAGTCTTCATTTCACACTTCACACTTCACAGTGCACAGTTCACAGTGCACAGTTCACAGTCCACAGTTCACAGTCCACAGTTCACTGTTCACAAATCACAGTTCACAGTTCACAGTTCACAGTCCACAGATCACAGTTCACAGTCTTCATTTCACACTTCACAGTTCGCAGTTCACAGTTCACAGATCACAGATCACAGTTCACAGTTCACAGTTCACAGTTCACTGTTCACAGTTCACTGTTCACAGATCATAGTTCACAGTTCACAGTTCACAGTTCACAGTTCACAGTTCACAGTTCACAGTTCACAGTCTTCATTTCACAATTCACAGTTCGCAGTTCACAGTTCACAGATCACAGTTCACAGATCACACTTCACAGTTCACAGATCACACTTCAGAGTTCACAGATCACACTTCAGAGTTCACAGATCACAGTTCACAGACTTTATTTCACAATTCAGTTTTCACAGTTCACAGTTCACAGTCCGCAGTTCACTGTTCACAGATCATAGTTCACAGTTCACAGTTCACAGTTCACAGTTTACAGTTCACAGTTCACAGTTCCAGTTCACAGTTCACAGTTCACAGTTCACAGTTCACAGTTCACAGTTCACAGGTCACAGTTCACAGTTCACAGTCCACAGTTCACAGTTCACAGTTCACAGTTCACAGTTCACAGTTCACAGTTCACTGTTCACTGTTCACAGTTCACAGTTCACAGTCCACAGTTCACTGTTCACAATTCACAGTTCACAGTTCACAGTTCACAGTTCACAGTTCACTGTTCACTGTTCACAGTTCACAGTTCACAGTTCACAGTTCACAGTCTTCATTTCACAATTCACAGTTCGCAGTTCACAGTTCACAGTTCACAGGTCACAGTTCACAGTTCACAGGTCACAGTTCACAGTTCACAGTCCACAGTTCACTGTTCACAGATCACAGTTCACAGTTCACAGTCTTCATTTCACACTTCACACTTCACAGTGCACAGTTCACAGTCCACAGTTCACAGTCCACAGTTCACTGTTCACAAATCACAGTTCACAGTTCACAGTTCACAGTCCACAGATCACAGTTCACAGTCTTCATTTCACACTTCACAGTTCGCAGTTCACAGTTCACAGATCACAGATCACAGTTCACAGTTCACAGTTCACAGTTCACTGTTCACAGTTCACTGTTCACAGATCATAGTTCACAGTTCACAGTTGACAGTTCACAGTTCACAGTTCACAGTTCACAGTCTTCATTTCACAATTCACAGTTCGCAGTTCACAGTTCACAGATCACAGTTCACAGATCACAGTTCACAGTTCACAGTTCACTGTTCACTGTTCACAGTTCACAGTTCACAGTTCACAGTTCACAGTCTTCATTTCACAATTCACAGTTCGCAGTTCACAGTTCACAGTTCACAGGTCACAGTTCACAGTTCACAGGTCACAGTTCACAGTTCACAGTCCACAGTTCACTGTTCACAGATCACAGTTCACAGTTCACAGTCTTCATTTCACACTTCACACTTCACAGTGCACAGTTCACAGTCCACAGTTCACAGTCCACAGTTCACTGTTCACAAATCACAGTTCACAGTTCACAGTTCACAGTTCACAGTCCACAGATCACAGTTCACAGTCTTCATTTCACACTTCACAGTTCGCAGTTCACAGTTCACAGATCACAGATCACAGTTCACAGTTCACAGTTCACAGTTCACAGTTCACAGTTCACTGTTCACAGTTCACTGTTCACAGATCATAGTTCACAGTTCACAGTTCACAGTTCACAGTTCACAGTTCACAGTTCACAGTCTTCATTTCACAATTCACAGTTCGCAGTTCACAGTTCACAGATCACAGTTCACAGATCACAGTTCACAGTTCACAGTTCACAGTTCACAGATCACACTTCAGAGTTCACAGTTCACTGTTCACAGATCACAGTTCACAGTCTTCATTTCACACTTCACACTTCACAGTTCACAGACTTTATTTCACAATTCAGTTTTCACAGTTCACAGTTCACAGTCCGCAGTTCACTGTTCACAGATCATGGTTCACAGTTCACAGTTCACAGTTCACAGTTCACAGTTCACAGTTCACAGTTCACAGGTCACAGTTCACAGTTCACAGTTCACAGTCCACAGTTCACAGTTCACAGTTCACAGTTCACAGTTCACAGTCTTCATTTCACAATTCACAGTTCGCAGTTCACAGTTCACAGTTCACAGTTCACAGTTCACAGTTCACTGTTCACAGTTTACAGTTCTCAGTTTACAGTTCTCAGTTCACAGTTGACAGTTCACAGTTCACAGTTCACACTTCACAGTTCACAGTTCACAGTTCACAGTTCACAGTCCACAGTTCACTGTTCACAATTCACAGTTCACAGTTCACAGTTCACAGTTCACAGTTCACTGTTCACTGTTCACAGTTCACAGTTCACAGTTCACAGTCTTCATTTCACAATTCACAGTTCGCAGTTCACAGTTCACAGGTCACAGTTCACAGTTCACAGGTCACAGTTCACAGTTCACAGTCCACAGTTCACTGTTCACAGATCACAGTTCACAGTTCACAGTCTTCATTTCACACTTCACACTTCACAGTGCACAGTTCACAGTGCACAGTTCACAGTCCACAGTTCACAGTCCACAGTTCACTGTTCACAAATCACAGTTCACAGTTCACAGTTCACAGTCCACAGATCACAGTTCACAGTCTTCATTTCACACTTCACAGTTCGCAGTTCACAGTTCACAGATCACAGATCACAGTTCACAGTTCACAGTTCACAGTTCACTGTTCACAGTTCACTGTTCACAGATCATAGTTCACAGTTCACAGTTCACAGTTCACAGTTCACAGTTCACAGTTCACAGTTCACAGTCTTCATTTCACAATTCACAGTTCGCAGTTCACAGTTCACAGATCACAGTTCACAGATCACACTTCACAGTTCACAGATCACACTTCAGAGTTCACAGATCACACTTCAGAGTTCACAGATCACAGTTCACAGACTTTATTTCACAATTCAGTTTTCACAGTTCACAGTTCACAGTCCGCAGTTCACTGTTCACAGATCATAGTTCACAGTTCACAGTTCACAGTTCACAGTTTACAGTTCACAGTTCACAGTTCCAGTTCACAGTTCACAGTTCACAGTTCACAGTTCACAGTTCACAGTTCACAGGTCACAGTTCACAGTTCACAGTCCACAGTTCACAGTTCACAGTTCACAGTTCACAGTTCACAGTTCACAGTTCACTGTTCACTGTTCACAGTTCACAGTTCACAGTCCACAGTTCACTGTTCACAATTCACAGTTCACAGTTCACAGTTCACAGTTCACAGTTCACTGTTCACTGTTCACAGTTCACAGTTCACAGTTCACAGTTCACAGTTCACAGTCTTCATTTCACAATTCACAGTTCGCAGTTCACAGTTCGCAGTTCACAGTTCACAGTTCACAGGTCACAGTTCACAGTTCACAGGTCACAGTTCACAGTTCACAGTCCACAGTTCACTGTTCACAGATCACAGTTCACAGTTCACAGTCTTCATTTCACACTTCACACTTCACAGTGCACAGTTCACAGTCCACAGTTCACAGTCCACAGTTCACTGTTCACAAATCACAGTTCACAGTTCACAGTTCACAGTCCACAGATCACAGTTCACAGTCTTCATTTCACACTTCACAGTTCGCAGTTCACAGTTCACAGATCACAGATCACAGTTCACAGTTCACAGTTCACAGTTCACAGTTCACTGTTCACAGTTCACTGTTCACAGATCATAGTTCACAGTTCACAGTTCACAGTTCACAGTTCACAGTTCACAGTCTTCATTTCACAATTCACAGTTCGCAGACTTTATTTCACAATTCAGTTTTCACAGTTCACAGTTCACAGTCCGCAGTTCACTGTTCACAAATCACAGTTCACAGTTCACAGTTCACAGTCCACAGATCACAGTTCACAGTCTTCATTTCACACTTCACAGTTCGCAGTTCACAGTTCACAGTTCACAGTTCACAGTTCACTGTTCACAGTTTACAGTTCTCAGTTTACAGTTCTCAGTTCACAGTTGACAGTTGACAGTTGACAGTTCACAGTTCACACTTCACAGTTCACAGTTCACAGTCCACAGTTCACTGTTCACAGATCATAGTTCACAGTTCACAGTTCACAGTTCACAGTTCACAGTTTACAGTTCTCAGTTTACAGTTCTCAGTTCACAGTTGACAGTTCACAGTTCACAGTTCACACTTCACAGTTCACAGTTCACAGTTCACAGTCCACAGTTCACTGTTCACAGATCATAGTTCACAGTTCACAGTTCACAGTTCACAGTTCACAGTCTTCATTTCACAATTCACAGTTCGCAGTTCACAGTTCACAGATCACAGTTCACAGATCACAGTTCACAGTTCACAGTTCACAGTTCACAGTTCACAGATCACACTTCACAGTTCACAGTTCACAGATCACAGTTCACAGATCACAGTTCACAGACTTTATTTCACAATTCAGTTTTCACAGTTCACAGTTCACAGTCCGCAGTTCACTGTTCACAGATCATAGTTCACAGTTCACAGTTCACAGTTCACAGTTTACAGTTTACAGTTCACAGTTCACAGTTCCAGTTCACAGTTCACAGTTCACAGTTCACAGTTCACAGTTCACAGTTCACAGGTCACAGTTCACAGTTCACAGTTCACAGTCCACAGTTCACAGTTCACAGTTCACAGTTCACAGTTCACTGTTCACTGTTCACAGTTCACAGTTCACAGTTCACAGTCTTCATTTCACAATTCACAGTTCGCAGTTCACAGTTCACAGGTCACAGTTCACAGTTTACAGTTCTCAGTTCACAGTTGACAGTTCACAGTTCACAGTTCACACTTCACAGTTCACAGTTCACAGTTCACAGTCCACAGTTCACTGTTCACAATTCACAGTTCACAGTTCACAGTTCACAGTTCACAGTTCACAGTTCACAGTTCACTGTTCACTGTTCACAGTTCACAGTTCACAGTTCACAGTTCACAGTCTTCATTTCACAATTCACAGTTCGCAGTTCACAGTTCACAGGTCACAGTTCACAGTTCACAGGTCACAGTTCACAGTTCACAGTCTACAGTTCACTGTTCACAGATCACAGTTCACAGTTCACAGTCTTCATTTCACACTTCACACTTCACAGTGCACAGTTCACAGTCCACAGTTCACAGTCCACAGTTCACTGTTCACAAATCACAGTTCACAGTTCACAGTTCACAGTCCACAGATCACAGTTCACAGTCTTCATTTCACACTTCACAGTTCGCAGTTCACAGTTCACAGATCACAGATCACAGTTCACAGTTCACAGTTCACAGTTCACTGTTCACAGTTCACTGTTCACAGATCATAGTTCACAGTTCACAGTTGACAGTTCACAGTTCACAGTTCACAGTTCACAGTCTTCATTTCACAATTCACAGTTCGCAGTTCACAGTTCACAGATCACAGTTCACAGATCACAGTTCACAGTTCACAGTTCACTGTTCACTGTTCACAGTTCACAGTTCACAGTTCACAGTTCACAGTCTTCATTTCACAATTCACAGTTCGCAGTTCACAGGTCACAGTTCACAGGTCACAGTTCACAGTTCACAGGTCACAGTTCACAGTTCACAGTCCACAGTTCACTGTTCACAGATCACAGTTCACAGTTCACAGTCTTCATTTCACACTTCACACTTCACAGTGCACAGTTCACAGTCCACAGTTCACAGTCCACAGTTCACTGTTCACAAATCACAGTTCACAGTTCACAGTTCACAGTTCACAGTCCACAGATCACAGTTCACAGTCTTCATTTCACACTTCACAGTTCGCAGTTCACAGTTCACAGATCACAGATCACAGTTCACAGTTCACAGTTCACAGTTCACAGTTCACAGTTCACTGTTCACAGTTCACTGTTCACAGATCATAGTTCACAGTTCACAGTTCACAGTTCACAGTTCACAGTTCACAGTTCACAGTTCACAGTCTTCATTTCACAATTCACAGTTCGCAGTTCACAGTTCACAGATCACAGTTCACAGATCACAGTTCACAGTTCACAGTTCACAGTTCACAGATCACACTTCAGAGTTCACAGTTCACTGTTCACAGATCACAGTTCACAGTCTTCATTTCACACTTCACACTTCACAGTTCACAGTTCACAGATCACAGTTCACAGACTTTATTTCACAATTCAGTTTTCACAGTTCACAGTTCACAGTCCGCAGTTCACTGTTCACAGATCATGGTTCACAGTTCACAGTTCACAGTTCACAGTTTACAGTTCACAGTTCACAGTTCCAGTTCACAGTTCACAGTTCACAGTTCACAGTTCACAGTTCACAGTTCACAGTTCACAGGTCACAGTTCACAGTTCACAGTTCACAGTCCACAGTTCACAGTTCACAGTTCACAGTTCACAGTTCACAGTCTTCATTTCACAATTCACAGTTCGCAGTTCACAGTTCACAGTTCACAGTTCACAGTTCACTGTTCACAGTTTACAGTTCTCAGTTTACAGTTCTCAGTTCACAGTTGACAGTTCACAGTTCACAGTTCACACTTCACAGTTCACAGTTCACAGTTCACAGTCCACAGTTCACTGTTCACAATTCACAGTTCACAGTTCACAGTTCACAGTTCACAGTTCACTGTTCACTGTTCACAGTTCACAGTTCACAGTTCACAGTCTTCATTTCACAATTCACAGTTCGCAGTTCACAGTTCACAGGTCACAGTTCACAGTTCACAGGTCACAGTTCACAGTTCACAGTCCACAGTTCACTGTTCACAGATCACAGTTCACAGTTCACAGTCTTCATTTCACACTTCACACTTCACAGTGCACAGTTCACAGTGCACAGTTCACAGTCCACAGTTCACAGTCCACAGTTCACTGTTCACAAATCACAGTTCACAGTTCACAGTTCACAGTCCACAGATCACAGTTCACAGTCTTCATTTCACACTTCACAGTTCGCAGTTCACAGTTCACAGATCACAGATCACAGTTCACAGTTCACAGTTCACAGTTCACTGTTCACAGTTCACTGTTCACAGATCATAGTTCACAGTTCACAGTTCACAGTTCACAGTTCACAGTTCACAGTTCACAGTTCACAGTCTTCATTTCACAATTCACAGTTCGCAGTTCACAGTTCACAGATCACAGTTCACAGATCACACTTCACAGTTCACAGTTCACAGTTCACAGATCACACTTCAGAGTTCACAGATCACAGTTCACAGACTTTATTTCACAATTCAGTTTTCACAGTTCACAGTTCACAGTCCGCAGTTCACTGTTCACAGATCATAGTTCACAGTTCACAGTTCACAGTTCACAGTTTACAGTTCACAGTTCACAGTTCCAGTTCACAGTTCACAGTTCACAGTTCACAGTTCACAGTTCACAGTTCACAGGTCACAGTTCACAGTTCACAGTTCACAGTCCACAGTTCACAGTTCACAGTTCACAGTTCACAGTTCACAGTTCACAGTTCACTGTTCACTGTTCACAGTTCACAGTTCACAGTCCACAGTTCACTGTTCACAATTCACAGTTCACAGTTCACAGTTCACAGTTCACAGTTCACTGTTCACTGTTCACAGTTCACAGTTCACAGTTCACAGTTCACAGTCTTCATTTCACAATTCACAGTTCGCAGTTCACAGTTCACAGGTCACAGTTCACAGTTCACAGGTCACAGTTCACAGTTCACAGTCCACAGTTCACTGTTCACAGATCACAGTTCACAGTTCACAGTCTTCATTTCACACTTCACACTTCACAGTGCACAGTTCACAGTCCACAGTTCACAGTCCACAGTTCACTGTTCACAAATCACAGTTCACAGTTCACAGTTCACAGTCCACAGATCACAGTTCACAGTCTTCATTTCACACTTCACAGTTCGCAGTTCACAGTTCACAGATCACAGATCACAGTTCACAGTTCACAGTTCACAGTTCACAGTTCACTGTTCACAGTTCACTGTTCACAGATCATAGTTCACAGTTCACAGTTCACAGTTCACAGTTCACAGTTCACAGTCTTCATTTCACAATTCACAGTTCGCAGACTTTATTTCACAATTCAGTTTTCACAGTTCACAGTTCACAGTCCGCAGTTCACTGTTCACAGATCATAGTTCACAGTTCACAGTTCACAGTTCACAGTTCACAGTTCACAGTTCACAGTTCACAGTTCACTGTTCACTGTTCACAGTTCACAGTTCACAGTTCACAGTCTTCATTTCACAATTCACAGTTCGCAGTTCACAGTTCACAGGTCACAGTTCACAGTTCACAGGTCACAGTTCACAGTTCACAGTCCACAGTTCACTGTTCACAGATCACAGTTCACAGTTCACAGTCTTCATTTCACACTTCACACTTCACAGTGCACAGTTCACAGTCCACAGTTCACAGTCCACAGTTCACTGTTCACAAATCACAGTTCACAGTTCACAGTTCACAGTCCACAGATCACAGTTCACAGTCTTCATTTCACACTTCACAGTTCGCAGTTCACAGTTCACAGTTCACAGTTCACAGTTCACTGTTCACAGTTTACAGTTCTCAGTTTACAGTTCTCAGTTCACAGTTGACAGTTGACAGTTGACAGTTCACAGTTCACACTTCACAGTTCACAGTTCACAGTCCACAGTTCACTGTTCACAGATCATAGTTCACAGTTCACAGTTCACAGTTCACAGTTCACAGTTTACAGTTCTCAGTTTACAGTTCTCAGTTCACAGTTGACAGTTCACAGTTCACAGTTCACACTTCACAGTTCACAGTTCACAGTTCACAGTCCACAGTTCACTGTTCACAGATCATAGTTCACAGTTCACAGTTCACAGTTCACAGTTCACAGTCTTCATTTCACAATTCACAGTTCGCAGTTCACAGTTCACAGATCACAGTTCACAGATCACAGTTCACAGTTCACAGTTCACAGTTCACAGTTCACAGATCACACTTCACAGTTCACAGTTCACAGATCACAGTTCACAGATCACAGTTCACAGACTTTATTTCACAATTCAGTTTTCACAGTTCACAGTTCACAGTCCGCAGTTCACTGTTCACAGATCATAGTTCACAGTTCACAGTTCACAGTTCACAGTTTACAGTTTACAGTTCACAGTTCACAGTTCCAGTTCACAGTTCACAGTTCACAGTTCACAGTTCACAGTTCACAGTTCACAGGTCACAGTTCACAGTTCACAGTTCACAGTCCACAGTTCACAGTTCACAGTTCACAGTTCACAGTTCACAGTCTTCATTTCACAATTCACAGTTCGCAGTTCACAGTTCACAGTTCACAGTTCACAGTTCACAGTTCACAGTTCACTGTTCACAGTTTACAGTTCTCAGTTTACAGTTCTCAGTTCACAGTTGACAGTTCACAGTTCACAGTTCACACTTCACAGTTCACAGTTCACAGTTCACAGTCCACAGTTCACTGTTCACAATTCACAGTTCACAGTTCACAGTTCACAGTTCACAGTTCACAGTTCACAGTTCACTGTTCACTGTTCACAGTTCACAGTTCACAGTTCACAGTCTTCATTTCACAATTCACAGTTCGCAGTTCACAGTTCACAGGTCACAGTTCACAGTTCACAGGTCACAGTTCACAGTTCACAGTCCACAGTTCACTGTTCACAGATCACAGTTCACAGTTCACAGTCTTCATTTCACACTTCACACTTCACAGTGCACAGTTCACAGTCCACAGTTCACAGTCCACAGTTCACTGTTCACAAATCACAGTTCACAGTTCACAGTTCACAGTTCACAGTCCACAGATCACAGTTCACAGTCTTCATTTCACACTTCACAGTTCGCAGTTCACAGTTCACAGATCACAGATCACAGTTCACAGTTCACAGTTCACAGTTCACTGTTCACAGTTCACTGTTCACAGATCATAGTTCACAGTTCACAGTTGACAGTTCACAGTTCACAGTTCACAGTTCACAGTCTTCATTTCACAATTCACAGTTCGCAGTTCACAGTTCACAGATCACAGTTCACAGATCACAGTTCACAGTTCACAGTTCACTGTTCACTGTTCACAGTTCACAGTTCACAGTTCACAGTTCACAGTCTTCATTTCACAATTCACAGTTCGCAGTTCACAGTTCACAGTTCACAGGTCACAGTTCACAGTTCACAGGTCACAGTTCACAGTTCACAGTCCACAGTTCACTGTTCACAGATCACAGTTCACAGTTCACAGTCTTCATTTCACACTTCACACTTCACAGTGCACAGTTCACAGTCCACAGTTCACAGTCCACAGTTCACTGTTCACAAATCACAGTTCACAGTTCACAGTTCACAGTCCACAGATCACAGTTCACAGTCTTCATTTCACACTTCACAGTTCGCAGTTCACAGTTCACAGATCACAGATCACAGTTCACAGTTCACAGTTCACAGTTCACAGTTCACAGTTCACTGTTCACAGTTCACTGTTCACAGATCATAGTTCACAGTTCACAGTTCACAGTTCACAGTTCACAGTTCACAGTTCACAGTCTTCATTTCACAATTCACAGTTCGCAGTTCACAGTTCACAGATCACAGTTCACAGATCACAGTTCACAGTTCACAGTTCACAGTTCACAGATCACACTTCAGAGTTCACAGTTCACTGTTCACAGATCACAGTTCACAGTCTTCATTTCACACTTCACACTTCACAGTTCACAGTTCACAGATCACAGTTCACAGACTTTATTTCACAATTCAGTTTTCACAGTTCACAGTTCACAGTCCGCAGTTCACTGTTCACAGATCATGGTTCACAGTTCACAGTTCACAGTTCACAGTTTACAGTTCACAGTTCCAGTTCACAGTTCACAGTTCACAGTTCACAGTTCACAGTTCACAGTTCACAGGTCACAGTTCACAGTTCACAGTTCACAGTCCACAGTTCACAGTTCACAGTTCACAGTTCACAGTTCACAGTCTTCATTTCACAATTCACAGTTCGCAGTTCACAGTTCACAGTTCACAGTTCACAGTTCACTGTTCACAGATCATAGTTCACAGTTCACAGTTCACAGTTCACAGTTTACAGTTCACAGTTCACAGTTCCAGTTCACAGTTCACAGTTCACAGTTCACAGTTCACAGTTCACAGTTCACAGGTCACAGTTCACAGTTCACAGTCCACAGTTCACAGTTCACAGTTCACAGTTCACAGTTCACAGTTCACAGTTCACTGTTCACTGTTCACAGTTCACAGTTCACAGTCCACAGTTCACTGTTCACAATTCACAGTTCACAGTTCACAGTTCACAGTTCACAGTTCACTGTTCACTGTTCACAGTTCACAGTTCACAGTTCACAGTTCACAGTTCACAGTCTTCATTTCACAATTCACAGTTCGCAGTTCGCAGTTCACAGTTCACAGTTCACAGGTCACAGTTCACAGTTCACAGGTCACAGTTCACAGTTCACAGTCCACAGTTCACTGTTCACAGATCACAGTTCACAGTTCACAGTCTTCATTTCACACTTCACACTTCACAGTGCACAGTTCACAGTCCACAGTTCACAGTCCACAGTTCACTGTTCACAAATCACAGTTCACAGTTCACAGTTCACAGTCCACAGATCACAGTTCACAGTCTTCATTTCACACTTCACAGTTCGCAGTTCACAGTTCACAGATCACAGATCACAGTTCACAGTTCACAGTTCACAGTTCACAGTTCACTGTTCACAGTTCACTGTTCACAGATCATAGTTCACAGTTCACAGTTCACAGTTCACAGTTCACAGTTCACAGTCTTCATTTCACAATTCACAGTTCGCAGACTTTATTTCACAATTCAGTTTTCACAGTTCACAGTTCACAGTCCGCAGTTCACTGTTCACAAATCACAGTTCACAGTTCACAGTTCACAGTCCACAGATCACAGTTCACAGTCTTCATTTCACACTTCACAGTTCGCAGTTCACAGTTCACAGTTCACAGTTCACAGTTCACTGTTCACAGTTTACAGTTCTCAGTTTACAGTTCTCAGTTCACAGTTGACAGTTGACAGTTGACAGTTCACAGTTCACACTTCACAGTTCACAGTTCACAGTCCACAGTTCACTGTTCACAGATCATAGTTCACAGTTCACAGTTCACAGTTCACAGTTCACAGTTTACAGTTCTCAGTTTACAGTTCTCAGTTCACAGTTGACAGTTCACAGTTCACAGTTCACACTTCACAGTTCACAGTTCACAGTTCACAGTCCACAGTTCACTGTTCACAGATCATAGTTCACAGTTCACAGTTCACAGTTCACAGTTCACAGTCTTCATTTCACAATTCACAGTTCGCAGTTCACAGTTCACAGATCACAGTTCACAGATCACAGTTCACAGTTCACAGTTCACAGTTCACAGTTCACAGATCACACTTCACAGTTCACAGTTCACAGATCACAGTTCACAGATCACAGTTCACAGACTTTATTTCACAATTCAGTTTTCACAGTTCACAGTTCACAGTCCGCAGTTCACTGTTCACAGATCATAGTTCACAGTTCACAGTTCACAGTTCACAGTTTACAGTTTACAGTTCACAGTTCACAGTTCCAGTTCACAGTTCACAGTTCACAGTTCACAGTTCACAGTTCACAGTTCACAGGTCACAGTTCACAGTTCACAGTTCACAGTCCACAGTTCACAGTTCACAGTTCACAGTTCACAGTTCACTGTTCACTGTTCACAGTTCACAGTTCACAGTTCACAGTCTTCATTTCACAATTCACAGTTCGCAGTTCACAGTTCACAGGTCACAGTTCACAGTTTACAGTTCTCAGTTCACAGTTGACAGTTCACAGTTCACAGTTCACACTTCACAGTTCACAGTTCACAGTTCACAGTCCACAGTTCACTGTTCACAATTCACAGTTCACAGTTCACAGTTCACAGTTCACAGTTCACAGTTCACAGTTCACTGTTCACTGTTCACAGTTCACAGTTCACAGTTCACAGTTCACAGTCTTCATTTCACAATTCACAGTTCGCAGTTCACAGTTCACAGGTCACAGTTCACAGTTCACAGGTCACAGTTCACAGTTCACAGTCTACAGTTCACTGTTCACAGATCACAGTTCACAGTTCACAGTCTTCATTTCACACTTCACACTTCACAGTGCACAGTTCACAGTCCACAGTTCACAGTCCACAGTTCACTGTTCACAAATCACAGTTCACAGTTCACAGTTCACAGTCCACAGATCACAGTTCACAGTCTTCATTTCACACTTCACAGTTCGCAGTTCACAGTTCACAGATCACAGATCACAGTTCACAGTTCACAGTTCACAGTTCACTGTTCACAGTTCACTGTTCACAGATCATAGTTCACAGTTCACAGTTGACAGTTCACAGTTCACAGTTCACAGTTCACAGTCTTCATTTCACAATTCACAGTTCGCAGTTCACAGTTCACAGATCACAGTTCACAGATCACAGTTCACAGTTCACAGTTCACTGTTCACTGTTCACAGTTCACAGTTCACAGTTCACAGTTCACAGTCTTCATTTCACAATTCACAGTTCGCAGTTCACAGGTCACAGTTCACAGGTCACAGTTCACAGTTCACAGGTCACAGTTCACAGTTCACAGTCCACAGTTCACTGTTCACAGATCACAGTTCACAGTTCACAGTCTTCATTTCACACTTCACACTTCACAGTGCACAGTTCACAGTCCACAGTTCACAGTCCACAGTTCACTGTTCACAAATCACAGTTCACAGTTCACAGTTCACAGTTCACAGTCCACAGATCACAGTTCACAGTCTTCATTTCACACTTCACAGTTCGCAGTTCACAGTTCACAGATCACAGATCACAGTTCACAGTTCACAGTTCACAGTTCACAGTTCACAGTTCACTGTTCACAGTTCACTGTTCACAGATCATAGTTCACAGTTCACAGTTCACAGTTCACAGTTCACAGTTCACAGTTCACAGTTCACAGTCTTCATTTCACAATTCACAGTTCGCAGTTCACAGTTCACAGATCACAGTTCACAGATCACAGTTCACAGTTCACAGTTCACAGTTCACAGTTCACAGATCACACTTCAGAGTTCACAGTTCACTGTTCACAGATCACAGTTCACAGTCTTCATTTCACACTTCACACTTCACAGTTCACAGTTCACAGATCACAGTTCACAGACTTTATTTCACAATTCAGTTTTCACAGTTCACAGTTCACAGTCCGCAGTTCACTGTTCACAGATCATGGTTCACAGTTCACAGTTCACAGTTCACAGTTTACAGTTCACAGTTCACAGTTCCAGTTCACAGTTCACAGTTCACAGTTCACAGTTCACAGTTCACAGTTCACAGTTCACAGGTCACAGTTCACAGTTCACAGTTCACAGTCCACAGTTCACAGTTCACAGTTCACAGTTCACAGTTCACAGTCTTCATTTCACAATTCACAGTTCGCAGTTCACAGTTCACAGTTCACAGTTCACAGTTCACTGTTCACAGTTTACAGTTCTCAGTTTACAGTTCTCAGTTCACAGTTGACAGTTCACAGTTCACAGTTCACACTTCACAGTTCACAGTTCACAGTTCACAGTCCACAGTTCACTGTTCACAATTCACAGTTCACAGTTCACAGTTCACAGTTCACAGTTCACTGTTCACTGTTCACAGTTCACAGTTCACAGTTCACAGTCTTCATTTCACAATTCACAGTTCGCAGTTCACAGTTCACAGGTCACAGTTCACAGTTCACAGGTCACAGTTCACAGTTCACAGTCCACAGTTCACTGTTCACAGATCACAGTTCACAGTTCACAGTCTTCATTTCACACTTCACACTTCACAGTGCACAGTTCACAGTGCACAGTTCACAGTCCACAGTTCACAGTCCACAGTTCACTGTTCACAAATCACAGTTCACAGTTCACAGTTCACAGTCCACAGATCACAGTTCACAGTCTTCATTTCACACTTCACAGTTCGCAGTTCACAGTTCACAGATCACAGATCACAGTTCACAGTTCACAGTTCACAGTTCACTGTTCACAGTTCACTGTTCACAGATCATAGTTCACAGTTCACAGTTCACAGTTCACAGTTCACAGTTCACAGTTCACAGTTCACAGTCTTCATTTCACAATTCACAGTTCGCAGTTCACAGTTCACAGATCACAGTTCACAGATCACACTTCACAGTTCACAGTTCACAGTTCACAGATCACACTTCAGAGTTCACAGATCACAGTTCACAGACTTTATTTCACAATTCAGTTTTCACAGTTCACAGTTCACAGTCCGCAGTTCACTGTTCACAGATCATAGTTCACAGTTCACAGTTCACAGTTCACAGTTTACAGTTCACAGTTCACAGTTCCAGTTCACAGTTCACAGTTCACAGTTCACAGTTCACAGTTCACAGTTCACAGGTCACAGTTCACAGTTCACAGTTCACAGTCCACAGTTCACAGTTCACAGTTCACAGTTCACAGTTCACAGTTCACAGTTCACTGTTCACTGTTCACAGTTCACAGTTCACAGTCCACAGTTCACTGTTCACAATTCACAGTTCACAGTTCACAGTTCACAGTTCACAGTTCACTGTTCACTGTTCACAGTTCACAGTTCACAGTTCACAGTTCACAGTCTTCATTTCACAATTCACAGTTCGCAGTTCACAGTTCACAGGTCACAGTTCACAGTTCACAGGTCACAGTTCACAGTTCACAGTCCACAGTTCACTGTTCACAGATCACAGTTCACAGTTCACAGTCTTCATTTCACACTTCACACTTCACAGTGCACAGTTCACAGTCCACAGTTCACAGTCCACAGTTCACTGTTCACAAATCACAGTTCACAGTTCACAGTTCACAGTCCACAGATCACAGTTCACAGTCTTCATTTCACACTTCACAGTTCGCAGTTCACAGTTCACAGATCACAGATCACAGTTCACAGTTCACAGTTCACAGTTCACAGTTCACTGTTCACAGTTCACTGTTCACAGATCATAGTTCACAGTTCACAGTTCACAGTTCACAGTTCACAGTTCACAGTCTTCATTTCACAATTCACAGTTCGCAGACTTTATTTCACAATTCAGTTTTCACAGTTCACAGTTCACAGTCCGCAGTTCACTGTTCACAGATCATAGTTCACAGTTCACAGTTCACAGTTCACAGTTCACAGTTCACAGTTCACAGTTCACAGTTCACTGTTCACTGTTCACAGTTCACAGTTCACAGTTCACAGTCTTCATTTCACAATTCACAGTTCGCAGTTCACAGTTCACAGGTCACAGTTCACAGTTCACAGGTCACAGTTCACAGTTCACAGTCCACAGTTCACTGTTCACAGATCACAGTTCACAGTTCACAGTCTTCATTTCACACTTCACACTTCACAGTGCACAGTTCACAGTCCACAGTTCACAGTCCACAGTTCACTGTTCACAAATCACAGTTCACAGTTCACAGTTCACAGTCCACAGATCACAGTTCACAGTCTTCATTTCACACTTCACAGTTCGCAGTTCACAGTTCACAGTTCACAGTTCACAGTTCACTGTTCACAGTTTACAGTTCTCAGTTTACAGTTCTCAGTTCACAGTTGACAGTTGACAGTTGACAGTTCACAGTTCACACTTCACAGTTCACAGTTCACAGTCCACAGTTCACTGTTCACAGATCATAGTTCACAGTTCACAGTTCACAGTTCACAGTTCACAGTTTACAGTTCTCAGTTTACAGTTCTCAGTTCACAGTTGACAGTTCACAGTTCACAGTTCACACTTCACAGTTCACAGTTCACAGTTCACAGTCCACAGTTCACTGTTCACAGATCATAGTTCACAGTTCACAGTTCACAGTTCACAGTTCACAGTCTTCATTTCACAATTCACAGTTCGCAGTTCACAGTTCACAGATCACAGTTCACAGATCACAGTTCACAGTTCACAGTTCACAGTTCACAGTTCACAGATCACACTTCACAGTTCACAGTTCACAGATCACAGTTCACAGATCACAGTTCACAGACTTTATTTCACAATTCAGTTTTCACAGTTCACAGTTCACAGTCCGCAGTTCACTGTTCACAGATCATAGTTCACAGTTCACAGTTCACAGTTCACAGTTTACAGTTTACAGTTCACAGTTCACAGTTCCAGTTCACAGTTCACAGTTCACAGTTCACAGTTCACAGTTCACAGTTCACAGGTCACAGTTCACAGTTCACAGTTCACAGTCCACAGTTCACAGTTCACAGTTCACAGTTCACAGTTCACAGTCTTCATTTCACAATTCACAGTTCGCAGTTCACAGTTCACAGTTCACAGTTCACAGTTCACAGTTCACAGTTCACTGTTCACAGTTTACAGTTCTCAGTTTACAGTTCTCAGTTCACAGTTGACAGTTCACAGTTCACAGTTCACACTTCACAGTTCACAGTTCACAGTTCACAGTCCACAGTTCACTGTTCACAATTCACAGTTCACAGTTCACAGTTCACAGTTCACAGTTCACAGTTCACAGTTCACTGTTCACTGTTCACAGTTCACAGTTCACAGTTCACAGTTCACAGTCTTCATTTCACAATTCACAGTTCGCAGTTCACAGTTCACAGGTCACAGTTCACAGTTCACAGGTCACAGTTCACAGTTCACAGTCCACAGTTCACTGTTCACAGATCACAGTTCACAGTTCACAGTCTTCATTTCACACTTCACACTTCACAGTGCACAGTTCACAGTCCACAGTTCACAGTCCACAGTTCACTGTTCACAAATCACAGTTCACAGTTCACAGTTCACAGTTCACAGTCCACAGATCACAGTTCACAGTCTTCATTTCACACTTCACAGTTCGCAGTTCACAGTTCACAGATCACAGATCACAGTTCACAGTTCACAGTTCACAGTTCACTGTTCACAGTTCACTGTTCACAGATCATAGTTCACAGTTCACAGTTGACAGTTCACAGTTCACAGTTCACAGTTCACAGTCTTCATTTCACAATTCACAGTTCGCAGTTCACAGTTCACAGATCACAGTTCACAGATCACAGTTCACAGTTCACAGTTCACTGTTCACTGTTCACAGTTCACAGTTCACAGTTCACAGTTCACAGTCTTCATTTCACAATTCACAGTTCGCAGTTCACAGTTCACAGTTCACAGGTCACAGGTCACAGTTCACAGTTCACAGGTCACAGTTCACAGTTCACAGTCCACAGTTCACTGTTCACAGATCACAGTTCACAGTTCACAGTCTTCATTTCACACTTCACACTTCACAGTGCACAGTTCACAGTCCACAGTTCACAGTCCACAGTTCACTGTTCACAAATCACAGTTCACAGTTCACAGTTCACAGTCCACAGATCACAGTTCACAGTCTTCATTTCACACTTCACAGTTCGCAGTTCACAGTTCACAGATCACAGATCACAGTTCACAGTTCACAGTTCACAGTTCACAGTTCACAGTTCACTGTTCACAGTTCACTGTTCACAGATCATAGTTCACAGTTCACAGTTCACAGTTCACAGTTCACAGTTCACAGTTCACAGTCTTCATTTCACAATTCACAGTTCGCAGTTCACAGTTCACAGATCACAGTTCACAGATCACAGTTCACAGTTCACAGTTCACAGTTCACAGATCACACTTCAGAGTTCACAGTTCACTGTTCACAGATCACAGTTCACAGTCTTCATTTCACACTTCACACTTCACAGTTCACAGTTCACAGATCACAGTTCACAGACTTTATTTCACAATTCAGTTTTCACAGTTCACAGTTCACAGTCCGCAGTTCACTGTTCACAGATCATGGTTCACAGTTCACAGTTCACAGTTCACAGTTTACAGTTCACAGTTCCAGTTCACAGTTCACAGTTCACAGTTCACAGTTCACAGTTCACAGTTCACAGGTCACAGTTCACAGTTCACAGTTCACAGTCCACAGTTCACAGTTCACAGTTCACAGTTCACAGTTCACAGTCTTCATTTCACAATTCACAGTTCGCAGTTCACAGTTCACAGTTCACAGTTCACAGTTCACAGTTCACTGTTCACAGTTTACAGTTCTCAGTTTACAGTTCTCAGTTCACAGTTGACAGTTCACAGTTCACAGTTCACAGTTCACACTTCACAGTTCACAGTTCACAGTTCACAGTCCACAGTTCACTGTTCACAATTCACAGTTCACAGTTCACAGTTCACAGTTCACAGTTCACTGTTCACTGTTCACTGTTCACAGTTCACAGTTCACAGTTCACAGTCTTCATTTCACAATTCACAGTTCGCAGTTCACAGTTCACAGGTCACAGTTCACAGTTCACAGGTCACAGTTCACAGTTCACAGTCCACAGTTCACTGTTCACAGATCACAGTTCACAGTTCACAGTCTTCATTTCACACTTCACACTTCACAGTGCACAGTTCACAGTGCACAGTTCACAGTCCACAGTTCACAGTCCACAGTTCACTGTTCACAAATCACAGTTCACAGTTCACAGTTCACAGTCCACAGATCACAGTTCACAGTCTTCATTTCACACTTCACAGTTCGCAGTTCACAGTTCACAGATCACAGATCACAGTTCACAGTTCACAGTTCACAGTTCACTGTTCACAGTTCACTGTTCACAGATCATAGTTCACAGTTCACAGTTCACAGTTCACAGTTCACAGTTCACAGTTCACAGTTCACAGTCTTCATTTCACAATTCACAGTTCGCAGTTCACAGTTCACAGATCACAGTTCACAGATCACACTTCACAGTTCACAGTTCACAGTTCACAGATCACACTTCAGAGTTCACAGATCACAGTTCACAGACTTTATTTCACAATTCAGTTTTCACAGTTCACAGTTCACAGTCCGCAGTTCACTGTTCACAGATCATAGTTCACAGTTCACAGTTCACAGTTCACAGTCTACAGTTCACAGTTCACAGTTCACAGTTCCAGTTCACAGTTCACAGTTCACAGTTCACAGTTCACAGTTCACAGTTCACAGGTCACAGTTCACAGTTCACAGTTCACAGTCCACAGTTCACAGTTCACAGTTCACAGTTCACAGTTCACAGTTCACAGTTCACAGTTCACTGTTCACTGTTCACAGTTCACAGTTCACAGTCCACAGTTCACTGTTCACAATTCACAGTTCACAGTTCACAGTTCACAGTTCACAGTTCACAGTCTTCATTTCACAATTCACAGTTCGCAGTTCACAGTTCACAGGTCACAGTTCACAGTTCACAGGTCACAGTTCACAGTTCACAGTCCACAGTTCACTGTTCACAGATCACAGTTCACAGTTCACAGTCTTCATTTCACACTTCACACTTCACAGTGCACAGTTCACAGTCCACAGTTCACAGTCCACAGTTCACTGTTCACAAATCACAGTTCACAGTTCACAGTTCACAGTCCACAGATCACAGTTCACAGTCTTCATTTCACACTTCACAGTTCGCAGTTCACAGTTCACAGATCACAGATCACAGTTCACAGTTCACAGTTCACAGTTCACAGTTCACAGTTCACAGTTCACTGTTCACAGTTCACTGTTCACAGATCATAGTTCACAGTTCACAGTTCACAGTTCACAGTTCACAGTTCACAGTTCACAGTCTTCATTTCACAATTCACAGTTCGCAGACTTTATTTCACAATACAGTTTTCACAGTTCACAGTTCACAGTCCGCAGTTCACTGTTCACAGATCATAGTTCACAGTTCACAGTTCACAGTTCACAGTTTACAGTTCACAGTTCACAGTTCACAGTTCACAGTTCACAGTCTTCATTTCACAATTCACAGTTCGCAGTTCACAGTTCACAGATCACAGTTCACAGATCACAGTTCACAGTTCACAGTTCACAGTTCACAGTTCACAGTTCACAGATCACACTTCAGAGTTCACAGTTCACTGTTCACAGATCACAGTTCACAGTCTTCATTTCACACTTCACACTTCACAGTTCACAGTCCACAGTTCACTGTTCACAGATCACAGTTCACAGTTCACAGTCTTCATTTCACACTTCACACTTCACAGTGCACAGTTCACAGTCCACAGTTCACAGTCCACAGTTCACTGTTCACAAATCACAGTTCACAGTTCACAGTTCACAGTCCACAGATCACAGTTCACAGTCTTCATTTCACACTTCACAGTTCGCAGTTCACAGTTCACAGATCACAGATCACAGTTCACAGTTCACAGTTCACAGTTCACAGTTCACAGTTCACTGTTCACAGTTCACTGTTCACAGATCATAGTTCACAGTTCACAGTTCACAGTTCACAGTTCACAGTTCACAGTTCACAGTTCACAGTTCACAGTTCACAGTTCACAGTCTTCATTTCACAATTCACAGTTCGCAGTTCACAGTTCACAGATCACAGTTCACAGATCACAGTTCACAGTTCACAGTTCACAGTTCACAGATCACACTTCAGAGTTCACAGTTCACTGTTCACAGATCACAGTTCACAGTCTTCATTTCACACTTCACACTTCACAGTTCACAGTTCACAGATCACAGTTCACAGATCACAGTTCACAGACTTTATTTCACAATTCAGTTTTCACAGTTCACAGTTCACAGTCCGCAGTTCACTGTTCACAGATCATAGTTCACAGTTCACAGTTCACAGTTCACAGTTTACAGTTCACAGTTCACAGTTCCAGTTCACAGTTCACAGTTCACAGTTCACAGTTCACAGTTCACAGTTCACAGTTCACAGGTCACAGTTCACAGTTCACAGTTCACAGTCCACAGTTCACAGTTCACAGTTCACAGTTCACAGTTCACAGTCTTCATTTCACAATTCACAGTTCGCAGTTCACAGTTCACAGTTCACAGTTCACAGTTCACTGTTCACAGTTTACAGTTCTCAGTTTACAGTTCTCAGTTCACAGTTCACAGTTCACAGTTCACAGTTCACAGTTCACAGTTCACAGTTCACACTTCACAGTTCACAGTTCACAGTCCACAGTTCACTGTTCACTGTTCACAGTTCACAGTTCACAGTTCACAGTTCACAGTTCACTGTTCACAGTTCACAGTTCACAGTTCACAGTCTTCATTTCACAATTCACAGTTCGCAGTTCACAGTTCACAGGTCACAGTTCACAGTTCACAGGTCACAGTTCACAGTTCACAGTCCACAGTTCACTGTTCACAGATCACAGTTCACAGTTCACAGTCTTCATTTCACACTTCACACTTCACAGTGCACAGTTCACAGTCCACAGTTCACAGTCCACAGTTCACTGTTCACAAATCACAGTTCACAGTTCACAGTTCACAGTCCACAGATCACAGTTCACAGTCTTCATTTCACACTTCACAGTTCGCAGTTCACAGTTCACAGTTCACAGTTCACAGTTCACTGTTCACAGTTTACAGTTCTCAGTTTACAGTTCTCAGTTCACAGTTGACAGTTGACAGTTGACAGTTCACAGTTCACACTTCACAGTTCACAGTTCACAGTCCACAGTTCACTGTTCACAGATCATAGTTCACAGTTCACAGTTCACAGTTCACAGTTCACAGTTTACAGTTCTCAGTTTACAGTTCTCAGTTCACAGTTGACAGTTCACAGTTCACAGTTCACACTTCACAGTTCACAGTTCACAGTTCACAGTCCACAGTTCACTGTTCACAGATCATAGTTCACAGTTCACAGTTCACAGTTCACAGTTCACAGTCTTCATTTCACAATTCACAGTTCGCAGTTCACAGTTCACAGATCACAGTTCACAGATCACAGTTCACAGTTCACAGTTCACAGTTCACAGTTCACAGATCACACTTCACAGTTCACAGTTCACAGATCACAGTTCACAGATCACAGTTCACAGACTTTATTTCACAATTCAGTTTTCACAGTTCACAGTTCACAGTCCGCAGTTCACTGTTCACAGATCATAGTTCACAGTTCACAGTTCACAGTTCACAGTTCACAGTTTACAGTTTACAGTTCACAGTTCACAGTTCCAGTTCACAGTTCACAGTTCACAGTTCACAGTTCACAGTTCACAGTTCACAGGTCACAGTTCACAGTTCACAGTTCACAGTCCACAGTTCACAGTTCACAGTTCACAGTTCACAGTTCACAGTCTTCATTTCACAATTCACAGTTCGCAGTTCACAGTTCACAGTTCACAGTTCACAGTTCACAGTTCACTGTTCACAGTTTACAGTTCTCAGTTTACAGTTCTCAGTTCACAGTTGACAGTTCACAGTTCACAGTTCACACTTCACAGTTCACAGTTCACAGTTCACAGTCCACAGTTCACTGTTCACAATTCACAGTTCACAGTTCACAGTTCACAGTTCACAGTTCACAGTTCACAGTTCACTGTTCACTGTTCACAGTTCACAGTTCACAGTTCACAGTCTTCATTTCACAATTCACAGTTCGCAGTTCACAGTTCACAGGTCACAGTTCACAGTTCACAGGTCACAGTTCACAGTTCACAGTCCACAGTTCACTGTTCACAGATCACAGTTCACAGTTCACAGTCTTCATTTCACACTTCACACTTCACAGTGCACAGTTCACAGTCCACAGTTCACAGTCCACAGTTCACTGTTCACAAATCACAGTTCACAGTTCACAGTTCACAGTCCACAGATCACAGTTCACAGTCTTCATTTCACACTTCACAGTTCGCAGTTCACAGTTCACAGATCACAGATCACAGTTCACAGTTCACAGTTCACAGTTCACTGTTCACAGTTCACTGTTCACAGATCATAGTTCACAGTTCACAGTTGACAGTTCACAGTTCACAGTTCACAGTTCACAGTCTTCATTTCACAATTCACAGTTCGCAGTTCACAGTTCACAGATCACAGTTCACAGATCACAGTTCACAGTTCACAGTTCACTGTTCACTGTTCACAGTTCACAGTTCACAGTTCACAGTTCACAGTCTTCATTTCACAATTCACAGTTCGCAGTTCACAGTTCACAGTTCACAGGTCACAGTTCACAGTTCACAGGTCACAGTTCACAGTTCACAGTCCACAGTTCACTGTTCACAGATCACAGTTCACAGTTCACAGTCTTCATTTCACACTTCACACTTCACAGTGCACAGTTCACAGTCCACAGTTCACAGTCCACAGTTCACTGTTCACAAATCACAGTTCACAGTTCACAGTTCACAGTCCACAGATCACAGTTCACAGTCTTCATTTCACACTTCACAGTTCGCAGTTCACAGTTCACAGATCACAGATCACAGTTCACAGTTCACAGTTCACAGTTCACAGTTCACAGTTCACTGTTCACAGTTCACTGTTCACAGATCATAGTTCACAGTTCACAGTTCACAGTTCACAGTTCACAGTTCACAGTTCACAGTCTTCATTTCACAATTCACAGTTCGCAGTTCACAGTTCACAGATCACAGTTCACAGATCACAGTTCACAGTTCACAGTTCACAGTTCACAGATCACACTTCAGAGTTCACAGTTCACTGTTCACAGATCACAGTTCACAGTCTTCATTTCACACTTCACACTTCACAGTTCACAGTTCACGGATCACAGTTCACAGACTTTATTTCACAATTCAGTTTTCACAGTTCACAGTTCACAGTCCGCAGTTCACTGTTCACAGATCATGGTTCACAGTTCACAGTTCACAGTTCACAGTTTACAGTTCACAGTTCACAGTTCCAGTTCACAGTTCACAGTTCACAGTTCACAGTTCACTGTTCACAGTTTACAGTTCTCAGTTTACAGTTCTCAGTTCACAGTTGACAGTTCACAGTTCACAGTTCACACTTCACAGTTCACAGTTCACAGTTCACAGTCCACAGTTCACTGTTCACAATTCACAGTTCACAGTTCACAGTTCACAGTTCACAGTTCACAGTTCACTGTTCACTGTTCACAGTTCACAGTTCACAGTTCACAGTCTTCATTTCACAATTCACAGTTCGCAGTTCACAGTTCACAGGTCACAGTTCACAGTTCACAGGTCACAGTTCACAGTTCACAGTCCACAGTTCACTGTTCACAGATCACAGTTCACAGTTCACAGTCTTCATTTCACACTTCACACTTCACAGTGCACAGTTCACAGTGCACAGTTCACAGTCCACAGTTCACAGTCCACAGTTCACTGTTCACAAATCACAGTTCACAGTTCACAGTTCACAGTCCACAGATCACAGTTCACAGTCTTCATTTCACACTTCACAGTTCGCAGTTCACAGTTCACAGATCACAGATCACAGTTCACAGTTCACAGTTCACAGTTCACTGTTCACAGTTCACTGTTCACAGATCATAGTTCACAGTTCACAGTTCACAGTTCACAGTTCACAGTTCACAGTTCACAGTTCACAGTCTTCATTTCACAATTCACAGTTCGCAGTTCACAGTTCACAGATCACAGTTCACAGATCACACTTCACAATTCACAGTTCACAGTTCACAGATCACACTTCAGAGTTCACAGATCACAGTTCACAGACTTTATTTCACAATTCAGTTTTCACAGTTCACAGTTCACAGACCGCAGTTCACTGTTCACAGATCATAGTTCACAGTTCACAGTTCACAGTTCACAGTTCACAGTTTACAGTTCACAGTTCACAGTTCCAGTTCACAGTTCACAGTTCACAGTTCACAGTTCACAGTTCACAGTTCACAGGTCACAGTTCACAGTTCACAGTTCACAGTCCACAGTTCACAGTTCACAGTTCACAGTTCACAGTTCACAGTTCACAGTTCACTGTTCACTGTTCACAGTTCACAGTTCACAGTCCACAGTTCACTGTTCACAATTCACAGTTCACAGTTCACAGTTCACAGTTCACAGTTCACTGTTCACTGTTCACAGTTCACAGTTCACAGTTCACAGTTCACAGTCTTCATTTCACAATTCACAGTTCGCAGTTCACAGTTCACAGGTCACAGTTCACAGTTCACAGGTCACAGTTCACAGTTCACAGTTCACAGTCCACAGTTCACTGTTCACAGATCACAGTTCACAGTTCACAGTCTTCATTTCACACTTCACACTTCACAGTGCACAGTTCACAGTCCACAGTTCACAGTCCACAGTTCACTGTTCACAAATCACAGTTCACAGTTCACAGTTCACAGTCCACAGATCACAGTTCACAGTCTTCATTTCACACTTCACAGTTCGCAGTTCACAGTTCACAGATCACAGATCACAGTTCACAGTTCACAGTTCACAGTTCACAGTTCACAGTTCACAGTTCACTGTTCACAGTTCACTGTTCACAGATCATAGTTCACAGTTCACAGTTCACAGTTCACAGTTCACAGTTCACAGTCTTCATTTCACAATTCACAGTTCGCAGACTTTATTTCACAATTCAGTTTTCACAGTTCACAGTTCACAGTCCGCAGTTCACTGTTCACAGATCATAGTTCACAGTTCACAGTTCACAGTTCACAGTTTACAGTTCACAGTTCACAGTTCCAGTTCACAGTTCACAGTTCACAGTTCACAGTTCACAGTTCACAGGTCACAGTTCACAGGTCACAGTTCACAGTTCACAGTTCACAGTCCACAGTTCACAGTTCACAGTTCACAGTTCACAGTCTTCATTTCACAATTCACAGTTCGCAGTTCACAGTTCACAGTTCACAGTTCACAGTTCACAGTTCACAGTTCACTGTTCACAGTTTACAGTTCTCAGTTTACAGTTCTCAGTTCACAGTTGACAGTTCACAGTTCACAGTTCACACTTCACAGTTCACAGTTCACAGTTCACAGTCCACAGTTCACTGTTCACTGTTCACAATTCACAGTTCACAGTTCACAGTTCACAGTTCACAGTTCACAGTTCACAGTTCACAGTTCACTGTTCACTGTTCACAGTTCACAGTTCACAGTCTTCATTTCACAATTCACAGTTCGCAGTTCACAGTTCACAGGTCACAGTTCACAGTTCACAGGTCACAGTTCACAGTTCACAGTCCACAGTTCACTGTTCACAGATCACAGTTCACAGTTCACAGTCTTCATTTCACACTTCACACTTCACAGTGCACAGTTCACAGTCCACAGTTCACAGTCCACAGTTCACTGTTCACAAATCACAGTTCACAGTTCACAGTTCACAGTCCACAGATCACAGTTCACAGTCTTCATTTCACACTTCACAGTTCGCAGTTCACAGTTCACAGATCACAGATCACAGTTCACAGTTCACAGTTCACAGTTCACTGTTCACAGTTCACTGTTCACAGATCATAGTTCACAGTTCACAGTTCACAGTTCACAGTTCACAGTCTTCATTTCACAATTCACAGTTCGCAGTTCACAGTTCACAGATCACAGTTCACAGATCACACTTCACAGTTCACAGTTCACAGTTCACAGATCACACTTCAGAGTTCACAGATCACAGTTCACAGACTTTATTTCACAATTCAGTTTTCACAGTTCACAGTTCACAGTCCGCAGTTCACTGTTCACAGATCATAGTTCACAGTTCACAGTTCACAGTTCACAGTTTACAGTTCACAGTTCACAGTTCCAGTTCACAGTTCACAGTTCACAGTTCACAGTTCACAGTTCACAGTTCACAGTTCACAGGTCACAGTTCACAGTTCACAGTTCACAGTTCACAGTCCACAGTTCACAGTTCACAGTTCACAGTTCACAGTTCACAGTCTTCATTTCACAATTCACAGTTCGCAGTTCACAGTTCACAGTTCACAGTTCACAGTCCACAGTTCACAGTTCACTGTTCACAGATCATAGTTCACAGTTCACAGTTCACAGTTCACAGTTTACAGTTCACAGTTCACAGTTCCAGTTCACAGTTCACAGTTCACAGTTCACAGTTCACAGTTCACAGGTCACAGTTCACAGGTCACAGTTCACAGTTCACAGTTCACAGTCCACAGTTCACAATTCACAGTTCGCAGTTCACAGTTCACAGTTCACAGTTCACAGTTCACAGTTCACTGTTCACAGTTTACAGTTCTCAGTTTACAGTTCTCAGTTCACAGTTGACAGTTCACAGTTCACAGTTCACACTTCACAGTTCACAGTTCACAGTTCACAGTCCACAGTTCACTGTTCACTGTTCACAATTCACAGTTCACAGTTCACAGTTCACAGTTCACAGTTCACAGTTCACAGTTCACTGTTCACTGTTCACAGTTCACAGTTCACAGTTCACAGTCTTCATTTCACAATTCACAGTTCGCAGTTCACAGTTCACAGGTCACAGTTCACAGTTCACAGGTCACAGTTCACAGTTCACAGTCCACAGTTCACTGTTCACAGATCACAGTTCACAGTTCACAGTCTTCATTTCACACTTCACACTTCACAGTGCACAGTTCACAGTCCACAGTTCACAGTCCACAGTTCACTGTTCACAAATCACAGTTCACAGTTCACAGTTCACAGTCCACAGATCACAGTTCACAGTCTTCATTTCACACTTCACAGTTCGCAGTTCACAGTTCACAGATCACAGATCACAGTTCACAGTTCACAGTTCACAGTTCACTGTTCACAGTTCACTGTTCACAGATCATAGTTCACAGTTCACAGTTCACAGTTCACAGTTCACAGTCTTCATTTCACAATTCACAGTTCGCAGTTCACAGTTCACAGTTCACAGTTCACAGTCCACAGTTCACAGTTCACTGTTCACAGATCATAGTTCACAGTTCACAGTTCACAGTTCACAGTTTACAGTTCACAGTTCACAGTTCCAGTTCACAGTTCACAGTTCACAGTTCACAGTTCACAGGTCACAGTTCACAGGTCACAGTTCACAGTTCACAGTTCACAGTCCACAGTTCACAGTTCACAGTTCACAGTTCACAGTCTTCATTTCACAATTCACAGTTCGCAGTTCACAGTTCACAGTTCACAGTTCACAGTTCACAGTTCACTGTTCACAGTTTACAGTTCTCAGTTTACAGTTCTCAGTTCACAGTTGACAGTTCACAGTTCACAGTTCACACTTCACAGTTCACAGTTCACAGTTCACAGTCCACAGTTCACTGTTCACTGTTCACAATTCACAGTTCACAGTTCACAGTTCACAGTTCACAGTTCACAGTTCACAGTTCACTGTTCACTGTTCACAGTTCACAGTTCACAGTTCACAGTCTTCATTTCACAATTCACAGTTCGCAGTTCACAGTTCACAGGTCACAGTTCACAGTTCACAGGTCACAGTTCACAGTTCACAGTCCACAGTTCACTGTTCACAGATCACAGTTCACAGTTCACAGTCTTCATTTCACACTTCACACTTCACAGTGCACAGTTCACAGTCCACAGTTCACAGTCCACAGTTCACTGTTCACAAATCACAGTTCACAGTTCACAGTTCACAGTCCACAGATCACAGTTCACAGTCTTCATTTCACACTTCACAGTTCGCAGTTCACAGTTCACAGATCACAGATCACAGTTCACAGTTCACAGTTCACAGTTCACTGTTCACAGTTCACTGTTCACAGATCATAGTTCACAGTTCACAGTTCACAGTTCACAGTTCACAGTCTTCATTTCACAATTCACAGTTCGCAGTTCACAGTTCACAGATCACAGTTCACAGATCACACTTCACAGTTCACAGTTCACAGTTCACAGATCACACTTCAGAGTTCACAGATCACAGTTCACAGACTTTATTTCACAATTCAGTTTTCACAGTTCACAGTTCACAGTCCGCAGTTCACTGTTCACAGATCATAGTTCACAGTTCACAGTTCACAGTTCACAGTTCACAGTTTACAGTTCACAGTTCACAGTTCCAGTTCACAGTTCACAGTTCACAGTTCACAGTTCACAGTTCACAGTTCACAGGTCACAGTTCACAGTTCACAGTTCACAGTTCACAGTCCACAGTTCACAGTTCACAGTTCACAGTTCACAGTTCACAGTCTTCATTTCACAATTCACAGTTCGCAGTTCACAGTTCACAGTTCACAGTTCACAGTTCACTGTTCACAGTTTACAGTTCTCAGTTTACAGTTCTCAGTTCACAGTTGACAGTTCACAGTTCACAGTTCACACTTCACAGTTCACAGTTCACAGTTCACAGTCCACAGTTCACTGTTCACAATTCACAGTTCACAGTTCACAGTTCACAGTTCACAGTTCACTGTTCACTGTTCACAGTTCACAGTTCACAGTTCACAGTTCACAGTTCACAGTCTTCATTTCACAATTCACAGTTCGCAGTTCACAGTTCACAGGTCACAGTTCACAGTTCTCAGTCCACAGTTCACTGTTCACAGATCACAGTTCACAGTTCACAGTCTTCATTTCACACTTCACACTTCACAGTGCACAGTTCACAGTCCACAGTTCACAGTCCACAGTTCACTGTTCACAAATCACAGTTCACAGTTCACAGTTCACAGTCCACAGATCACAGTTCACAGTCTTCATTTCACACTTCACAGTTCGCAGTTCACAGTTCACAGATCACAGATCACAGTTCACAGTTCACAGTTCACAGTTCACAGTTCACAGTTCACTGTTCACAGTTCACTGTTCACAGATCATAGTTCACAGTTCACAGTTCACAGTTCACAGTTCACAGTTCACAGTTCACAGTTCACAGTCTTCATTTCACAATTCACAGTTCGCAGTTCACAGTTCACAGATCACAGTTCACAGATCACAGTTCACAGTTCACAGTTCACAGATCACACTTCAGAGTTCACAGTTCACTGTTCACAGATCACAGTTCACAGTCTTCATTTCACACTTCACACTTCACAGTTCACAGTCCACAGTTCACTGTTCACAGATCACAGTTCACAGTTCACAGTCTTCATTTCACACTTCACACTTCACAGTGCACAGTTCACAGTCCACAGTTCACAGTCCACAGTTCACTGTTCACAAATCACAGTTCACAGTTCACAGTTCACAGTCCACAGATCACAGTTCACAGTCTTCATTTCACACTTCACAGTTCGCAGTTCACAGTTCACAGGTCACAGTTCACAGTTCACAGTTCACAGTTCACAGTCCACAGTTCACAGTTCACAGTTCACAGTTCACAGTTCACAGTCTTCATTTCACAATTCACAGTTCGCAGTTCACAGTTCACAGTTCACAGTTCACAGTCCACAGTTCACAGTTCACTGTTCACAGATCATAGTTCACAGTTCACAGTTCACAGTTCACAGTTTACAGTTCACAGTTCACAGTTCCAGTTCACAGTTCACAGTTCACAGTTCACAGTTCACAGTTCACAGGTCACAGTTCACAGGTCACAGTTCACAGTTCACAGTTCACAGTCCACAGTTCACAGTTCACAGTTCACAGTTCACAGTCTTCATTTCACAATTCACAGTTCGCAGTTCACAGTTCACAGTTCACAGTTCACAGTTCACAGTTCACTGTTCACAGTTTACAGTTCTCAGTTTACAGTTCTCAGTTCACAGTTGACAGTTCACAGTTCACAGTTCACACTTCACAGTTCACAGTTCACAGTTCACAGTCCACAGTTCACTGTTCACTGTTCACAATTCACAGTTCACAGTTCACAGTTCACAGTTCACAGTTCACAGTTCAGAGTTCACTGTTCACTGTTCACAGTTCACAGTTCACAGTTCACAGTCTTCATTTCACAATTCACAGTTCGCAGTTCACAGTTCACAGGTCACAGTTCACAGTTCACAGGTCACAGTTCACAGTTCACAGTCCACAGTTCACTGTTCACAGATCACAGTTCACAGTTCACAGTCTTCATTTCACACTTCACACTTCACAGTGCACAGTTCACAGTCCACAGTTCACAGTCCACAGTTCACTGTTCACAAATCACAGTTCACAGTTCACAGTTCACAGTCCACAGATCACAGTTCACAGTCTTCATTTCACACTTCACAGTTCGCAGTTCACAGTTCACAGATCACAGATCACAGTTCACAGTTCACAGTTCACAGTTCACTGTTCACAGTTCACTGTTCACAGATCATAGTTCACAGTTCACAGTTCACAGTTCACAGTTCACAGTCTTCATTTCACAATTCACAGTTCGCAGTTCACAGTTCACAGATCACAGTTCACAGATCACACTTCACAGTTCACAGTTCACAGTTCACAGATCACACTTCAGAGTTCACAGATCACAGTTCACAGACTTTATTTCACAATTCAGTTTTCACAGTTCACAGTTCACAGTCCGCAGTTCACTGTTCACAGATCATAGTTCACAGTTCACAGTTCACAGTTCACAGTTTACAGTTCACAGTTCACAGTTCCAGTTCACAGTTCACAGTTCACAGTTCACAGTTCACAGTTCACAGTTCACAGGTCACAGTTCACAGTTCACAGTTCACAGTTCACAGTCCACAGTTCACAGTTCACAGTTCACAGTTCACAGTTCACAGTCTTCATTTCACAATTCACAGTTCGCAGTTCACAGTTCACAGTTCACAGTTCACAGTTCACTGTTCACAGTTTACAGTTCTCAGTTTACAGTTCTCAGTTCACAGTTGACAGTTCACAGTTCACAGTTCACACTTCACAGTTCACAGTTCACAGTTCACAGTCCACAGTTCACTGTTCACAATTCACAGTTCACAGTTCACAGTTCACAGTTCACAGTTCACTGTTCACTGTTCACAGTTCACAGTTCACAGTTCACAGTTCACAGTTCACAGTCTTCATTTCACAATTCACAGTTCGCAGTTCACAGTTCACAGGTCACAGTTCACAGTTCTCAGTCCACAGTTCACTGTTCACAGATCACAGTTCACAGTTCACAGTCTTCATTTCACACTTCACACTTCACAGTGCACAGTTCACAGTCCACAGTTCACAGTCCACAGTTCACTGTTCACAAATCACAGTTCACAGTTCACAGTTCACAGTCCACAGATCACAGTTCACAGTCTTCATTTCACACTTCACAGTTCGCAGTTCACAGTTCACAGATCACAGATCACAGTTCACAGTTCACAGTTCACAGTTCACAGTTCACAGTTCACTGTTCACAGTTCACTGTTCACAGATCATAGTTCACAGTTCACAGTTCACAGTTCACAGTTCACAGTTCACAGTTCACAGTTCACAGTTCACAGTTCACAGTCTTCATTTCACAATTCACAGTTCGCAGTTCACAGTTCACAGATCACAGTTCACAGATCACAGTTCACAGTTCACAGTTCACAGATCACACTTCAGAGTTCACAGTTCACTGTTCACAGATCACAGTTCACAGTCTTCATTTCACACTTCACACTTCACAGTTCACAGTCCACAGTTCACTGTTCACAGATCACAGTTCACAGTTCACAGTCTTCATTTCACACTTCACACTTCACAGTGCACAGTTCACAGTCCACAGTTCACAGTCCACAGTTCACTGTTCACAAATCACAGTTCACAGTTCACAGTTCACAGTCCACAGATCACAGTTCACAGTCTTCATTTCACACTTCACAGTTCGCAGTTCACAGTTCACAGATCACAGATCACAGTTCACAGTTCACAGTTCACAGTTCACAGTTCACTGTTCACAGTTCACTGTTCACAGATCATAGTTCACAGTTCACAGTTCACAGTTCACAGTTCACAGTTCACAGTTCACAGTTCACAGTTCACAGTCTTCATTTCACAATTCACAGTTCGCAGTTCACAGTTCACAGATCACAGTTCACAGATCACAGTTCACAGTTCACAGTTCACAGTTCACAGTTCACAGATCACACTTCAGAGTTCACAGTTCACTGTTCACAGATCACAGTTCACAGTCTTCATTTCACACTTCACACTTCACAGTTCACAGTTCACAGATCACAGTTCACAGATCACAGTTCACAGACTTTATTTCACAATTCAGTTTTCACAGTTCACAGTTCACAGTCCGCAGTTCACTGTTCACAGATCATAGTTCACAGTTCACAGTTCACAGTTCACAGTTTACAGTTCACAGTTCACAGTTCCAGTTCACAGTTCACAGTTCACAGTTCACAGTTCACAGTTCACAGTTCACAGTTCACAGTTCACAGGTCACAGTTCACAGTTCACAGTTCACAGTCCACAGTTCACAGTTCACAGTTCACAGTTCACAGTTCACAGTCTTCATTTCACAATTCACAGTTCGCAGTTCACAGTTCACAGTTCACAGTTCACAGTTCACTGTTCACAGTTTACAGTTCTCAGTTTACAGTTCACAGTTCACAGTTCACAGTTCACACTTCACAGTTCACAGTTCACAATTCACAGTTCGCAGTTCACAGTTCACAGGTCACAGTTCACAGTTCACAGGTCACAGTTCACAGTTCACAGTCCACAGTTCACTGTTCACAGATCACAGTTCACAGTTCACAGTCTTCATTTCACACTTCACACTTCACAGTGCACAGTTCACAGTCCACAGTTCACAGTCCACAGTTCACTGTTCACAAATCACAGTTCACAGTTCACAGTTCACAGTCCACAGATCACAGTTCACAGTCTTCATTTCACACTTCACAGTTCGCAGTTCACAGTTCACAGTTCACTGTTCACAGTTCACAGTTCACAGTTCAGAGTTCACAGTTCACAGTTGACAGTTGACAGTTGACAGTTCACAGTTCACACTTCACAGTTCACAGTTCACAGTCCACAGTTCACTGTTCACAGATCATAGTTCACAGTTCACAGTTCACAGTTCACAGTTCACAGTTTACAGTTCTCAGTTTACAGTTCTCAGTTCACAGTTGACAGTTCACAGTTCACAGTTCACACTTCACAGTTCACAGTTCACAGTTCACAGTCCACAGTTCACTGTTCACAGATCATAGTTCACAGTTCACAGTTCACAGTTCACAGTTCACAGTCTTCATTTCACAATTCACAGTTCGCAGTTCACAGTTCACAGATCACAGTTCACAGATCACAGTTCACAGTTCACAGTTCACAGTTCACAGTTCACAGATCACACTTCACAGTTCACAGTTCACAGATCACAGTTCACAGATCACAGTTCACAGACTTTATTTCACAATTCAGTTTTGACAGTTCACAGTCCGCAGTTCACTGTTCACAGATCATAGTTCACAGTTCACAGTTCACAGTTCACAGTTTACAGTTCACAGTTCACAGTTCCAGTTCACAGTTCACAGTTCACAGTTCACAGTTCACAGTTCACAGGTCACAGTTCACAGTTCACAGTTCACAGTCCACAGTTCACAGTTCACAGTTCACAGTTCACAGTTCACAGTCTTCATTTCACAATTCACAGTTCGCAGTTCACAGTTCACAGTTCACAGTTCACAGTTCACAGTTCACTGTTCACAGTTTACAGTTCTCAGTTTACAGTTCTCAGTTCACAGTTGACAGTTCACAGTTCACAGTTCACACTTCACAGTTCACAGTTCACAGTTCACAGTCCACAGTTCACTGTTCACAATTCACAGTTCACAGTTCACAGTTCACAGTTCACAGTTCACAGTTCACAGTTCACAGTTCACTGTTCACTGTTCACAGTTCACAGTTCACAGTTCACAGTCTTCATTTCACAATTCACAGTTCGCAGTTCACAGTTCACAGGTCACAGTTCACAGTTCACAGGTCACAGTTCACAGTTCACAGTCCGCAGTTCACTGTTCACAGATCACAGTTCACAGTTCACAGTCTTCATTTCACACTTCACACTTCACAGTGCACAGTTCACAGTCCACAGTTCACAGTCCACAGTTCACTGTTCACAAATCACAGTTCACAGTTCACAGTTCACAGTCCACAGATCACAGTTCACAGTCTTCATTTCACACTTCACAGTTCGCAGTTCACAGTTCACAGATCACAGATCACAGTTCACAGTTCACAGTTCACAGTTCACTGTTCACAGTTCACTGTTCACAGTTCACAGTTGACAGTTCACAGTTCACAGTTCACAGTTCACAGTTCACAGTCTTCATTTCACAATTCACAGTTCACAGTTCACAGGTCACAGTTCACAGTTCACAGGTCACAGTTCACAGTTCACAGTCCACAGTTCACTGTTCACAGATCACAGTTCACAGTTCACAGTCTTCATTTCACACTTCACACTTCACAGTGCACAGTTCACAGTCCACAGTTCACAGTCCACAGTTCACTGTTCACAAATCACAGTTCACAGTTCACAGTTCACAGTCCACAGATCACAGTTCACAGTCTTCATTTCACACTTCACAGTTCGCAGTTCACAGTTCACAGATCACAGATCACAGTTCACAGTTCACAGTTCACAGTTCACAGTTCAGAGTTCACAGTTCACTGTTCACAGTTCACTGTTCACAGATCATAGTTCACAGTTCACAGTTCACAGTTCACAGTTCACAGTTCACAGTCTTCATTTCACAATTCACAGTTCGCAGTTCACAGTTCACAGATCACAGTTCACAGATCACAGTTCACAGTTCACAGTTCACAGTTCACAGATCACACTTCACAGTTCACAGTTCCAGTTCACAGTTCACAGTTCACAGTTCACAGTTCACAGTTCACAGGTCACAGTTCACAGTTCACAGTTCACAGTCCACAGTTCACAGTTCACAGTTCACAGTTCACAGTTCACAGTCTTCATTTCACAATTCACAGTTCGCAGTTCACAGTTCACAGTTCACAGTTCACAGTTCACAGTTCACAGTCCACAGTTCACTGTTCACAATTCACAGTTCACAGTTCACAGTTCACAGTTCACAGTTCACAGTTCACTGTTCACTGTTCACAGTTCACAGTTCACAGTTCACAGTCTTCATTTCACAATTCACAGTTCGCAGTTCACAAATCACAGTTCACAGTTCACAGTTCACAGTCCACAGATCACAGTTCACAGTCTTCATTTCACACTTCACAGTTCGCAGTTCACAGTTCACAGATCACAGATCACAGTTCACAGTTCACAGTTCACAGTTCACTGTTCACAGTTCACTGTTCACAGATCATAGTTCACAGTTCACAGTTCACAGTTCACAGTTCACAGTTCACAGTTCACAGTTCACAGTCTTCATTTCACAATTCACAGTTCGCAGTTCACAGTTCACAGATCACAGTTCACAGATCACACTTCACAGTTCACAGTTCACAGTTCACAGATCACACTTCAGAGTTCACAGATCACAGTTCACAGACTTTATTTCACAATTCAGTTTTCACAGTTCACAGTTCACAGTCCGCAGTTCACTGTTCACAGATCATAGTTCACAGTTCACAGATCACACTTCAGAGTTCACAGATCACAGTTCACAGACTTTATTTCACAATTCAGTTTTCACAGTTCACAGTTCACAGTCCGCAGTTCACTGTTCACAGATCATAGTTCACAGTTCACAGTTCACAGTTCACAGTTTACAGTTCACAGTTCACAGTTCCAGTTCACAGTTCACAGTTCACAGTTCACAGTTCACAGTTCACAGTCCACAGTTCACAGTTCACAGTTCACAGTTCACAGTTCACAGTCTTCATTTCACAATTCACAGTTCGCAGTTCACAGTTCACAGTTCACAGTTCACAGTTCACAGTTCACTGTTCACAGTTTACAGTTCTCAGTTTACAGTTCTCAGTTCACAGTTGACAGTTCACAGTTCACAGTTCACACTTCACAGTTCACAGTTCACAGTTCACAGTCCACAGTTCACTGTTCACAATTCACAGTTCACAGTTCACAGTTCACAGTTCACAGTTCACAGTTCACAGTTCACAGTTCACAGTTCACTGTTCACTGTTCACAGTTCACAGTTCACAGTTCACAGTCTTCATTTCACAATTCACAGTTCGCAGTTCACAGTTCACAGGTCACAGTTCACAGTTCACAGGTCACAGTTCACAGTTCACAGTCCACAGTTCACTGTTCACAGATCACAGTTCACAGTTCACAGTCTTCATTTCACACTTCACACTTCACAGTGCACAGTTCACAGTCCACAGTTCACAGTCCACAGTTCACTGTTCACAAATCACAGTTCACAGTTCACAGTTCACAGTCCACAGATCACAGTTCACAGTCTTCATTTCACACTTCACAGTTCGCCGTTCACAGTTCACAGATCACAGATCACAGTTCACAGTTCACAGTTCACAGTTCACTGTTCACAGTTCACTGTTCACAGTTCACAGTTGACAGTTCACAGTTCACAGTTCACAGTTCACAGTTCACAGTCTTCATTTCACAATTCACAGTTCGCAGTTCACAGTTCACAGATCACAGTTCACAGATCACAGTTCACAGTTCACAGTTCACTGTTCACTGTTCACAGTTCACAGTTCACAGTTCACAGTTCACAGTCTTCATTTCACAATTCACAGTTCGCAGTTCACAGTTCACAGTTCACAGGTCACAGTTCACAGTTCACAGGTCACAGTTCACAGTTCACAGTCCACAGTTCACTGTTCACAGATCACAGTTCACAGTTCACAGTCTTCATTTCACACTTCACACTTCACAGTGCACAGTTCACAGTCCACAGTTCACAGTCCACAGTTCACTGTTCACAAATCACAGTTCACAGTTCACAGTTCACAGTCCACAGATCACAGTTCACAGTCTTCATTTCACACTTCACAGTTCGCAGTTCACAGTTCACAGATCACAGATCACAGTTCACAGTTCACAGTTCACAGTTCACAGTTCAGAGTTCACAGTTCACTGTTCACAGTTCACTGTTCACAGATCATAGTTCACAGTTCACAGTTCACAGTTCACAGTTCACAGTTCACAGTTCACAGTCTTCATTTCACAATTCACAGTTCGCAGTTCACAGTTCACAGATCACAGTTCACAGATCACAGTTCACAGTTCACAGTTCACAGTTCACAGATCACACTTCAGAGTTCACAGTTCACTGTTCACAGATCACAGTTCACAGTCTTCATTTCACACTTCACACTTCACAGTTCACAGTTCACAGATCACAGTTCACAGATCACAGTTCACAGACTTTATTTCACAATTCAGTTTTCACAGTTCACAGTTCACAGTCCGCAGTTCACTGTTCACAGATCATGGTTCACAGTTCACAGTTCACAGTTCACAGTTTACAGTTCACAGTTCACACTTCACAGTTCACAGTTCACAGTTCACAGTCCACAGTTCACTGTTCACAATTCACAGTTCACAGTTCACAGTTCACAGTTCACAGTTCACTGTTCACTGTTCACAGTTCACAGTTCACAGTTCACAGTCTTCATTTCACAATTCACAGTTCGCAGTTCACAGTTCACAGGTCACAGTTCACAGTTCACAGGTCACAGTTCACAGTTCACAGTCCACAGTTCACTGTTCACAGATCACAGTTCACAGTTCACAGTCTTCATTTCACACTTCACACTTCACAGTGCACAGTTCACAGTGCACAGTTCACAGTCCACAGTTCACAGTCCACAGTTCACTGTTCACAAATCACAGTTCACAGTTCACAGTTCACAGTTCACAGTCCACAGATCACAGTTCACAGTCTTCATTTCACACTTCACAGTTCGCAGTTCACAGTTCACAGATCACAGATCACAGTTCACAGTTCACAGTTCACAGTTCACTGTTCACAGTTCACTGTTCACAGATCATAGTTCACAGTTCACAGTTCACAGTTCACAGTTCACAGTTCACAGTTCACAGTTCACAGTTCACAGTTCACAGTCTTCATTTCACAATTCACAGTTCGCAGTTCACAGTTCACAGATCACAGTTCACAGATCACACTTCACAGTTCACAGTTCACAGTTCACAGATCACACTTCAGAGTTCACAGATCACAGTTCACAGACTTTATTTCACAATTCAGTTTTCACAGTTCACAGTTCACAGTCCGCAGTTCACTGTTCACAGATCATAGTTCACAGTTCACAGATCACACTTCAGAGTTCACAGATCACAGTTCACAGACTTTATTTCACAATTCAGTTTTCACAGTTCACAGTTCACAGTCCGCAGTTCACTGTTCACAGATCATAGTTCACAGTTCACAGTTCACAGTTCACAGTTTACAGTTCACAGTTCACAGTTCCAGTTCACAGTTCACAGTTCACAGTTCACAGTTCACAGTTCACAGTTCACAGGTCACAGTTCACAGTTCACAGTTCACAGTCCACAGTTCACAGTTCACAGTTCACAGTTCACAGTTCACAGTTCACAGTTCACTGTTCACTGTTCACAGTTCACAGTTCACAGTCCACAGTTCACTGTTCACAATTCGCAGTTCACAGTTCACAGTTCACAGTTCACAGTTCACTGTTCACTGTTCACAGTTCACAGTTCACAGTTCACAGTTCACAGTCTTCATTTCACAATTCACAGTTCGCAGTTCACAGTTCACAGGTCACAGTTCACAGTTCACAGGTCACAGTTCACAGTTCACAGTCCACAGTTCACTGTTCACAGATCACAGTTCACAGTTCACAGTCTTCATTTCACACTTCACACTTCACAGTGCACAGTTCACAGTCCACAGTTCACAGTCCACAGTTCACTGTTCACAAATCACAGTTCACAGTTCACAGTTCACAGTCCACAGATCACAGTTCACAGTCTTCATTTCACACTTCACAGTTCGCAGTTCACAGTTCACAGATCACAGATCACAGTTCACAGTTCACAGTTCACAGTTCACAGTTCACAGTTCACTGTTCACAGTTCACTGTTCACAGATCATAGTTCACAGTTCACAGTTCACAGTTCACAGTTCACAGTTCACAGTCTTCATTTCACAATTCACAGTTCGCAGTTCACAGTTCACAGATCACAGTTCACAGATCACAGTTCACAGTTCACAGTTCACAGTTCACAGATCACACTTCAGAGTTCACAGTTCACAGTTCACAGATCACAGTTCACAGTCTTCATTTCACACTTCACACTTCACAGTGCACAGTTCACAGTCCACAGTTCACTGTTCACAAATCACAGTTCACAGTTCACAGTTCACAGTCCACAGATCACAGTTCACAGTCTTCATTTCACACTTCACAGTTCGCAGTTCACAGTTCACAGATCACAGTTCACAGTTCACAGTTCACAGTTCACTGTTCACAGTTTACAGTTCTCAGTTTACAGTTCTCAGTTCACAGTTGACAGTTGACAGTTGACAGTTCACAGTTCACACTTCACAGTTCACAGTTCACAGTCCACAGTTCACTGTTCACAGATCATAGTTCACAGTTCACAGTTCACAGTTCACAGTTCACAGTTCACAGATCACAGATCACAGTTCACAGTTCACAGTTCACAGTTCACAGTTCACAGTTCACAGTTCACAGATCACAGATCACAGTTCACAGTTCACAGTTCACAGTTCACAGTTCACAGTTCACTGTTCACAGTTTACTGTCCACAGATCATAGTTCACAGTTCACAGTTCACAGTTCACAGTTCACAGTTCACAGTTCACAGTCTTCATTTCACAATTCACAGTTCGCAGTTCACAGTTCACAGATCACAGTTCACAGATCACAGTTCACAGTTCACAGTTCACAGTTCACAGATCACACTTCAGAGTTCACAGTTCACTGTTCACAGATCACAGTTCACAGTCTTCATTTCACACTTCACACTTCACAGTGCACAGTTCACAGTCCACAGTTCACAGTCCACAGTTCACTGTTCACAGTTCACTGTTCACAGATCATAGTTCACAGTTCACAGTTCACAGTTCACAGTTCACAGTTCACAGTCTTCATTTCACAATTCACAGTTCGCAGTTCACAGTTCACAGATCACAGTTCACAGATCACACTTCACAGTTCACAGTTCACAGTTCACAGATCACACTTCAGAGTTCACAGATCACAGTTCACAGACTTTATTTCACAATTCAGTTTTCACAGTTCACAGTTCACAGTCCGCAGTTCACTGTTCACAGATCATAGTTCACAGTTCACAGTTCACAGTTCACAGTTTACAGTTCACAGTTCACAGTTCCAGTTCACAGTTCACAGTTCACAGTTCACAGTTCACAGTTCACAGTTCACAGGTCACAGTTCACAGTTCACAGTTCACAGTCCACAGTTCACAGTTCACAGTTCACAGTTCACAGTTCACAGTTCACAGTTCACTGTTCACTGTTCACAGTTCACAGTTCACAGTCCACAGTTCACTGTTCACAATTCACAGTTCACAGTTCACAGTTCACAGTTCACAGTTCACTGTTCACTGTTCACTGTTCACAGTTCACAGTTCACAGTTCACAGTTCACAGTCTTCATTTCACAATTCACAGTTCGCAGTTCACAGTTCACAGGTCACAGTTCACAGTTCACAGGTCACAGTTCACAGTTCACAGTCCACAGTTCACTGTTCACAGATCACAGTTCACAGTTCACAGTCTTCATTTCACACTTCACACTTCACAGTGCACAGTTCACAGTCCACAGTTCACAGTCCACAGTTCACTGTTCACAAATCACAGTTCACAGTCCACAGATCACAGTTCACAGTCTTCATTTCACAGTTCGCAGTTCACAGTTCACAGATCACAGATCACAGTTCACAGTTCACAGTTCACAGTTCACAGTTCACAGTTCACAGTTCACAGTTCACTGTTCACAGTTCACTGTTCACAGATCATAGTTCACAGTTCACAGTTCACAGTTCACAGTTCATAGTTCACAGTCTTCATTTCACAATTCACAGTTCGCAGTTCACAGTTCACAGATCACAGTTCACAGATCACAGTTCACAGTTCACAGTTCACAGTTCACAGTTCACAGATCACAGTCTTCATTTCACAATTCACAGTTCGCAGTTCACAGTTCACAGATCACAGTTCACAGATCACAGTTCACAGTTCACAGTTCACAGTTCACAGATCACACTTCAGAGTTCACAGTTCACAGTTCACAGATCACAGTTCACAGTCTTCATTTCACACTTCACACTTCACAGTGCACAGTTCACAGTCCACAGTTCACTGTTCACAAATCACAGTTCACAGTTCACAGTTCACAGTTCACAGTCCACAGATCACAGTTCACAGTCTTCATTTCACACTTCACAGTTCGCAGTTCACAGTTCACAGATCACAGTTCACAGTTCACAGTTCACAGTTCACTGTTCACAGTTTACAGTTCTCAGTTTACAGTTCTCAGTTCACAGTTGACAGTTGACAGTTGACAGTTCACAGTTCACACTTCACAGTTCACAGTTCACAGTCCACAGTTCACTGTTCACAGATCATAGTTCACAGTTCACAGTTCACAGTTCACAGTTCACAGTTCACAGATCACAGATCACAGTTCACAGTTCACAGTTCACAGTTCACAGTTCACTGTTCACAGTTTACTGTTCACAGATCATAGTTCACAGTTCACAGTTCACAGTTCACAGTTCACAGTTCACAGTTCACAGTCTTCATTTCACAATTCACAGTTCGCAGTTCACAGTTCACAGATCACAGTTCACAGATCACAGTTCACAGTTCACAGTTCACAGTTCACAGATCACACTTCAGAGTTCACAGTTCACTGTTCACAGATCACAGTTCACAGTCTTCATTTCACACTTCACACTTCACAGTGCACAGTTCACAGTCCACAGTTCACAGTCCACAGTTCACTGTTCACAGTTCACTGTTCACAGATCATAGTTCACAGTTCACAGTTCACAGTTCACAGTTCACAGTTCACAGTTCACAGTCTTCATTTCACAATTCACAGTTCGTAGTTCACAGTTCACAGATCACAGTTCACAGATCACACTTCACAGTTCACAGTTCACAGTTCACAGATCACACTTCAGAGTTCACAGATCACAGTTCACAGACTTTATTTCACAATTCAGTTTTCACAGTTCACAGTTCACAGTCCGCAGTTCACTGTTCACAGATCATAGTTCACAGTTCACAGTTCACAGTTCACAGTTTACAGTTCACAGTTCACAGTTCCAGTTCACAGTTCACAGTTCACAGTTCACAGTTCACAGTTCACAGTTCACAGGTCACAGTTCACAGTTCACAGTTCACAGTCCACAGTTCACAGTTCACAGTTCACAGTTCACAGTTCACAGTTCACAGTTCACTGTTCACTGTTCACAGTTCACAGTTCACAGTCCACAGTTCACTGTTCACAATTCACAGTTCACAGTTCACAGTTCACAGTTCACAGTTCACTGTTCACTGTTCACAGTTCACAGTTCACAGTTCACAGTTCACAGTCTTCATTTCACAATTCACAGTTCGCAGTTCACAGTTCACAGGTCACAGTTCACAGTTCACAGGTCACAGTTCACAGTTCACAGTCCACAGTTCACTGTTCACAGATCACAGTTCACAGTTCACAGTCTTCATTTCACACTTCACACTTCACAGTGCACAGTTCACAGTCCACAGTTCACAGTCCACAGTTCACTGTTCACAAATCACAGTTCACAGTTCACAGTTCACAGTCCACAGATCACAGTTCACAGTCTTCATTTCACAGTTCGCAGTTCACAGTTCACAGATCACAGATCACAGTTCACAGTTCACAGTTCACAGTTCACAGTTCACAGTTCACAGTTCACTGTTCACAGTTCACTGTTCACAGATCATAGTTCACAGTTCACAGTTCACAGTTCACAGTTCACAGTTCACAGTCTTCATTTCACAATTCACAGTTCGCAGTTCACAGTTCACAGATCACAGTTCACAGATCACAGTTCACAGTTCACAGTTCACAGTTCACAGTTCACAGATCACACTTCAGAGTTCACAGTTCACTGTTCACAGATCACAGTTCACAGTCTTCATTTCACACTTCACACTTCACAGTGCACAGTTCACAGTCCACAGTTCACTGTTCACAAATCACAGTTCACAGTTCACAGTTCACAGTCCACAGATCACAGTTCACAGTCTTCATTTCACACTTCACAGTTCGCAGTTCACAGTTCACAGATCACAGTTCACAGTTCACAGTTCACAGTTCACTGTTCACAGTTTACAGTTCTCAGTTTACAGTTCTCAGTTCACAGTTGACAGTTGACAGTTGACAGTTCACAGTTCACACTTCACAGTTCACAGTTCACAGTCCACAGTTCACTGTTCACAGATCATAGTTCACAGTTCACAGTTCACAGTTCACAGTTAACAGTTCACAGATCACAGATCACAGTTCACAGTTCACAGTTCACAGTTCACAGTTCACTGTTCACAGTTTACTGTTCACAGATCATAGTTCACAGTTCACAGTTCACAGTTCACAGTTCACAGTTCACAGTTCACAGTTCACAGTCTTCATTTCACAATTCACAGTTCGCAGTTCACAGTTCACAGATCACAGTTCACAGATCACAGTTCACAGTTCACAGTTCACAGTTCACAGATCACACTTCAGAGTTCACAGTTCACTGTTCACAGATCACAGTTCACAGTCTTCATTTCACACTTCACACTTCACAGTGCACAGTTCACAGTCCACAGTTCACAGTCCACAGTTCACTGTTCACAAATCACAGTTCACAGTTCACAGTTCACAGTCCACAGATCACAGTTCACAGTCTTCATTTCACACTTCACAGTTCGCAGTTCACAGTTCACAGATCACAGTTCACAGTTCACAGTTCACAGTTCACTGTTCACAGTTTACAGTTCTCAGTTTACAGTTCTCAGTTTACAGTTCTCAGTTCACAGTTGACAGTTGACAGTTCACAGTTCACACTTCACAGTTCACAGTTCACAGTCCACAGTTCACTGTTCACAGATCATAGTTCACAGTTCACAGTTCACAGTTCACAGTTCACAGTTTACAGTTCTCAGTTTACAGTTCTCATTTCACAGTTGACAGTTCACAGTTCACAGTTCACACTTCACAGTTCACAGTTCACAGTTCACAGTCCACAGTTCACGATTCACAGTTCGCAGTTCACAGTTCACAGATCACAGTTCACAGATCACAGTTCACAGTTCACAGTTCACAGTTCACAGTTCACAGATCACACTTCACAGTTCACAGTTCACAGATCACAGTTCACAGATCACCGTTCACAGACTTTATTTCACAATTCAGTTTTCACAGTTCACAGTTCACAGTCCGCAGTTCACTGTTCACAGATCATAGTTCACAGTTCACAGTTCACAGTTCACAGTTCACAGTTCACAGTTCACAGTTCCAGTTCACAGTTCACAGTTCACAGTTCACAGTTCACAGTTCACAGTTCACAGTCCACTGTTCACAGTCTTCATTTCACAATTCACAGTTCGCAGTTCACAGTTCACAGTTCACAGTTCACAGTTCACAGTTCACAGTTCACAGTTCACTGTTCACTGTTCACAGTTTACAGTTCTCAGTTTACAGTTCTCAGTTTACAGTTCTCAGTTCACAGTTCACAGTTCACACTTCACAGTTCACAGTTCACAGTTCACAGTCCACAGTTCACTGTTCACAATTCACAGTTCACAGTTCACAGTTCACAGTTCACAGTTCACTGTTCACTGTTCACTGTTCACAGTTCACAGTTCACAGTTCACAGTCTTCATTTCACAATTCACAGTTCGCAGTTCACAGGTCACAGTTCACAGTTCACAGGTCACAGTTCACAGTTCACAGTCCACAGTTCACTGTTCACAGATCACAGTTCACAGTTCACAGTCTTCATTTCACACTTCACACTTCACAGTGCACAGTTCACAGTCCACAGTTCACAGTCCACAGTTCACTGTTCACAAATCACAGTTCACAGTTCACAGTTCACAGTCCACAGATCACAGTTCACAGTCTTCATTTCACACTTCACAGTTCGCAGTTCACAGTTCACAGATCACAGATCACAGTTCACAGTTCACAGTTCACAGTTCACAGTTCACTGTTCACAGTTCACTGTTCACAGATCATAGTTCACAGTTCACAGTTCACAGTTCACAGTTCACAGTTCACAGTTCACAGTCTTCATTTCACAATTCACAGTTCGCAGTTCACAGTTCACAGATCACAGTTCACAGATCACAGTTCACAGTTCACAGTTCAGAGTTCACAGATCACACTTCAGAGTTCACAGTTCACAGTTCACAGATCACAGTTCACAGACTTTATTTCACAATTCAGTTTTCACAGTTCACAGTTCACAGTTCACAGTTCCAGTTCCAGTTCCAGTTCACAGTTCACAGTTCACAGTTCACAGTTCACAGTTCACAGTTCACACTTCACTGTTCACAGATCACAGTTCTCAGTTCACAGTTCACAGTTCACAGTTCCCAGTTCGCAGGTCACAGTTCACATTTCACAGTTCACAGTTCACAGGTCACAGTTCACAGTTCACAGGTCACAGGTCACAGTTCAGAGTTCACAGTTCACAGTCCACAGTTCACTGTTCACACATCACAGTTCACAGATCACAGTCTTCATTTCACACTTCACACTTCACAGTGCACAGTTCACAGTCCACAGTTCACTGTTCACAAATCACAGTTCACACTTCACAGTTCACAGTTCACAGTTCACAGATCACAGTTCACAGTTCACAGACTTTATTTCACAATTCAGTTTTCACAGTTCACAGTTCACAGTTCTCAGTTCACAGTTCACAGTTCACAGATCACAGTTCACAGTCTTCATTTCACACTTCAGTCTTCACAGGGCACAGTTCACAGTTCACAGTCTTCATTTCACACTTCACACTTCACAGTGCACAGTTCACAGTCCACAGTTCACAGTCCACAGTTCACTGTTCACAAATCACAGTTCACAGTTCACAGTTCACAGTCCACAGATCACAGTTCACAGTCTTCATTTCACACTTCACAGTTCGCAGTTCACAGTTCACAGATCACAGTTCACAGTTCACAGTTCACAGTTCACTGTTCACAGTTTACAGTTCTCAGTTTACAGTTCTCAGTTCACAGTTGACAGTTGACAGTTCACAGTTCACACCTCACAGTTCACAGTTCACAGTTCACAGTTCACTGTTCACAAATCACAGTTCACAGTTCACAGTTCACAGTCCACAGATCACAGTTCACAGTCTTCATTTCACACTTCACAGTTCGCAGTTCACAGTTCACAGATCACAGTTCACAGTTCACAGTTCACAGTTCACTGTTCACAGTTTACAGTTCTCAGTTTACAGTTCTCAGTTCACAGTTGACAGTTGACAGTTCACAGTTCACACTTCACAGTTCACAGTTCACAGTCCACAGTTCACTGTTCACAGATCATAGTTCACAGTTCACAGTTCACAGTTCACAGTTCACAGTTTACAGTTCTCAGTTTACAGTTCTCATTTCACAGTTGACAGTTCACAGTTCACAGTTCACACTTCACAGTTCACAGTTCACAGTTCACAGTCCACAGTTCACGATTCACAGTTCGCAGTTCACAGTTCACAGATCACAGTTCACAGATCACAGTTCACAGTTCACAGTTCACAGTTCACAGTTCACAGTTCACAGATCACACTTCACAGTTCACAGTTCACAGATCACAGTTCACAGATCACAGTTCACAGACTTTATTTCACAATTCAGTTTTCACAGTTCACAGTTCACAGTCCGCAGTTCACTGTTCACAGATCACAGTTCACAGTTCACAGTTCACAGTTCACAGTTCACAGTTCACAGTTCCAGTTCACAGTTCACAGTTCACAGTTCACAGTTCACAGTTCACAGTTCACAGTCCACTGTTCACAGTCTTCATTTCACAATTCACAGTTCGCAGTTCACAGTTCACAGTTCACAGTTCACAGTTCACAGTTCACAGTTCACTGTTCACTGTTCACAGTTTACAGTTCTCAGTTTACAGTTCTCAGTTTACAGTTCTCAGTTCACAGTTCACAGTTCACACTTCACAGTTCACAGTTCACAGTTCACAGTCCACAGTTCACTGTTCACAATTCACAGTTCACAGTTCACAGTTCACAGTTCACAGTTCACTGTTCACTGTTCACTGTTCACAGTTCACAGTTCACAGTTCACAGTCTTCATTTCACAATTCACAGTTCGCAGTTCACAGGTCACAGTTCACAGTTCACAGGTCACAGTTCACAGTTCACAGTCCACAGTTCACTGTTCACAGATCACAGTTCACAGTTCACAGTCTTCATTTCACACTTCACACTTCACAGTGCACAGTTCACAGTCCACAGTTCACAGTCCACAGTTCACTGTTCACAAATCACAGTTCACAGTTCACAGTTCACAGTCCACAGATCACAGTTCACAGTCTTCATTTCACACTTCACAGTTCGCAGTTCACAGTTCACAGATCACAGTTCACAGTTCACAGTTCACAGTTCACAGTTCACTGTTCACAGTTCACTGTTCACAGATCATAGTTCACAGTTCACAGTTGACAGTTCACAGTTCACAGTTCACAGTTCACAGTCTTCATTTCACAATTCACAGTTCGCAGTTCACAGTTCACAGATCACAGTTCACAGATCACAGTTCACAGTTCACAGTTCAGAGTTCACAGATCACACTTCAGAGTTCACAGTTCACAGTTCACAGATCACAGTTCACAGACTTTATTTCACAATTCAGTTTTCACAGTTCACAGTTCACAGTTCACAGTTCACAGTTCCAGTTCCAGTTCCAGTTCCAGTTCCAGTTCACAGTTCACAGTTCACAGTTCACAGTTCACACTTCACTGTTCACAGATCACAGTTCTCAGTTCACAGTTCACAGTTCACAGTTCCCAGTTCGCAGGTCACAGTTCACATTTCACAGTTCACAGTTCACAGGTCACAGTTCACAGTTCACAGTTCACAGGTCACAGGTCACAGTTCACAGTTCACAGTTCACAGTCCACAGTTCACTGTTCACACATCACAGTTCACAGATCACAGTCTTCATTTCACACTTCACACTTCACAGTGCACAGTTCACAGTCCACAGTTCACTGTTCACAAATCACAGTTCACACTTCACAGTTCACAGTTCACAGTCCACAGATCACAGTTCACAGACTTTATTTCACACTTCACAGTTCGCAGTTCACAGTTCACAGTTCACAGTTCACAGTTCGCAGGTCACAGTTCACATTTCACAGTTCACTGTCTTCATTTCATAATTCACAGTTCGCAGTTCACAGTTCACAGGTCACAGTTCACAGCCCACTGTTCACAGTTCACAGATCACAGTTCACAGTTCACAGACTTTATTTCACAATTCAGTTTTCACAGTTCACAGTTCACAGTTCTCAGTTCACAGTTCACAGTTCACAGATCACAGTTCACAGTCTTCATTTCACACTTCAGTCTTCACAGGGCACAGTTCACAGTTCACAGTCTTCATTTCACAATTCACAGTTCGCAGTAGACAGTTCACAGATCACAGTTCACAGATCACAGTTCACAGTTCACAGTTCACAGTTCACAGTTCACAGGTCACAGTTCACAGTTCACAGTTCACAGTCCACAGTTCACTGTTCACAGATCACAGTTCACAGTTCACAGTCTTCATTTCACACTTCACACTTCACAGTGCACAGTTCACAGTCCACAGTTCACAGTCCACAGTTCACTGTTCACAAATCACAGTTCACAGTTCACAGTCCACAGATCACAGTTCACAGTCTTCATTTCACACTTCACAGTTCGCAGTTCACAGTTCACAGATCACAGTTCACAGTTCACAGTTCACAGTTCACTGTTCACAGTTTACAGTTCTCAGTTTACAGTTCTCAGTTCACAGTTGACAGTTGACAGTTCACAGTTCACACCTCACAGTTCACAGTTCACAGTCCACAGTTCACTGTTCACAGATCATAGTTCACAGTTCACAGTTCACAGTTCACAGTTCACAGTTCACAGTCCACAGATCACAGTTCACAGTCTTCATTTCACACTTCACAGTTCGCAGTTCACAGTTCACAGATCACAGTTCACAGTTCACAGTTCACAGTTCACTGTTCACAGTTTACAGTTCTCAGTTTACAGTTCTCAGTTCACAGTTGACAGTTGACAGTTGACAGTTGACAGTTCACAGTTCACACTTCACAGTTCACAGTTCACAGTCCACAGCTCACTGTTCACAGATCATAGTTCACAGTTCACAGTTCACAGTTCACAGTTCACAGTTTACAGTTCTCAGTTTACAGTTCTCAGTTCACAGTTGACAGTTCACAGTTCACAGTTCACACTTCACAGTTCACAGTTCACAGTTCACAGTCCACAGTTCACTGTTCACAGATCATAGTTCACAGTTCACAGTTCACAGTTCACAGTTCACAGTTCACAGTTCACAGTCTTCATTTCACAATTCACAGTTCGCAGTTCACAGTTCACAGATCACAGTTCACAGATCACAGTTCACAGTTCACAGTTCACAGTTCACAGTTCACAGTTCACAGATCACACTTCACAGTTCACAGTTCACAGATCACAGTTCACAGATCACAGTTCACAGACTTTATTTCACAATTCAGTTTTCACAGTTCACAGTTCACAGTCCGCAGTTCACTGTTCACAGATCATAGTTCACAGTTCACAGTTCACAGTTCACAGTTTACAGTTCACAGTTCACAGTTCCAGTTCACAGTTCACAGTTCACAGTTCACAGTTCACAGTTCACAGTTCACAGGTCACAGTTCACAGTTCACAGTTCACAGTCCACAGTTCACAGTTCACAGTTCACAGTTCACAGTCTTCATTTCACAATTCACAGTTCGCAGTTCACAGTTCACAGTTCACATTTCACAGTTCACAGTTCACTGTTCACAGTATACAGTTCTCAGTTTACAGTTCTCAGTTCACAGTTGACAGTTCAGAGTTCACAGTTCACACTTCACAGTTCACAGTTCACAGTTCACAGTTCACAGGTCACAGTTCACAGTTCACAGGTCACAGTTCACAGTTCACAGTCCACAGTTCACTGTTCACAGATCACAGTTCACAGTTCACAGTCTTCATTTCACACTTCACACTTCACAGTGCACAGTTCACAGTCCACAGTTCACAGTCCACAGTTCACTGTTCACAAATCACAGTTCACAGGTCACAGTTCACAGCCCACTGTTCACAGTTCACAGATCACAGTTCACAGTTCACAGACTTTATTTCACAATTCAGTTTTCACAGTTCACAGTTCACAGTTCTCAGTTCACAGTTCACAGTTCACAGATCACAGTTCACAGTCTTCATTTCACACTTCAGTCTTCACAGGGCACAGTTCACAGTTCACAGTCTTCATTTCACACTTCACACTTCACAGTGCACAGTTCACAGTCCACAGTTCACAGTCCACAGTTCACTGTTCACAAATCACAGTTCACAGTTCACAGTTCACAGTCCACAGATCACAGTTCACAGTCTTCATTTCACACTTCACAGTTCGCAGTTCACAGTTCACAGATCACAGTTCACAGTTCACAGTTCACAGTTCACTGTTCACAGTTTACAGTTCTCAGTTTACAGTTCTCAGTTCACAGTTGACAGTTGACAGTTCACAGTTCACACCTCACAGTTCACAGTTCACAGTTCACAGTTCACTGTTCACAAATCACAGTTCACAGTTCACAGTTCACAGTCCACAGATCACAGTTCACAGTCTTCATTTCACACTTCACAGTTCGCAGTTCACAGTTCACAGATCACAGTTCACAGTTCACAGTTCACAGTTCACTGTTCACAGTTTACAGTTCTCAGTTTACAGTTCTCAGTTCACAGTTGACAGTTGACAGTTCACAGTTCACACTTCACAGTTCACAGTTCACAGTCCACAGTTCACTGTTCACAGATCATAGTTCACAGTTCACAGTTCACAGTTCACAGTTCACAGTTCACAGTTTACAGTTCTCAGTTTACAGTTCTCATTTCACAGTTGACAGTTCACAGTTCACAGTTCACACTTCACAGTTCACAGTTCACAGTTCACAGTCCACAGTTCACGATTCACAGTTCGCAGTTCACAGTTCACAGATCACAGTTCACAGATCACAGTTCACAGTTCACAGTTCACAGTTCACAGTTCACAGTTCACAGATCACACTTCACAGTTCACAGTTCACAGATCACAGTTCACAGATCACAGTTCACAGACTTTATTTCACAATTCAGTTTTCACAGTTCACAGTTCACAGTCCGCAGTTCACTGTTCACAGATCACAGTTCACAGTTCACAGTTCACAGTTCACAGTTCACAGTTCACAGTTCCAGTTCACAGTTCACAGTTCACAGTTCACAGTTCACAGTTCACAGTTCACAGTCCACTGTTCACAGTCTTCATTTCACAATTCACAGTTCGCAGTTCACAGTTCACAGTTCACAGTTCACAGTTCACAGTTCACAGTTCACTGTTCACTGTTCACAGTTTACAGTTCTCAGTTTACAGTTCTCAGTTTACAGTTCTCAGTTCACAGTTCACAGTTCACACTTCACAGTTCACAGTTCACAGTTCACAGTCCACAGTTCACTGTTCACAATTCACAGTTCACAGTTCACAGTTCACAGTTCACAGTTCACTGTTCACTGTTCACTGTTCACAGTTCACAGTTCACAGTTCACAGTCTTCATTTCACAATTCACAGTTCGCAGTTCACAGGTCACAGTTCACAGTTCACAGGTCACAGTTCACAGTTCACAGTCCACAGTTCACTGTTCACAGATCACAGTTCACAGTTCACAGTCTTCATTTCACACTTCACACTTCACAGTGCACAGTTCACAGTCCACAGTTCACAGTCCACAGTTCACTGTTCACAAATCACAGTTCACAGTTCACAGTTCACAGTCCACAGATCACAGTTCACAGTCTTCATTTCACACTTCACAGTTCGCAGTTCACAGTTCACAGATCACAGATCACAGTTCACAGTTCACAGTTCACAGTTCACAGTTCACTGTTCACAGTTCACTGTTCACAGATCATAGTTCACAGTTCACAGTTGACAGTTCAAAGTTCACAGTTCACAGTTCACAGTCTTCATTTCACAATTCACAGTTCGCAGTTCACAGTTCACAGATCACAGTTCACAGATCACAGTTCACAGTTCACAGTTCGGAGTTCACAGATCACACTTCAGAGTTCACAGTTCACAGTTCACAGATCACAGTTCACAGACTTTATTTCACAATTCAGTTTTCACAGTTCACAGTTCACAGTTCACAGTTCACAGTTCCAGTTCCAGTTCCAGTTCACAGTTCACAGTTCACAGTTCACAGTTCACACTTCACTGTTCACAGATCACAATTCTCAGTTCACAGTTCACAGTTCACAGTTCCCAGTTCGCAGGTCACAGTTCACATTTCACAGTTCACAGTTCACAGGTCACAGTTCACAGTTCACAGTTCACAGGTCACAGGTCACAGTTCACAGTTCACAGTTCACAGTCCACAGTTCACTGTTCACACATCACAGTTCACAGATCACAGTCTTCATTTCACACTTCACACTTCACAGTGCACAGTTCACAGTCCACAGTTCACTGTTCACAAATCACAGTTCACACTTCACAGTTCACAGTTCACAGTCCACAGATCACAGTTCACAGACTTTATTTCACACTTCACAGTTCGCAGTTCACAGTTCACAGTTCACAGTTCACAGTTCGCAGGTCACAGTTCACATTTCACAGTTCACTGTCTTCATTTCATACTTCACAGTTCGCAGTTCACAGTTCACAGGTCACAGTTCACAGCCCACTGTTCACAGTTCACAGATCACAGTTCACAGTTCACAGACTTTATTTCACAATTCAGTTTTCACAGTTCACAGTTCACAGTTCTCAGTTCACAGTTCACAGTTCACAGATCACAGTTCACAGTCTTCATTTCACACTTCAGTCTTCACAGGGCACAGTTCACAGTTCACAGTCTTCATTTCACAATTCACAGTTCGCAGTAGACAGTTCACAGATCACAGTTCACAGATCACAGTTCACAGTTCACAGTTCACAGTTCACAGTTCACAGGTCACAGTTCACAGTTCACAGTTCACAGTCCACAGTTCACTGTTCACAGATCACAGTTCACAGTTCACAGTCTTCATTTCACACTTCACACTTCACAGTGCACAGTTCACAGTCCACAGTTCACAGTCCACAGTTCACTGTTCACAAATCACAGTTCACAGTTCACAGTCCACAGATCACAGTTCACAGTCTTCATTTCACACTTCACAGTTCGCAGTTCACAGTTCACAGATCACAGTTCACAGTTCACAGTTCACAGTTCACTGTTCACAGTTTACAGTTCTCAGTTTACAGTTCTCAGTTCACAGTTGACAGTTGACAGTTCACAGTTCACACCTCACAGTTCACAGTTCACAGTCCACAGTTCACTGTTCACAGATCATAGTTCACAGTTCACAGTTCACAGTTCACAGTTCACAGTTCACAGTCCACAGATCACAGTTCACAGTCTTCATTTCACACTTCACAGTTCGCAGTTCACAGTTCACAGATCACAGTTCACAGTTCACAGTTCACAGTTCACTGTTCACAGTTTACAGTTCTCAGTTTACAGTTCTCAGTTCACAGTTGACAGTTGACAGTTGACAGTTGACAGTTCACAGTTCACACTTCACAGTTCACAGTTCACAGTCCACAGCTCACTGTTCACAGATCATAGTTCACAGTTCACAGTTCACAGTTCACAGTTCACAGTTTACAGTTCTCAGTTTACAGTTCTCAGTTCACAGTTGACAGTTCACAGTTCACAGTTCACACTTCACAGTTCACAGTTCACAGTTCACAGTCCACAGTTCACTGTTCACAGATCATAGTTCACAGTTCACAGTTCACAGTTCACAGTTCACAGTTCACAGTCTTCATTTCACAATTCACAGTTCGCAGTTCACAGTTCACAGATCACAGTTCACAGATCACAGTTCACAGTTCACAGTTCACAGTTCACAGTTCACAGTTCACAGATCACACTTCACAGTTCACAGTTCACAGATCACAGTTCACAGATCACAGTTCACAGACTTTATTTCACAATTCAGTTTTCACAGTTCACAGTTCACAGTCCGCAGTTCACTGTTCACAGATCATAGTTCACAGTTCACAGTTCACAGTTCACAGTTTACAGTTCACAGTTCACAGTTCCAGTTCACAGTTCACAGTTCACAGTTCACAGTTCACAGTTCACAGTTCACAGGTCACAGTTCACAGTTCACAGTTCACAGTCCACAGTTCACAGTTCACAGTTCACAGTTCACAGTCTTCATTTCACAATTCACAGTTCGCAGTTCACAGTTCACAGTTCACATTTCACAGTTCACAGTTCACTGTTCACAGTTTACAGTTCTCAGTTTACAGTTCTCAGTTCACAGTTGACAGTTCAGAGTTCACAGTTCACACTTCACAGTTCACAGTTCACAGTTCACAGTCCACAGTTCACTGTTCACAATTCACAGTTCACAGTTCACAGTTCACAGTTCACAGTTCACAGTTCACTGTTCACTGTTCACAGTTCACAGTTCACAGTTCACAGTCTTCATTTCACAATTCACAGTTCGCAGTTCACAGTTCACAGGTCACAGTTCACAGTTCACAGGTCACAGTTCACAGTTCACAGTCCACAGTTCACTGTTCACAGATCACAGTTCACAGTTCACAGTCTTCATTTCACACTTCACACTTCACAGTGCACAGTTCACAGTCCACAGTTCACAGTCCACAGTTCACTGTTCACAAATCACAGTTCACAGTTCACAGTTCACAGTCCACAGATCACAGTTCACAGTCTTCATTTCACACTTCACAGTTCGCAGTTCACAGTTCACAGATCACAGATCACAGTTCACAGTTCACAGTTCACAGTTCACTGTTCACAGTTCACTGTTCACAGATCATAGTTCACAGTTCACAGTTCACAGTTCACAGTTCACAGTTCACAGTTCACAGTTCACAGTCTTCATTTCACAATTCACAGTTCGCAGTTCACAGTTCACAGATCACAGTTCACAGATCACAGTTCACAGATCACAGTTCACAGTTCACAGTTCTCAGTTCACAGATCACACTTCAGAGTTCACAGATCACAGTTCACAGACTTTATTTCACAATTCAGTTTTCACAGTTCACAGTTCACAGTCCGCAGTTCACTGTTCACAGATCATAGTTCACAGTTCACAGTTCACAGTTCACAGTTCACAGTTCACAGTTCACAGTTCACTGTTCACAGTTCACTGTTCACAGATCATAGTTCACAGTTCACAGTTCACAGTTCACAGTTCACAGTTCACAGTTCACAGTTCACACTTCACAGTTCACAGTTCACAGTTCACAGTTCACAGTCCACAGTTCACTGTTCACAATTCACAGTTCACAGTTCACAGTTCACAGTTCACAGTTCACAGTCTTCATTTCACAATTCACAGTTCGCAGTTCACAGTTCACAGGTCACAGTTCACAGTTCACAGGTCACAGTTCACAGTTCACAGTCCACAGTTCACTGTTCACAGATCACAGTTCACAGTTCACAGTCTTCATTTCACACTTCACACTTCACAGTGCACAGTTCACAGTCCACAGTTCACAGTCCACTGTTCACAGATCACAGTTCACAGTTCACAGTCTTCATTTCACACTTCACACTTCACAGTGCACAGTTCACAGTCCACAGTTCACAGTCCACAGTTCACAGTCCACAGTTCACTGTTCACAAATCACAGTTCACAGTTCACAGTTCACAGTTCACAGTCCACAGATCACAGTTCACAGTCTTCATTTCACACTTCACAGTTCGCAGTTCACAGTTCACAGATCACAGATCACAGTTCACAGTTCACAGTTCACAGTTCACAGTTCACTGTTCACAGTTCACTGTTCACAGATCATAGTTCACAGTTCACAGTTCACAGTTCACAGTTCACAGTTCACAGTTCACAGTTCACAGTTCACAGTTCACAGTTCACAGTCTTCATTTCACTATTCACAGTTCGCAGTTCACAGTTCACAGATCACAGATCACAGTTCACAGATCACAGTTCACAGTTCACAGTTCACAGTTCACAGATCACACTTCAGAGTTCACAGTTCACTGTTCACAGATCACCGTTCACAGTCTTCATTTCACACTTCACACTTCACAGTGCACAGTTCACAGTCCACAGTTCACAGTCCACAGTTCACTGTTCACAAATCACAGTTCACAGTTCACAGTTCACAGTCCACAGATCACAGTTCACAGTCTTCATTTCACACTTCACAGTTCGCAGTTCACAGTTCACAGATCACAGTTCACAGTTCACAGTTCACAGTCCACAGTTCACTGTTCACAGATCATAGTTCACAGTTCACAGTTCACAGTTCACAGTTCACAGTTCACAGTTCACAGTTCACAGTTCACACTTCACAGTCTTCATTTCACAATTCACAGTTCGCAGTTCACAGTTCACAGATCACAGTTCACAGATCACAGTTCACAGTTCACAGTTCACAGTTCACAGTTCACAGTTCACAGTTCACAGATCACACTTCACAGTTCACAGTTCACAGATCACAGTTCACAGATCACAGTTCACAGACTTTATTTCACAATTCAGTTTTCACAGTTCACAGTTCACAGTCCGCAGTTCACGGTTCACAGATCATAGTTCACAGTTCACAGTTCACAGTTCACAGTTCACAGTTCCAGTTCACAGTTCACAGTTCACAGTTCACAGTTCACAGTCCACTGTTCACAGTCTTCATTTCACAATTCACAGTTCGCAGTTCACAGTTCACAGTTCACAGTTCACAGTTCACAGTTCACAGTTCACTGTTCACAGTTTACAGTTCTCAGTTTACAGTTCTCAGTTCACAGTTGACAGTTCACAGTTCACAGTTCACACTTCACAGTTCACAGTTCACAGTTCACAGTCCACAGTTCACTGTTCACAATTCACAGTTCACAGTTCACAGTTCACAGTTCACAGTTCACTGTTCACTGTTCACTGTTCACAGTTCACAGTTCACAGTTTACAGTCTTCATTTCACAATTCACAGTTCGCAGTTCACAGGTCACAGTTCACAGTTCACAGGTCACAGTTCACAGTTCACAGTCCACAGTTCACTGTTCACAGATCACAGTTCACAGTTCACAGTCTTCATTTCACACTTCACACTTCACAGTGCACAGTTCACAGTCCACAGTTCACAGTCCACAGTTCACTGTTCACAAATCACAGTTCACAGTTCACAGTTCACAGTCCACAGATCACAGTTCACAGTCTTCATTTCACACTTCACAGTTCGCAGTTCACAGTTCACAGATCACAGATCACAGTTCACAGTTCACAGTTCACAGTTCACAGTTCACTGTTCACAGTTCACTGTTCACAGATCATAGTTCACAGTTCACAGTTCACAGTTCACAGTTCACAGTTCACAGTCTTCATTTCACAATTCACAGTTCGCAGTTCACAGTTCACAGATCACAGTTCACAGATCACAGTTCACAGTTCACAGTTCAGAGTTCACAGATCACACTTCAGAGTTCACAGTTCACAGTTCACAGATCACAGTTCACAGACTTTATTTCACAATTCAGTTTTCACAGTTCACAGTTCACAGTTCACAGTTCCAGTTCCAGTTCCAGTTCACAGTTCACAGTTCACAGTTCCCAGTTCGCAGGTCACAGTTCACATTTCACAGTCCACAGTTCACTGTTCACAGATCACAGTTCACAGATCACAGTCTTCATTTCACACTTCACACTTCACAGTGCACAGTTCACAGTCCACAGTTCACTGTTCACAAATCACAGTTCACACTTCACAGTTCACAGTTCACAGTCCACAGATCACAGTTCACAGACTTTATTTCACACTTCACAGTTCGCAGTTCACAGTTCACAGTTCACAGTTCACAGTTCACAGTTCACAGTTCACAGTTCGCAGGTCACAGTTCACATTTCACAGTTCACTGTCTTCATTTCATACTTCACAGTTCGCAGTTCACAGTTCACAGGTCACAGTTCACAGCCCACTGTTCACAGTTCACAGATCACAGTTCACAGTTCACAGACTTTATTTCACAATTCAGTTTTCACAGTTCACAGTTCACAGTTCTCAGTTCACAGTTCACAGTTCACAGATCACAGTTCACAGTCTTCATTTCACACTTCAGTCTTCACAGGGCACAGTTCACAGTTCACAGTCTTCATTTCACAATTCACAGTTCGCAGTAGACAGTTCACAGATCACAGTTCACAGATCACAGTTCACAGTTCACAGTTCACAGTTCACAGTTCACAGGTCACAGTTCACAGTTCACAGTTCACAGTCCACAGTTCACTGTTCACAGATCACAGTTCACAGTTCACAGTCTTCATTTCACACTTCACACTTCACAGTGCACAGTTCACAGTCCACAGTTCACAGTCCACAGTTCACTGTTCACAAATCACAGTTCACAGTTCACAGTTCACAGTCCACAGATCACAGTTCACAGTCTTCATTTCACACTTCACAGTTCGCAGTTCACAGTTCACAGATCACAGTTCACAGTTCACAGTTCACAGTTCACTGTTCACAGTTTACAGTTCTCAGTTTACAGTTCTCAGTTCACAGTTGACAGTTGACAGTTCACAGTTCACACCTCACAGTTCACAGTTCACAGTCCACAGTTCACTGTTCACAGATCATAGTTCACAGTTCACAGTTCACAGTTCACAGTTCAGAGTTCACAGTCCACAGATCACAGTTCACAGTCTTCATTTCACACTTCACAGTTCGCAGTTCACAGTTCACAGATCACAGTTCACAGTTCACAGTTCACAGTTCACTGTTCACAGTTTACAGTTCTCAGTTTACAGTTCTCAGTTCACAGTTGACAGTTGACAGTTGACAGTTCACAGTTCACACTTCACAGTTCACAGTTCACAGTCCACAGTTCACTGTTCACAGATCATAGTTCACAGTTCACAGTTCACAGTTCACAGTTCACAGTTCACAGTTTACAGTTCTCAGTTTACAGTTCTCAGTTCACAGTTGACAGTTCACAGTTCACAGTTCACACTTCACAGTTCACAGTTCACAGTTCACAGTCCACAGTTCACTGTTCACAGATCATAGTTCACAGTTCACAGTTCACAGTTCACAGTTCACAGTCTTCATTTCACAATTCACAGTTCGCAGTTCACAGTTCACAGATCACAGTTCACAGATCACAGTTCACAGTTCACAGTTCACAGTTCACAGTTCACAGTTCACAGATCACACTTCACAGTTCACAGTTCACAGATCACAGTTCACAAATCACAGTTCACAGACTTTGTTTCACAATTCAGTTTTCACAGTTCACAGTTCACAGTCCGCAGTTCACTGTTCACAGATCATAGTTCACAGTTCACAGTTCGCAGTTCACAGTTTACAGTTCACAGTTCACAGTTCCAGTTCACAGTTCACAGTTCACAGTTCACAGTTCACAGTTCACAGTTCACAGGTCACAGTTCACAGTTCACAGTCCACAGTTCACAGTTCACAGTTCACAGTTCACAGTTCACAGTTCACACTTCACAGTTCACAGTTCACAGTTCACAGTCCACAGTTCACTGTTCACAATTCACAGTTCACAGTTCACAGTTCACAGTTCACTGTTCACTGTTCACAGTTCACAGTTCACAGTTCACAGTCTTCATTTCACAATTCACAGTTCGCAGTTCACAGTTCACAGGTCACAGTTCACAGTTCACAGGTCACAGTTCACAGTTCACAGTCCACAGTTCACTGTTCACAGATCACAGTTCACAGTTCACAGTCTTCATTTCACACTTCACACTTCACAGTGCACAGTTCACAGTCCACAGTTCACAGTCCACAGTTCACTGTTCACAAATCACAGTTCACAGTTCACAGTCCACAGATCACAGTTCACAGTCTTCATTTCACACTTCACAGTTCGCAGTTCACAGTTCACAGATCACAGATCACAGTTCACAGTTCACAGTTCACAGTTCACTGTTCACAGTTCACTGTTCACAGATCATAGTTCACAGTTCACAGTTCACAGTTCACAGTTCACAGTTCACAGTCTTCATTTCACAATTCAGAGTTCGCAGTTCACAGTTCACAGATCACAGTTCACAGTTCACTGTTCACAGTTTACAGTTCTCAGTTTACAGTTCTCAGTTCACAGTTCACAGTTCACAGTTCACAGTTCACAGTTCACACTTCACAGTTCACAGTTCACAGTTCACAGTCCACAGTTCACTGTTCACAATTCACAGTTCACAGTTCACAGTTCACAGTTCACAGTTCACTGTTCACTGTTCACAGTTCACAGTTCACAGTTCACAGTCTTCATTTCACAATTCACAGTTCGCAGTTCACAGTTCACAGGTCACAGTTCACAGCCCACTGTTCACAGTTCACAGATCACAGTTCACAGTTCACAGACTTTATTTCACAATTCAGTTTTCACAGTTCACAGTTCACAGTTCTCAGTTCACAGTTCACAGTTCACAGATCACAGTTCACAGTCTTCATTTCACACTTCAGTCTTCACAGGGCACAGTTCACAGTTCACAGTCTTCATTTCACAATTCACAGTTCGCAGTAGACAGTTCACAGATCACAGTTCACAGATCACAGTTCACAGTTCACAGTTCACAGTTCACAGTTCACAGGTCACAGTTCACAGTTCACAGTTCACAGTCCACAGTTCACTGTTCACAGATCACAGTTCACAGTTCACAGTCTTCATTTCACACTTCACACTTCACAGTGCACAGTTCACAGTCCACAGTTCACAGTCCACAGTTCACTGTTCACAAATCACAGTTCACAGTTCACAGTTCACAGTCCACAGATCACAGTTCACAGTCTTCATTTCACACTTCACAGTTCGCAGTTCACAGTTCACAGATCACAGTTCACAGTTCACAGTTCACAGTTCACTGTTCACAGTTTACAGTTCTCAGTTTACAGTTCTCAGTTCACAGTTGACAGTTGACAGTTCACAGTTCACACCTCACAGTTCACAGTTCACAGTCCACAGTTCACTGTTCACAGATCATAGTTCACAGTTCACAGTTCACAGTTCACAGTTCAGAGTTCACAGTCCACAGATCACAGTTCACAGTCTTCATTTCACACTTCACAGTTCGCAGTTCACAGTTCACAGATCACAGTTCACAGTTCACAGTTCACAGTTCACTGTTCACAGTTTACAGTTCTCAGTTTACAGTTCTCAGTTCACAGTTGACAGTTGACAGTTGACAGTTCACAGTTCACACTTCACAGTTCACAGTTCACAGTCCACAGTTCACTGTTCACAGATCATAGTTCACAGTTCACAGTTCACAGTTCACAGTTCACAGTTTACAGTTCTCAGTTTACAGTTCTCAGTTCACAGTTGACAGTTCACAGTTCACAGTTCACACTTCACAGTTCACAGTTCACAGTTCACAGTCCACAGTTCACTGTTCACAGATCATAGTTCACAGTTCACAGTTCACAGTTCACAGTTCACAGTCTTCATTTCACAATTCACAGTTCGCAGTTCACAGTTCACAGATCACAGTTCACAGATCACAGTTCACAGTTCACAGTTCACAGTTCACAGTTCACAGTTCACAGATCACACTTCACAGTTCACAGTTCACAGATCACAGTTCACAAATCACAGTTCACAGACTTTGTTTCACAATTCAGTTTTCACAGTTCACAGTTCACAGTCCGCAGTTCACTGTTCACAGATCATAGTTCACAGTTCACAGTTCGCAGTTCACAGTTTACAGTTCACAGTTCACAGTTCCAGTTCACAGTTCACAGTTCACAGTTCACAGTTCACAGTTCACAGGTCACAGTTCACAGTTCACAGTCCACAGTTCACAGTTCACAGTTCACAGTTCACAGTTCACAGTTCACAGTCTTCATTTCACAATTCACAGTTCGCAGTTCACAGTTCACAGTTCACAGTTCACAGTTCACAGTTCACTGTTCACAGTTTACAGTTCTCAGTTTACAGTTCTCAGTTCACAGTTCACAGTTCACAGTTCACAGTTCACAGTTCACAATTCACAGTTCACAGTTCACAGTTCACAGTCCACAGTTCACTGTTCACAATTCACAGTTCACAGTTCACAGTTCACAGTTCACAGTTCACTGTTCACTGTTCACAGTTCACAGTTCACAGTTCACAGTCTTCATTTCACAATTCACAGTTCGCAGTTCACAGTTCACAGGTCACAGTTCACAGTTCACAGGTCACAGTTCACAGTTCACAGTCCACAGTTCACTGTTCACAGATCACAGTTCACAGTTCACAGTCTTCATTTCACACTTCACACTTCACAGTGCACAGTTCACAGTCCACAGTTCACTGTTCACAAATCACAGTTCACAGTTCACAGTCCACAGATCACAGTTCACAGTCTTCATTTCACACTTCACAGTTCGCAGTTCACAGTTCACAGATCACAGATCACAGATCACAGTTCACAGTTCACAGTTCACAGTTCACTGTTCACAGTTCACTGTTCACAGATCATAGTTCACAGTTCACAGTTCACAGTTCACAGTTCACAGTTCACAGTCTTCATTTCACAATTCACAGTTCGCAGTTCACAGTTCACAGATCACAGTTCACAGATCACAGTTCACAGTTCACAGTTCACAGTTCACAGTTCACAGATCACACTTCAGAGTTCACAGTTCACTGTTCACAGATCACAGTTCACAGTCTTCATTTCACACTTCACACTTCACAGTGCACAGTTCACAGTCCACAGTTCACAGTCCACAGTTCACTGTTCACAAATCACAGTTCACAGTTCACAGTTCACAGTCCACAGATCACAGTTCACAGTCTTCATTTCACACTTCACAGTTCGCAGTTCACAGTTCACAGATCACAGTTCACAGTTCACAGTTCACAGTTCACTGTTCACAGTTTACAGTTCTCAGTTTACAGTTCTCAGTTCACAGTTGACAGTTGACAGTTCACAGTTCACAGTTCACAGTTCACACTTCACAGTTCACAGTTCGCAGTCCACAGTTCACTGTTCACAGATTATAGTTCACAGTTCACAGTTCACAGTTCACAGTTCACAGTTCACAGTTTACAGTTCTCAGTTTACAGTTCTCATTTCACAGTTGACAGTTCACAGTTGACAGTTCACACTTCACAGTTCACAGTTCACAGTTCACAGTCCACAGTTCACTGTTCACAGATCATAGTTCACAGTTCACAGTTCACAGTTCACAGTTCACAGTTCACAGTTCACAGTTCACAGTTCACAGTTCACAGTTCACAGTTCACAGTCTTCATTTCACAATTCACAGTTCGCAGTTCACAGTTCACAGATCACAGTTCACAGATCACAGTTCACAGTTCACAGTTCACAGTTCACAGTTCACAGTTCACAGATCACACTTCACAGTTCACAGTTCACAGATCACAGTTCACAGATCACAGTTCACAGACTTTATTTCACAATTCAGTTTTCACAGTTCACAGTTCACAGTCCGCAGTTCACTGTTCACAGATCATAGTTCACAGTTCACAGTTCACAGTTCACAGTTCACAGTTCACAGTTCCAGTTCACAGTTCACAGTTCACAGTTCACAGTTCACAGTTCACAGTCCACTGTTCACAGTCTTCATTTCACAATTCACAGTTCGCAGTTCACAGTTCACAGTTCACAGTTCACAGTTCACAGTTCACAGTTCACAGTTCACTGTTCACAGTTTACAGTTCTCAGTTTACAGTTCTCAGTTCACAGTTGACGGTTCACAGTTCACAGTTCACAGTTCACACTTCACAGTTCACAGTTCACAGTTCACAGTCCACAGTTCACTGTTCACAATTCACAGTTCACAGTTCACAGTTCACAGTTCACAGTTCACAGTTCACAGTTCACTGTTCACTGTTCACTGTTCACAGTTCACAGTTCACAGTTCACAGTCTTCATTTCACAATTCACAGTTCGCAGTTCACAGGTCACAGTTCACAGTTCACAGGTCACAGTTCACAGTTCACAGTCCACAGTTCACTGTTCACAGATCACAGTTCACAGTTCACAGACTTCATTTCACACTTCACAGTTCGCAGTTCACAGTTCACAGATCACAGATCACAGTTCACAGTTCACAGTTCACAGTTCACAGTTCACTGTTCACAGTTCACTGTTCACAGATCATAGTTCACAGTTCACAGTTCACAGTTCACAGTTCACAGTTCACAGTTCACAGTCTTCATTTCACAATTCACAGTTCGCAGTTCACAGTTCACAGATCACAGTTCACAGATCACAGTTCACAGTTCACAGTTCAGAGTTCACAGATCACACTTCAGAGTTCACAGTTCACAGTTCACAGATCACAGTTCACAGACTTTATTTCACAATTCAGTTTTCACAGTTCACAGTTCACAGTTCACAGTTCCAGTTCCAGTTCACAGTTCACAGTTCACAGTTCACAGTTCACAGTTCACAGTTCACAGTTCACACTTCACTGTTCACAGATCACAGTTCTCAGTTCACAGTTCACAGTTCACAGTTCCCAGTTCGCAGGTCACAGTTCACATTTCACAGTTCACAGTTCACAGGTCACAGTTCACAGTTCACAGGTCACAGGTCACAGTTCACAGTTCACAGTTCACAGTCCACAGTTCACTGTTCACAGATCACAGTTCACAGATCACAGTCTTCATTTCACACTTCACACTTCACAGTGCACAGTTCACAGTCCACAGTTCACTGTTCACAAATCACAGTTCACACTTCACAGTTCACAGTTCACAGTCCACAGATCACAGTTCACTGACTTTATTTCACACTTCACAGTTCGCAGTTCACAGTTCACAGTTCACAGTTCACAGTTCACATTTCGCAGGTCACAGTTCACATTTCACAGTTCACTGTATTCATTTCATACTTCACAGTTCGCAGTTCACAGTTCACAGGTCACAGTTCACAGCCCACTGTTCACAGTTCACAGATCACAGTTCACAGTTCACAGACTTTATTTCACAATTCAGTTTTCACAGTTCACAGTTCACAGTTCTCAGTTCACAGTTCACAGTTCACAGATCACAGTTCACAGTCTTCATTTCACACTTCAGTCTTCACAGGGCACAGTTCACAGTTCACAGTCTTCATTTCACAATTCACAGTTCGCAGTAGACAGTTCACAGATCACAGTTCACAGATCACAGTTCACAGTTCACAGTTCACAGTTCACAGTTCACAGTTCACAGTTCACAGGTCACAGTTCACAGTTCATAGTTCACAGTCCACAGTTCACTGTTCACAGATCACAGTTCACAGTTCACAGTCTTCATTTCACACTTCACACTTCACAGTGCACATTTCACAGTCCACAGTTCACAGTCCACAGTTCACTGTTCACAAATCACAGTTCACAGTCCACAGTTCACAGTTCACAGTTCACAGTTCACAGTTCACAGTCTTCATTTCACAATTCACAGTTCGCAGTTCACAGTTCACAGTTCACAGTTCACAGTTCACAGTTCACAGTTCACAGATCACACTTCACAGTTCACAGTTCACAGATCACAGTTCACAGATCACAGTTCACAGACTTTATTTCACAATTCAGTTTTCACAGTTCACAGTTCACAGTCCGCAGTTCACTGTTCACAGATCATAGTTCACAGTTCACAGTTCACAGTTCACAGTTTACAGTTCACAGTTTACAGTTCACAGTTCACAGTTCCAGTTCACAGTTCACAGTTCACAGTTCACAGTTCACAGTTCACAGTTCACAGGTCACAGTTCACAGTTCACAGTTCACAGTCCACAGTTCACAGTTCACAGTTCACAGTTCACAGTTCACAGTCTTCATTTCACAATTCACAGTTCGCAGTTCACAGTTCACAGTTCACAGTTCACAGTTCACAGTTCACAGTTCACAGTTCACTGTTCACAGTTTACAGTTCTCAGTTTACAGTTCTCAGTTCACAGTTGACAGTTCACAGTTCACAGTTCACACTTCACAGTTCACAGTTCACAGTTCACAGTCCACAGTTCACTGTTCACAATTCACAGTTCACAGTTCACAGTTCACAGTTCACAGTTCACAGTCTTCATTTCACAATTCACAGTTCGCAGTTCACAGTTCACAGGTCACAGTTCACAGTTCACAGGTCACAGTTCACAGTTCACAGTTCACAGTTCACAGTCCACAGTTCACTGTTCACAGATCACATTTCACAGTTCACAGTCTTCATTTCACACTTCACACTTCACAGTGCACAGTTCACAGTCCACAGTTCACAGTCCACAGTCCACAGTTCACTGTTCACAAGTCACAGTTCACAGTTCACAGTTCACAGTCCACAGATCACAGTTCACAGTCTTCATTTCACACTTCACAGTTCGCAGTTCACAGTTCACAGATCACAGATCACAGTTCACAGTTCACAGTTCACAGTTCACAGTACACTGTTCACAGTTCACTGTTCACAGATCATAGTTCACAGTTCACAGTTCACAGTTCACAGTTCACAGTTCACTGTTCACAGATCATAGTTCACAGTTCACAGTTCACAGTTCACAGTTCACAGTTCACAGTTCACAGTCTTCATTTCACAATTCACAGTTCGCAGTTCACAGTTCACAGATCACAGTTCACAGATCACAGTTCACAGTTCACAGTTCACAGTTCACAGATCACACTTCAGAGTTCACAGTTCACTGTTCACAGATCACAGTTCACAGGTCACAGTTCACAGTTCACAGGTCACAGGTCACAGTTCACAGTTCACTGTTCACAGATCACAGTTCACAGATCACAGTCTTCATTTCACACTTCACACTTCACACTTCACAGTGCACAGTTCACAGTCCACAGTTCACTGTTCACAAATCACAGTTCACACTTCACAGTTCACAGTTCACAGTCCATAGATCACAGTTCACAGTTCACAGACTTTATTTCACAATTCAGTTTTCACAGTTCACAGTTCACAGTCCGCAGTTCACTGTTCACAGATCATAGTTCACAGTTCACAGTTCACAGTTCACAGTTTACAGTTCACAGTTCACAGTTCCAGTTCACAGTTCGCAGTTCACAGTCCACAGTTCACAGTTCACAGTTCACAGTTCACAGTTCACAGTCTTCATTTCACAATTCACAGTTCGCAGTTCACAGTTCACAGTTCACAGTTCACAGTTCACAGTTCACAGTTCACAGTTCACAGATCACACTTCACAGTTCACAGTTCACAGATCACAGTTCACAGATCACAGTTCACAGACTTTATTTCACAATTCAGTTTTCACAGTTCACAGTTCACAGTCCGCAGTTCACTGTTCACAGATCATAGTTCACAGTTCACAGTTCACAGTTCACAGTTTACAGTTCACAGTTCACAGTTCCAGTTCACAGTTCACAGTTCACAGTTCACAGTTCACAGTTCACAGTTCACAGGTCACAGTTCACAGTTCACAGTTCACAGTCCACAGTTCACAGTTCACAGTTCACAGTTCACAGTTCACAGTCTTCATTTCACAATTCACAGTTCGCAGTTCACAGTTCACAGTTCACAGTTCACAGTTCACAGTTCACAGTTCACAGTTCACAGTTCACTGTTCACAGTTTACAGTTCTCAGTTTACAGTTCTCAGTTCACAGTTGACAGTTCACAGTTCACAGTTCACACTTCACAGTTCACAGTTCACAGTTCACAGTCCACAGTTCACTGTTCACAATTCACAGTTCACAGTTCACAGTTCACAGTTCACAGTCTTCATTTCACAATTCACAGTTCGCAGTTCACAGTTCACAGGTCACAGTTCACAGTTCACAGGTCACAGTTCACAGTTCACAGTTCACAGTCCACAGTTCACTGTTCACAGATCACATTTCACAGTTCACAGTCTTCATTTCACACTTCACACTTCACAGTGCACAGTTCACAGTCCACAGTTCACAGTCCACAGTCCACAGTTCACTGTTCACAAATCACAGTTCACAGTTCACAGTTCACAGTCCACAGATCACAGTTCACAGTCTTCATTTCACACTTCACAGTTCGCAGTTCACAGTTCACAGATCACAGATCACAGTTCACAGTTCACAGTTCACAGTTCACAGTTCACTGTTCACAGTTCACTGTTCACAGATCATAGTTCACAGTTCACAGTTCACAGTTCACAGTTCACAGTTCACTGTTCACAGATCATAGTTCACAGTTCACAGTTCACAGTTCACAGTTCACAGTTCACAGTTCACAGTTCACAGTTCACAGTCTTCATTTCACAATTCACAGTTCGCAGTTCACAGTTCACAGATCACAGTTCACAGATCACAGTTCACAGTTCACAGTTCACAGTTCACAGATCACACTTCAGAGTTCACAGTTCACTGTTCACAGATCACAGTTCACAGGTCACAGTTCACAGTTCACAGGTCACAGGTCACAGTTCACAGTTCACTGTTCACAGATCACAGTTCACAGATCACAGTCTTCATTTCACACTTCACACTTCACACTTCACAGTGCACAGTTCACAGTCCACAGTTCACTGTTCACAAATCACAGTTCACACTTCACAGTTCACAGTTCACAGTCCACAGATCACAGTTCACAGACTTTATTTCACACTTCACAGTTCGCAGTTCACAGTTCACAGTTCACAGTTCACAGTTCGCAGGTCACAGTTCACATTTCACAGTTCACTGTCTTCATTTCATACTTCACAGTTCGCAGTTCACAGTTCACAGGTCACAGTTCACAGCCCACTGTTCACAGTTCACAGATCACAGTTCACAGTTCACAGACTTTATTTCACAATTCAGTTTTCACAGTTCACAGTTCACAGTTCACAGTTCTCAGTTCACAGTTCACAGTTCACAGATCACAGTTCACAGTCTTCATTTCACACTTCAGTCTTCACAGGGCACAGTTCACAGTTCACAGTCTTCATTTCACAATTCACAGTTCGCAGTAGACAGTTCACAGATCACAGTTCACAGATCACAGTTCACAGTTCACAGTTCACAGTTCACAGTTCACAGGTCACAGTTCACAGTTCACAGTTCACAGTCCACAGTTCACTGTTCACAGATCACAGTTCACAGTTCACAGTATTCATTTCACACTTCACACTTCACAGTGCACAGTTCACAGTCCACAGTTCACAGTCCACAGTTCACTGTTCACAAATCACAGTTCACAGTTCACAGTTCACAGTCCACAGTTCACTGTTCACAGATCATAGTTCACAGTTCACAGTTCACAGTTCACAGTTCACAGTTCACAGTTTACAGTTCTCAGTTTACAGTTCTCATTTCACAGTTGACAGTTCACAGTTCACAGTTCACACTTCACAGTTCACAGTTCACAGTTCACAGTCCACAGTTCACTGTTCACAGATCATAGTTCACAGTTCACAGTTCACAGTTCACAGTTCACAGTTCACAGTTCACAGTTCACAGTTCACAGTTCACAGTCTTCATTTCACAATTCACAGTTCGCAGTTCACAGTTCACAGATCACAGTTCGCAGTGCACAGTTCACAGATCACAGTTCACAGATCACAGTTCACAGTTCACAGTTCACAGTTCACAGTTCACAGTTCACAGATCACACTTCACAGTTCACAGTTCACAGATCACAGTTCACAGATCACAGTTCACAGACTTTATTTCACAATTCAGTTTTCACAGTTCACAGTTCACAGTCCGCAGTTCACTGTTCACAGATCATAGTTCACAGTTCACAGTTCACAGTTCACAGTTCCAGTTCACAGTTCACAGTTCACAGTTCACAGTTCACAGTCCACTGTTCACAGTCTTCATTTCACAATTCACAGTTCGCAGTTCACAGTTCACAGTTCACAGTTCACAGTTCACAGTTCACTGTTCACAGTTTACAGTTCTCAGTTTACAGTTCTCAGTTTACAGTTCTCAGTTCACAGTTGACAGTTCACAGTTCACAGTTCACACTTCACAGTTCACAGTTCACAGTTCACAGTCCACAGTTCACTGTTCACAATTCACAGTTCACAGTTCACAGTTCACAGTTCACAGTTCACTGTTCACTGTTCACTGTTCACAGTTCACAGTTCACAGTTCACAGTCTTCATTTCACAATTCACAGTTCGCAGTTCACAGGTCACAGTTCACTGTTCACAGATCACAGTTCACAGTTCACAGTCTTCATTTCACACTTCACACTTCACAGTGCACAGTTCACAGTCCACAGTTCACAGTCTTCATTTCACAATTCACAGTTCGCAGTTCACAGTTCACAGATCACAGTTCACAGATCACAGTTCACAGTTCACAGTTCAGAGTTCAGAGATCACAATTCAGTGTTCACAGTTCACAGTTCACAGATCACAGTTCACAGACTTTATTTCACAATTCAGTTTTCACAGTTCACAGTTCACAGTTCACAGTCTTCATTTCACAATTCACAGTTCGCAGTTCACAGGTCACAGTTCACAGTTCACAGGTCACAGTTCACAGTTCACAGTCCACAGTCCACAGTTCACTGTTCACAGATCACAGTTCACAGTTCACAGTCTTCATTTCACACTTCACACTTCACAGTGCACAGTTCACAGTCCACAGTTCACAGTCTTCATTTCACAATTCACAGTTCGCAGTTCACAGTTCACAGATCACAGTTCACAGATCACAGTTCACAGTTCACAGTTCAGAGTTCACAGATCACACTTCAGTGTTCACAGTTCACAGTTCACAGATCACAGTTCACAGACTTTATTTCACAATTCAGTTTTCACAGTTCACAGTTCACAGTTCACAGTTCACAGTTCCAGTTCCAGTTCACAGTTCACAGTTCACAGTTCACAGTTCACAGTTCACAGTTCACACTTCACTGTTCACAGATCACAGTTCTCAGTTCACAGTTCACAGTTCACAGTTCCCAGTTCGCAGGTCACAGTTCACATTTCACAGTTCACAGTTCACAGGTCACAGTTCACAGTTCACAGGTCACAGGTCACAGTTCACAGTTCACAGTTCACAGTCCACAGTTCACTGTTCACAGATCACAGTTCACAGATCACAGTCTTCATTTCACACTTCACACTTCACAGTGCACAGTTCACAGTCCACAGTTCACTGTTCACAAATCACAGTTCACACTTCACAGTTCACAGTTCACAGTCCACAGATCACAGTTCACAGACTTTATTTCACACTTCACAGTTCGCAGTTCACAGTTCACAGTTCACAGTTCACAGTTCGCAGGTCACAGTTCACATTTCACAGTTCACTGTCTTTATTTCATACTTCACAGTTCGCAGTTCACAGTTCACAGGTCACAGTTCACAGCCCACTGTTCACAGTTCACAGGTCACAGTTCACAGTTCACAGACTTTATTTCACAATTCAGTTTTCACAGTTCACAGTTCACAGTTCTCAGTTCACAGTTCACAGTTCACAGATCACAGTTCACAGTCTTCATTTCACACTTCAGTCTTCACAGGGCACAGTTCACAGTTCACAGTCTTCATTTCACAATTCACAGTTCGCAGTAGACAGTTCACAGATCACAGTTCACAGATCACAGTTCACAGTTCACAGTTCACAGTTCACAGTTCACAGGTCACAGTTCACAGTTCACAGTTCACAGTCCACAGTTCACTGTTCACAGATCACAGTTCACAGTTCACAGTATTCATTTCACACTTCACACTTCACAGTGCACAGTTCACAGTCCACAGTTCACAGTCCACAGTTCACAGTCCACAGTTCACTGTTCACAAATCACAGTTCACAGTTCACAGTTCACAGTCCACAGATCACAGTTCACAGTCTTCATTTCACACTTCACAGTTCGCAGTTCACAGTTCACAGATCACAGTTCACAGTTCACAGTTCACAGTTCACTGTTCACAGTTTACAGTTCTCAGTTTACAGTTCTCAGTTCACAGTTGACAGTTGACAGTTCACAGTTCACACCTCACAGTTCACAGTTCACAGTCCACAGTTCACTGTTCACAGATCATAGTTCACAGTTCACAGTTCACAGTTCACAGTTCACAGTTCACAGTCCACAGATCACAGTTCACAGTCTTCATTTCACACTTCACAGTTCGCAGTTCACAGTTCACAGATCACAGTTCACAGTTCACAGTTCACAGTTCACTGTTCACAGTTTACAGTTCTCAGTTTACAGTTCTCAGTTCACAGTTGACAGTTGACAGTTGACAGTTCACAGTTCACACTTCACAGTTCACAGTTCACAGTCCACAGTTCACTGTTCACAGATCATAGTTCACAGTTCACAGTTCACAGTTCACAGTTCACAGTTCACAGTTCACAGTCCACAGTTCACTGTTCACAGATCATAGTTCACAGTTCACAGTTCACAGTTCACAGTTCACAGTCTTCATTTCACAAATCACAGTTCGCAGTTCACAGTTCACAGATCACAGTTCACAGATCACAGTTCACAGTTCACAGTTCACAGTTCACAGTTCACAGATCACACTTCACAGTTCACAGTTCACAGATCACAGTTCACAGATCACAGTTCACAGACTTTATTTCACAATTCAGTTTTCACAGTTCACAGTTCACAGTCCGCAGTTCACTGTTCACAGATCATAGTTCACAGTTCACAGTTCACAGATCACAGTTTACAGTTCACAGTTCACAGTTCCAGTTCACAGTTCACAGTTCACAGTTCACAGTTCACAGTTCACAGTTCACAGGTCACAGTTCACAGTTCACAGTTCACAGTCCACAGTTCACAGTTCACAGTTCACAGTTCACAGTTCACAGTCTTCATTTCACAATTCACAGTTCGCAGTTCACAGTTCACAGTTCACAGTTCACAGTTCACTGTTCACAGTTTACAGTTCTCAGTTTACAGTTCTCAGTTCACAGTTGACAGTTCACAGTTCACAGTTCACACTTCACAGTTCACAGTTCACAGTTCACAGTTCACAGTCCACAGTTCACTGTTCACAATTCACAGTTCACAGTTCACAGTTCACAGTTCACAGTTCACAGTTCACAGTCCACAGATCACAGTTCACAGTCTTCATTTCACACTTCACAGTTCGCAGTTCACAGTTCACAGATCACAGATCACAGTTCACAGTTCACAGTTCACAGTTCACTGTTCACAGTTCACTGTTCACAGATCATAGTTCACAGTTCACAGTTCACAGTTCACAGTTCACAGTTCACAGTCTTCATTTCACAATTCACAGTTCGCAGTTCACAGTTCACAGATCACAGTTCACAGATCACAGTTCACAGTTCACAGTTCACAGTTCACAGTTCACAGATCACACTTCAGAGTTCACAGTTCACTGTTCACAGATCACAGTTCACAGTCTTAATTTCACACTTCACACTTCACAGTGCACAGTTCACAGTCCACAGTTCACAGTCCACAGTTCACTGTTCACAAATCACAGTTCACAGTTCACAGTTCACAGTCCACAGATCACAGTTCACAGTCTTCATTTCACACTTCACAGTTCGCAGTTCACAGTTCACAGATCACAGTTCACAGTTCACAGTTCACAGTTCACAGTTCACAGTTCACTGTTCACAGTTTACAGTTCTCAGTTTACAGTTCTCAGTTCACAGTTGACAGTTGACAGTTCACAGTTCACACTTCACAGTTCACAGTTCACAGTCCACAGTTCACTGTTCACAGATCATAGTTCACAGTTCACAGTTCACAGTTCACAGTTCACAGTTCACAGTTCACAGTTTACAGTTCTCAGTTTACAGTTCTCATTTCACAGTTGACAGTTCACAGTTCACAGTTCACACTTCACAGTTCACAGTTCACAGTTCACAGTCCACAGTTCACTGTTCACAGATCATAGTTCACAGTTCACAGTTCACAGTTCACAGTTCACAGTTCACAGTTCACAGTTCACAGTTCACAGTCTTCATTTCACAATTCACAGTTCGCAGTTCACAGTTCACAGATTACAGTTCACAGATCACAGTTCACAGTTCACAGTTCACAGTTCACAGATCACACTTCACAGTTCACAGTTCACAGATCACAGTTCACAGATCACAGTTCACAGACTTTATTTCACAATTCAGTTTTCACAGTTCACAGTTCACAGTCCGCAGTTCACTGTTCACAGATCATAGTTCACAGTTCACAGTTCACAGTTCACAGTTCACAGTTCACAGTTCACAGTTCCAGTTCACAGTTCACAGTTCACAGTTCACAGTTCACAGTTCACAGTCCACTGTTCACAGTCTTCATTTCACAATTCACAGTTCGCAGTTCACAGTTCACAGTTCACAGTTCACAGTTCACAGTTCACAGTTCACAGTTCACTGTTCACAGTTTACAGTTCTCAGTTTACAGTTCTCAGTTCACAGTTGACAGTTCACAGTTCACAGTTCACACTTCACAGTTCACAGTTCACAGTTCACAGTTCACAGTCCACAGTTCACTGTTCACAATTCACAGTTCACAGTTGACAGTTCACAGTTCACAGTTCACTGTTCACTGTTCACTGTTCACAGTTCACAGTTCACAGTTCACAGTCTTCATTTCACAATTCACAGTTCGCAGTTCACAGGTCACAGTTCACAGTTCACAGGTCACAGTTCACAGTTCACAGTCCACAGTTCACTGTTCACAGATCACAGTTCACAGTTCACAGTCTTCATTTCACACTTCACAGTTCGCAGTTCACAGTTCACAGATCACAGTTCACAGTTCACAGTTCACAGTTCACTGTTCACAGTTTACAGTTCTCAGTTTACAGTTCTCAGTTCACAGTTGACAGTTGACAGTTGACAGTTCACAGTTCACACTTCACAGTTCACAGTTCACAGTCCACAGTTCACTGTTCACAGATCATAGTTCACAGTTCACAGTTCACAGTTCACAGTTCACAGTTCACAGTCCACAGTTCACTGTTCACAGATCATAGTTCACAGTTCACAGTTCACAGTTCACAGTTCACAGTTCACAGTCTTCATTTCACAATTCACAGTTCGCAGTTCACAGTTCACAGTTCACAGATCACAGTTCACAGATCACAGTTTACAGTTCTCAGTTCACAGTTGACAGTTCACAGTTCACAGTTCACACTTCACAGTTCACAGTTCACAGTTCACAGTCCACAGTTCACTGTTCACAATTCACAGTTCACAGTTCACAGTTCACAGTTCACAGTTCACAGTTCACAGTCCACAGATCACAGTTCACAGTCTTCATTTCACACTTCACAGTTCGCAGTTCACAGTTCACAGATCACAGATCACAGTTCACAGTTCACAGTTCACAGTTCACTGTTCACAGTTCACTGTTCACAGATCATAGTTCACAGTTCACAGTTCACAGTTCACAGTTCACAGTTCACAGTTCACAGTCTTCATTTCACAATTCACAGTTCGCAGTTCACAGTTCACAGATCACAGTTCACAGATCACAGTTCACAGTTCACAGTTCACAGTTCACAGTTCACAGATCACACTTCAGAGTTCACAGTTCACTGTTCACAGATCACAGTTCACAGTCTTAATTTCACACTTCACACTTCACAGTGCACAGTTCACAGTCCACAGTTCACAGTCCACAGTTCACTGTTCACAAATCACAGTTCACAGTTCACAGTTCACAGTCCACAGATCACAGTTCACAGTCTTCATTTCACACTTCACAGTTCGCAGTTAGCAGTTCACAGTTCACAGATCACAGTTCACAGTTCACAGTTCACTGTTCACAGTTTACAGTTCTCAGTTTACAGTTGACAGTTCACAGTTCACAGTTCACACTTCACAGTTCACAGTTCACAGTTCACAGTCCACAGTTCACTGTTCACAATTCACAGTTCACAGTTGACAGTTCACAGTTCACAGTTCACTGTTCACTGTTCACTGTTCACAGTTCACAGTTCACAGTTCACAGTCTTCATTTCACAATTCACAGTTCGCAGTTCACAGGTCACAGTTCACAGTTCACAGGTCACAGTTCACAGTTCACAGTTCACAGTCCACAGTTCACTGTTCACAGATCACAGTTCACAGTTCACAGTCTTCATTTCACACTTCACAGTTCGCAGTTCACAGTTCACAGATCACAGTTCACAGTTCACAGTTCACAGTTCACTGTTCACAGTTTACAGTTCTCAGTTTACAGTTCTCAGTTCACAGTTGACAGTTGACAGTTGACAGTTCACAGTTCACACTTCACAGTTCACAGTTCACAGTCCACAGTTCACTGTTCACAGATCATAGTTCACAGTTCACAGTTCACAGTTCACAGTTCACAGTTCACAGTCCACAGTTCACTGTTCACAGATCATAGTTCACAGTTCACAGTTCACAGTTCACAGTTCACAGTTCACAGTTCACAGTCTTCATTTCACAATTCACAGTTCGCAGTTCACAGTTCACAGATCACAGTTTACAGTTCTCAGTTCACAGTTGACAGTTCACAGTTCACAGTTCACACTTCACAGTTCACAGTTCACAGTTCACAGTCCACAGTTCACTGTTCACAATTCACAGTTCACAGTTCACAGTTCACAGTTCACAGTTCACAGTTCACAGTTCACAGTCCACAGATCACAGTTCACAGTCTTCATTTCACACTTCACAGTTCGCAGTTCACAGTTCACAGATCACAGATCACAGTTCACAGTTCACAGTTCACTGTTCACAGTTCACTGTTCACAGATCATAGTTCACAGTTCACAGTTCACAGTTCACAGTTCACAGATCACAGTTCACAGATCACAGTTCACAGTTCACAGTTCACAGTTCACAGATCACACTTCAGAGTTCACAGTTCACTGTTCACAGATCACAGTTCACAGTCTTAATTTCACACTTCACACTTCACAGTGCACAGTTCACAGTCCACAGTTCACAGTCCACAGTTCACTGTTCACAAATCACAGTTCACAGTTCACAGTTCACAGTTCACAGTCCACAGATCACAGTTCACAGTCTTCATTTCACACTTCACAGTTCGCAGTTCGCAGTTCACAGTTCACAGATCACAGTTCACAGTTCACAGTTCACTGTTCACAGTTTACAGTTCTCAGTTTACAGTTCTCAGTACACAGTTGACAGTTGACAGTTCACAGTTCACACTTCACAGTTCACAGTTCACAGTCCACAGTTCACTGTTCACAGATCATAGTTCACAGTTCACAGTTCACAGTTCACAGTTCACAGTTCACAGTTCACAGTTCACAGTTTACAGTTCTCAGTTTACAGTTCTCATTTCACAGTTGACAGTTCACAGTTCACAGTTCACACTTCACAGTTCACAGTTCACAGTTCACAGTCCACAGTTCACTGTTCACAGATCATAGTTCACAGTTCACAGTTCACAGTTCACAGTTCACAGTTCACAGTTCACAGTTCACAGTTCACAGTTCACAGTCTTCATTTCACAATTCACAGTTCGCAGTTCACTGTTCACAAATCACAGTTCACAGTTCACAGTTCACAGTTCACAGTTCACAGTTCACAGTCTTCATTTCACACTTCACAGTTCGCAGTTCACAGTTCACAGATCACAGTTCACAGTTCACAGTTCACTGTTCACTGTTCACAGTTTACAGTTCTCAGTTTACAGTTCTCAGTTCACAGTTGACAGTTGACAGTTCACAGTTCACACTTCACAGTTCACAGTTCACAGTCCACAGTTCACTGTTCACAGATCATAGTTCACAGTTCACAGTTCACAGTTCACAGTTCACAGTTCACAGTTCACAGTTTACAGTTCTCAGTTTACAGTTCTCATTTCACAGTTGACAGTTCACAGTTGACAGTTCACAGTTCACAGTTCACACTTCACAGTTGACAGTTCACAGTTCACAGTCCACAGTTCACTGTTCACAGATCATAGTTCACAGTTCACAGTTCACAGTTCACAGTTCACAGTTCACAGTTCACAGTTCACAGTTCACAGTTCACAGTCTTCATTTCACAATTCACAGTTCGCAGTTCACAGTTCACAGATTACAGTTCACAGATCACAGTTCACAGTTCACAGTTCACAGTTCACAGTTCACAGATCACACTTCACAGTTCACAGTTCACAGATCACAGTTCACAGATCACAGTTCACAGACTTTATTTCACAATTCAGTTTTCACAGTTCACAGTTCACAGTTCACAGTCCGCAGTTCACTGTTCACAGATCATAGTTCACAGTTCACAGTTCACAGTTCACTGTTCACAGTCTTCATTTCACAATTCACAGTTCGCAGTTCACAGTTCACAGTTCACAGTTCACAGTTCACAGTTCACAGTTCACAGTTCACTGTTCACAGTTTACAGTTCTCAGTTTACAGTTCTCAGTTCACAGTTGACAGTTCACAGTTCACAGTTCACACTTCACAGTTCACAGTTCACAGTTCACAGTCCACAGTTCACTGTTCACAATTCACAGTTGACAGTTGACAGTTGACAGTTCACAGTTCACAGTTCACTGTTCACTGTTCACTGTTCACAGTTCACAGTTCACAGTTCACAGTCTTCATTTCACAATTCACAGTTCGCAGTTCACAGGTCACAGTTCACAGTTCACAGGTCACAGTTCACAGTTCACAGTCCACAGTTCACTGTTCACAGATCACAGTTCACAGTTCACAGTCTTCATTTCACACTTCACAGTTCGCAGTTCACAGTTCACAGATCACAGTTCACAGTTCACAGTTCACAGTTCACTGTTCACAGTTTACAGTTCTCAGTTTACAGTTCTCAGTTCACAGTTGACAGTTGACAGTTGACAGTTCACAGTTCACACTTCACAGTTCACAGTTCACAGTCCACAGTTCACTGTTCACAGATCATAGTTCACAGTTCACAGTTCACAGTTCACAGTTCACAGTTCACAGTCCACAGTTCTCTGTTCACAGATCATAGTTCACAGTTCACAGTTCACAGTTCACAGTTCACAGTTCACAGTCTTCATTTCACAATTCACAGTTCGCAGTTCACAGTTCACAGATCACAGTTCACAGATCACAGTTTACAGTTCTCAGTTCACAGTTGACAGTTCACAGTTCACAGTTCACACTTCACAGTTCACAGTTCACAGTTCACAGTCCACAGTTCACTGTTCACAATTCACAGTTCACAGTTCACAGTTCACAGTTCACAGTTCACAGTTCACAGTCCACAGATCACAGTTCACAGTCTTCATTTCACACTTCACAGTTCGCAGTTCACAGTTCACAGATCACAGATCACAGTTCACAGTTCACAGTTCACAGTTCACTGTTCACAGTTCACTGTTCACAGATCATAGTTCACAGTTCACAGTTCACAGTTCACAGTTCACAGTTCACAGTTCACAGTCTTCATTTCACAATTCACAGTTCGCAGTTCACAGTTCACAGATCACAGTTCACAGATCACAGTTCACAGTTCACAGTTCACAGTTCACAGATCACACTTCAGAGTTCACAGTTCACTGTTCACAGATCACAGTTCACAGTCTTAATTTCACACTTCACACTTCACAGTGCACAGTTCACAGTCCACAGTTCACAGTCCACAGTTCACTGTTCACAAATCACAGTTCACAGTTCACAGTTCACAGTCCACAGATCACAGTTCACAGTCTTCATTTCACACTTCACAGTTCGCAGTTCGCAGTTCACAGTTCACAGATCACAGTTCACAGTTCACAGTTCACTGTTCACAGTTCACAGTTCACAGTTCACAGTTCACAGTTTACAGTTCTCAGTTTACAGTTCTCATTTCACAGTTGACAGTTCACAGTTCACAGTTCACACTTCACAGTTCACAGTTCACAGTTCACAGTCCACAGTTCACTGTTCACAGATCATAGTTCACAGTTCACAGTTCACAGTTCACAGTTCACAGTTCACAGTTCACAGTTCACAGTTCACAGTCTTCATTTCACAATTCACAGTTCGCAGTTCACTGTTCACAAATCACAGTTCACAGTTCACAGTTCACAGTTCACAGTTCACAGTTCACAGTCTTCATTTCACACTTCACAGTTCGCAGTTCACAGTCACAGATCACAGATCACAGTTCACAGTTCACAGTTCACAGTTCACAGTTCACTGTTCACAGTTCACTGTTCACAGATCATAGTTCACAGTTCACAGTTCACAGTTCACAGTTCACAGTTCACTGTTCACAGATCATAGTTCACAGTTCACAGTTCACAGTTCACAGTTCACAGTTCACAGTCTTCATTTCACAATTCACAGTTCGCAGTTCACAGTTCACAGATCACAGTTCACAGATCACAGTTCACAGTTCACAGTTCACAGTTCACAGATCACACTTCAGAGTTCACAGTTCACTGTTCACAGATCACAGTTCACAGGTCACAGTTCACAGTTCACAGGTCACAGGTCACAGTTCACAGTTCACTGTTCACAGATCACAGTTCACAGATCACAGTCTTCATTTCACACTTCACACTTCACACTTCACAGTGCACAGTTCACAGTCCACAGTTCACTGTTCACAAATCACAGTTCACACTTCACAGTTCACAGTTCACAGTCCACAGATCACAGTTCACAGACTTTATTTCACACTTCACAGTTCGCAGTTCACAGTTCACAGTTCACAGTTCACAGTTCGCAGGTCACAGTTCACATTTCACAGTTCACTGTCTTCATTTCATACTTCACAGTTCGCAGTTCACAGTTCACAGGTCACAGTTCACAGCCCACTGTTCACAGTTCACAGATCACAGTTCACAGTTCACAGACTTTATTTCACAATTCAGTTTTCACAGTTCACAGTTCACAGTTCTCAGTTCACAGTTCACAGTTCACAGATCACAGTTCACAGTCTTCATTTCACACTTCAGTCTTCACAGGGCACAGTTCACAGTTCACAGTCTTCATTTCACAATTCACAGTTCGCAGTAGACAGTTCACAGATCACAGTTCACAGATCACAGTTCACAGTTCACAGTTCACAGTTCACAGTTCACAGTTCACAGGTCACAGTTCACAGTTCACAGTCCACAGTTCACTGTTCACAGATCACAGTTCACAGTTCACAGTCTTCATTTCACACTTCACAGTTCACAGTCCACAGTTCACAGTCCACAGTTCACTGTTCACAAATCACAGTTCACAGTTCACAGTTCACAGTCCACAGTTCACTGTTCACAGATCATAGTTCACAGTTCACAGTTCACAGTTCACAGTTCACAGTTCACAGTTCACAGTTTACAGTTCTCAGTTTACAGTTCTCATTTCACAGTTGACAGTTCACAGTTCACAGTTCACACTTCACAGTTCACAGTTCACAGTTCACAGTCCACAGTTCACTGTTCACAGATCATAGTTCACAGTTCACAGTTCACAGTTCACAGTTCACAGTTCACAGTTCACAGTTCACAGTTCACAGTCTTCATTTCACAATTCACAGTTCGCAGTTCACAGTTCACAGATCACAGTTCGCAGTTCACAGTTCACAGATCACAGTTCACAGATCACAGTTCACAGTTCACAGTTCACAGTTCACAGTTCACAGTTCACAGATCACACTTCACAGTTCACAGTTCACAGATCACAGTTCACAGATCACAGTTCACAGACTTTATTTCACAATTCAGTTTTCACAGTTCACAGTTCACAGTCCGCAGTTCACTGTTCACAGATCATAGTTCACAGTTCACAGTTCACAGTTCACAGTTCACAGTTCACAGTTCCAGTTCACAGTTCACAGTTCACAGTTCACAGTTCACAGTTCACAGTCCACTGTTCACAGTCTTCATTTCACAATTCACAGTTCGCAGTTCACAGTTCACAGTTCACAGTTCACAGTTCACAGTTCACTGTTCACAGTTTACAGTTCTCAGTTTACAGTTCTCAGTTCACAGTTGACAGTTCACAGTTCACAGTTCACACTTCACAGTTCACAGTTCACAGTTCACAGTCCACAGTTCACTGTTCACAATTCACAGTTCACAGTTCACAGTTCACAGTTCACAGTTCACTGTTCACTGTTCACTGTTCACAGTTCACAGTTCACAGTTCACAGTCTTCATTTCACAATTCACAGTTCGCAGTTCACAGGTCACAGTTCACAGTTCACAGGTCACAGTTCACAGTTCACAGTCCACAGTTCACTGTTCACAGATCACAGTTCACAGTTCACAGTCTTCATTTCACACTTCACACTTCACAGTGCACAGTTCACAGTCCACAGTTCACAGTCTTCATTTCACAATTCACAGTTCGCAGTTCACAGTTCACAGATCACAGTTCACAGATCACAGTTCACAGTTCACAGTTCAGAGTTCACAGATCACACTTCAGTGTTCAGAGTTCACAGTTCACAGATCACAGTTCACAGACTTTATTTCACAATTCAGTTTTCACAGTTCACAGTTCACAGTTCACAGTTCACAGTTCCAGTTCCAGTTCACAGTTCACAGTTCACAGTTCACAGTTCGCAGTTCACACTTCACTGTTCACAGATCACAGTTCTCAGTTCACAGTTCACAGTTCACAGTTCCCAGTTCGCAGGTCACAGTTCACATTTCACAGTTCACAGTTCACAGGTCACAGTTCACAGTTCACAGGTCACAGGTCACAGTTCACAGTTCACAGTTCACAGTCCACAGTTCACTGTTCACAGATCACAGTTCACAGATCACAGTCTTCATTTCACACTTCACACTTCACAGTGCACAGTTCACAGTCCACAGTTCACTGTTCACAAATCACAGTTCACACTTCACAGTTCACAGTTCACAGTCCACAGATCACAGTTCACAGACTTTATTTCACACTTCACAGTTCGCAGTTCACAGTTCACAGTTCACAGTTCACAGTTCGCAGGTCACAGTTCACATTTCACAGTTCACTGTCTTTATTTCATACTTCACAGTTCGCAGTTCACAGTTCACAGGTCACAGTTCACAGCCCACTGTTCACAGTTCACAGATCACAGTTCACAGTTCACAGACTTTATTTCACAATTCAGTTTTCACAGTTCACAGTTCACAGTTCTCAGTTCACAGTTCACAGTTCACAGATCACAGTTCACAGTCTTCATTTCACACTTCAGTCTTCACAGGGCACAGTTCACAGTTCACAGTCTTCATTTCACAATTCACAGTTCGCAGTAGACAGTTCACAGATCACAGTTCACAGATCACAGTTCACAGTTCACAGTTCACAGTTCACAGTTCACAGGTCACAGTTCACAGTTCACAGTTCACAGTCCACAGTTCACTGTTCACAGATCACAGTTCACAGTTCACAGTATTCATTTCACACTTCACACTTCACAGTGCACAGTTCACAGTCCACAGTTCACAGTCCACAGTTCACAGTCCACAGTTCACTGTTCACAAATCACAGTTCACAGTTCACAGTTCACAGTCCACAGATCACAGTTCACAGTCTTCATTTCACACTTCACAGTTCGCAGTTCACAGTTCACAGATCACAGTTCACAGTTCACAGTTCACAGTTCACTGTTCACAGTTTACAGTTCCCAGTTTACAGTTCTCAGTTCACAGTTGACAGTTGACAGTTCACAGTTCACACCTCACAGTTCACAGTTCACAGTCCACAGTTCACTGTTCACAGATCATAGTTCACAGTTCACAGTTCACAGTTCACAGTTCACAGTTCACAGTCCACAGATCACAGTTCACAGTCTTCATTTCACACTTCACAGTTCGCAGTTCACAGTTCACAGTTCACAGATCACAGTTCACAGTTCACAGTTCACAGTTCACTGTTCACAGTTTACAGTTCTCAGTTTACAGTTCTCAGTTCACAGTTGACAGTTGACAGTTGACAGTTCACAGTTCACACTTCACAGTTCACAGTTCACAGTTCACAGTTCACAGTTCACAGTTCACAGTCTTCATTTCACAATTCACAGTTCGCAGTTCACAGTTCACAGATCACAGTTCACAGATCACAGTTCACAGTTCACAGTTCACAGTTCACAGATCACACTTCAGAGTTCACAGTTCACTGTTCACAGATCACAGTTCACAGTCTTAATTTCACACTTCACACTTCACAGTGCACAGTTCACAGTCCACAGTTCACAGTCCACAGTTCACTGTTCACAAATCACAGTTCACAGTTCACAGTTCACAGTCCACAGATCACAGTTCACAGTCTTCATTTCACACTTCACAGTTCGCAGTTCGCAGTTCACAGTTCACAGATCACAGTTCACAGTTCACAGTTCACAGTTCACTGTTCACAGTTTACAGTTCTCAGTTTACAGTTCTCAGTACACAGTTGACAGTTGACAGTTCACAGTTCACACTTCACAGTTCACAGTTCACAGTCCACAGTTCACTGTTCACAGATCATAGTTCACAGTTCACAGTTCACAGTTCACAGTTCACAGTTCACAGTTCACAGTTCACAGTTTACAGTTCTCAGTTTACAGTTCTCATTTCACAGTTGACAGTTCACAGTTCACAGTTCACACTTCACAGTTCACAGTTCACAGTTCACAGTCCACAGTTCACTGTTCACAGATCATAGTTCACAGTTCACAGTTCACAGTTCACAGTTCACAGTTCACAGTTCACAGTTCACAGTTCACAGTCTTCATTTCACAATTCACAGTTCGCAGTTCACTGTTCACAAATCACAGTTCACAGTTCACAGTTCACAGTTCACAGTTCACAGTTCACAGTCTTCATTTCACACTTCACAGTTCGCAGTTCACAGTCACAGATCACAGATCACAGTTCACAGTTCACAGTTCACAGTTCACAGTTCACTGTTCACAGTTCACTGTTCACAGATCATAGTTCACAGTTCACAGTTCACAGTTCACAGTTCACAGTTCACAGTTCACTGTTCACAGATCATAGTTCACAGTTCACAGTTCACAGTTCACAGTTCACAGTTCACAGTTCACAGTCTTCATTTCACAATTCACAGTTCGCAGTTCACAGTTCACAGATCACAGTTCACAGATCACAGTTCACAGTTCACAGTTCACAGTTCACAGATCACACTTCAGAGTTCACAGTTCACTGTTCACAGATCACAGTTCACAGGTCACAGTTCACAGTTCACAGGTCACAGGTCACAGTTCACAGTTCACTGTTCACAGATCACAGTTCACAGATCACAGTCTTCATTTCACACTTCACACTTCACACTTCACAGTGCACAGTTCACAGTCCACAGTTCACTGTTCACAAATCACAGTTCACACTTCACAGTTCACAGTTCACAGTCCACAGATCACAGTTCACAGACTTTATTTCACACTTCACAGTTCGCAGTTCACAGTTCACAGTTCACAGTTCACAGTTCGCAGGTCACAGTTCACATTTCACAGTTCACTGTCTTCATTTCATACTTCACAGTTCGCAGTTCACAGTTCACAGATCACAGTTCACAGTTCACAGACTTTATTTCACAATTCAGTTTTCACAGTTCACAGTTCACAGTTCTCAGTTCACAGTTCACAGTTCACAGATCACAGTTCACAGTCTTCATTTCACACTTCAGTCTTCACAGGGCACAGTTCACAGTTCACAGTCTTCATTTCACAATTCACAGTTCGCAGTAGACAGTTCACAGATCACAGTTCACAGATCACAGTTCACAGTTCACAGTTCACAGTTCACAGTTCACAGTTCACAGGTCACAGTTCACAGTTCACAGTCCACAGTTCACTGTTCACAGATCACAGTTCACAGTTCACAGTCTTCATTTCACACTTCACAGTTCACAGTCCACAGTTCACAGTCCACAGTTCACTGTTCACAAATCACAGTTCACAGTTCACAGTTCACAGTCCACAGTTCACTGTTCACAGATCATAGTTCACAGTTCACAGTTCACAGTTCACAGTTCACAGTTCACAGTTTACAGTTCTCAGTTTACAGTTCTCATTTCACAGTTGACAGTTCACAGTTCACAGTTCACACTTCACAGTTCACAGTTCACAGTTCACAGTCCACAGTTCACTGTTCACAGATCATAGTTCACAGTTCACAGTTCACAGTTCACAGTTCACAGTTCACAGTTCACAGTTCACAGTTCACAGTCTTCATTTCACAATTCACAGTTCGCAGTTCACAGTTCACAGATCACAGTTCGCATTTCGCAGTTCACAGTTCACAGATCACAGTTCACAGATCACAGTTCACAGTTCACAGTTCACAGTTCACAGTTCACAGTTCACAGATCACACTTCACAGTTCACAGTTCACAGATCACAGTTCACAGATCACAGTTCACAGACTTTATTTCACAATTCAGTTTTCACAGTTCACAGTTCACAGTCCGCAGTTCACTGTTCACAGATCATAGTTCACAGTTCACAGTTCACAGTTCACAGTTCACAGTTCCAGTTCACAGTTCACAGTTCACAGTTCACAGTTCACAGTTCACAGTCCACTGTTCACAGTCTTCATTTCACAATTCACAGTTCGCAGTTCACAGTTCACAGTTCACAGTTCACAGTTCACAGTTCCAGTTCCAGTTCACAGTTCACAGTTCACAGTTCACAGTTCGCAGTTCACACTTCACTGTTCACAGATCACAGTTCTCAGTTCACAGTTCACAGTTCACAGTTCCCAGTTCGCAGGTCACAGTTCACATTTCACAGTTCACAGTTCACAGGTCACAGTTCACAGTTCACAGGTCACAGGTCACAGTTCACAGTTCACAGTTCACAGTCCACAGTTCACTGTTCACAGATCACAGTTCACAGATCACAGTCTTCATTTCACACTTCACACTTCACAGTGCACAGTTCACAGTCCACAGTTCACTGTTCACAAATCACAGTTCACACTTCACAGTTCACAGTTCACAGTCCACAGATCACAGTTCACAGACTTTATTTCACACTTCACAGTTCGCAGTTCACAGTTCACAGTTCACAGTTCACAGTTCGCAGGTCACAGTTCACATTTCACAGTTCACTGTCTTTATTTCATACTTCACAGTTCGCAGTTCACAGTTCACAGGTCACAGTTCACAGCCCACTGTTCACAGTTCACAGATCACAGTTCACAGTTCACAGACTTTATTTCACAATTCAGTTTTCACAGTTCACAGTTCACAGTTCTCAGTTCACAGTTCACAGTTCACAGATCACAGTTCACAGTCTTCATTTCACACTTCAGTCTTCACAGGGCACAGTTCACAGTTCACAGTCTTCATTTCACAATTCACAGTTCGCAGTAGACAGTTCACAGATCACAGTTCACAGATCACAGTTCACAGTTCACAGTTCACAGTTCACAGTTCACAGGTCACAGTTCACAGTTCACAGTTCACAGTCCACAGTTCACTGTTCACAGATCACAGTTCACAGTTCACAGTATTCATTTCACACTTCACACTTCGCAGTGCACAGTTCACAGTCCACAGTTCACAGTCCACAGTTCACAGTCCACAGTTCACTGTTCACAAATCACAGTTCACAGTTCACAGTTCACAGTCCACAGATCACAGTTCACAGTCTTCATTTCACACTTCACAGTTCGCAGTTCACAGTTCACAGATCACAGTTCACAGTTCACAGTTCACAGTTCACTGTTCACAGTTCACAGATCACAGTTCACAGTTCACAGTTCACAGTTCACTGTTCACAGTTTACAGTTCTCAGTTTACAGTTCTCAGTTCACAGTTGACAGTTGACAGTTGACAGTTCACAGTTCACACTTCACAGTTCACAGTTCACAGTTCACAGTTCACAGTTCACAGTTCACAGTCTTCATTTCACAATTCACAGTTCGCAGTTCACAGTTCACAGATCACAGTTCACAGATCACAGTTCACAGTTCACAGTTCACAGTTCACAGATCACACTTCAGAGTTCACAGTTCACTGTTCACAGATCACAGTTCACAGTCTTAATTTCACACTTCACACTTCACAGTGCACAGTTCACAGTCCACAGTTCACAGTCCACAGTTCACTGTTCACAAATCACAGTTCACAGTTCACAGTTCACAGTCCACAGATCACAGTTCACAGTCTTCATTTCACACTTCACAGTTCGCAGTTCGCAGTTCACAGTTCACAGATCACAGTTCACAGTTCACAGTTCACAGTTCACAGTTCACAGTCCACAGTTCACTGTTCACAGATCATAGTTCACAGTTCACAGTTCACAGTTCACAGTTCACAGTTCACAGTTCACAGTTCACAGTTCACAGTCTTCATTTCACAATTCACAGTTCGCAGTTCACTGTTCACAAATCACAGTTCACAGTTCACAGTTCACAGTTCACAGTTCACAGTTCACAGTCTTCATTTCACACTTCACAGTTCGCAGTTCACAGTCACAGATCACAGATCACAGTTCACAGTTCACAGTTCACAGTTCACAGTTCACTGTTCACAGTTCACTGTTCACAGATCATAGTTCACAGTTCACAGTTCACAGTTCACAGTTCACAGTTCACTGTTCACAGATCATAGTTCACAGTTCACAGTTCACAGTTCACAGTTCACAGTTCACAGTTCACAGTCTTCATTTCACAATTCACAGTTCGCAGTTCACAGTTCACAGATCACAGTTCACAGATCACAGTTCACAGTTCACAGTTCACAGTTCACAGATCACACTTCAGAGTTCACAGTTCACTGTTCACAGATCACAGTTCACAGGTCACAGTTCACAGTTCACAGGTCACAGGTCACAGTTCACAGTTCACTGTTCACAGATCACAGTTCACAGATCACAGTCTTCATTTCACACTTCACACTTCACACTTCACAGTGCACAGTTCACAGTCCACAGTTCACTGTTCACAAATCACAGTTCACACTTCACAGTTCACAGTTCACAGTCCACAGATCACAGTTCACAGACTTTATTTCACACTTCACAGTTCGCAGTTCACAGTTCACAGTTCACAGTTCACAGTTCGCAGGTCACAGTTCACATTTCACAGTTCACTGTCTTCATTTCATACTTCACAGTTCGCAGTTCACAGTTCACAGGTCACAGTTCACAGCCCACTGTTCACAGTTCACAGATCACAGTTCACAGTTCACAGACTTTATTTCACAATTCAGTTTTCACAGTTCACAGTTCACAGTTCTCAGTTCACAGTTCACAGTTCACAGATCACAGTTCACAGTCTTCATTTCACACTTCAGTCTTCACAGGGCACAGTTCACAGTTCACAGTCTTCATTTCACAATTCACAGTTCGCAGTAGACAGTTCACAGATCACAGTTCACAGATCACAGTTCACAGTTCACAGTTCACAGTTCACAGTTCACAGTTCACAGGTCACAGTTCACAGTTCACAGTCCACAGTTCACTGTTCACAGATCACAGTTCACAGTTCACAGTCTTCATTTCACACTTCACAGTTCACAGTCCACAGTTCACAGTCCACAGTTCACTGTTCACAAATCACAGTTCACAGTTCACAGTTCACAGTCCACAGTTCACTGTTCACAGATCATAGTTCACAGTTCACAGTTCACAGTTCACAGTTCACAGTTCACAGTTTACAGTTCTCAGTTTACAGTTCTCATTTCACAGTTGACAGTTCACAGTTCACAGTTCACACTTCACAGTTCACAGTTCACAGTTCACAGTCCACAGTTCACTGTTCACAGATCATAGTTCACAGTTCACAGTTCACAGTTCACAGTTCACAGTTCACAGTTCACAGTTCACAGTTCACAGTTCACAGTCTTCATTTCACAATTCACAGTTCGCAGTTCACAGTTCACAGATCACAGTTCGCAGTTCACAGTTCACAGATCACAGTTCACAGATCACAGTTCACAGTTCACAGTTCACAGTTCACAGTTCACAGTTCACAGATCACACTTCACAGTTCACAGTTCACAGATCACAGTTCACAGATCACAGTTCACAGACTTTATTTCACAATTCAGTTTTCACAGTTCACAGTTCACAGTCCGCAGTTCACTGTTCACAGATCATAGTTCACAGTTCACAGTTCACAGTTCACAGTTCACAGTTCCAGTTCACAGTTCACAGTTCACAGTTCACAGTTCACAGTTCACAGTCCACTGTTCACAGTCTTCATTTCACAATTCACAGTTCGCAGTTCACAGTTCACAGTTCACAGTTCACAGTTCACAGTTCACTGTTCACAGTTTACAGTTCTCAGTTTACAGTTCTCAGTTCACAGTTGACAGTTCACAGTTCACAGTTCACACTTCACAGTTCACAGTTCACAGTTCACAGTCCACAGTTCACTGTTCACAATTCACAGTTCACAGTTCACAGTTCACAGTTCACAGTTCACTGTTCACTGTTCACTGTTCACAGTTCACAGTTCACAGTTCACAGTCTTCATTTCACAATTCACAGTTCGCAGTTCACAGGTCACAGTTCACAGTTCACAGGTCACAGTTCACAGTTCACAGTCCACAGTTCACTGTTCACAGATCACAGTTCACAGTTCACAGTCTTCATTTCACACTTCACACTTCACAGTGCACAGTTCACAGTCCACAGTTCACAGTCTTCATTTCACAATTCACAGTTCGCAGTTCACAGTTCACAGATCACAGTTCACAGATCACAGTTCACAGTTCAGAGTTCACAGATCACACTTCAGTGTTCAGAGTTCACAGTTCACAGATCACAGTTCACAGACTTTATTTCACAATTCAGTTTTCACAGTTCACAGTTCACAGTTCACAGTTCACAGTTCACAGTTCACAGTTCACAGTTCACAGTTCCAGTTCCAGTTCACAGTTCACAGTTCACAGTTCACAGTTCGCAGTTCACACTTCACTGTTCACAGATCACAGTTCTCAGTTCACAGTTCACAGTTCACAGTTCCCAGTTCGCAGGTCACAGTTCACATTTCACAGTTCACAGTTCACAGGTCACAGTTCACAGTTCACAGGTCACAGGTCACAGTTCACAGTTCACAGTTCACAGTCCACAGTTCACTGTTCACAGATCACAGTTCACAGATCACAGTCTTCATTTCACACTTCACACTTCACAGTGCACAGTTCACAGTCCACAGTTCACTGTTCACAAATCACAGTTCACACTTCACAGTTCACAGTTCACAGTCCACAGATCACAGTTCACAGACTTTATTTCACACTTCACAGTTCGCAGTTCACAGTTCACAGTTCACAGTTCACAGTTCGCAGGTCACAGTTCACATTTCACAGTTCACTGTCTTTATTTCATACTTCACAGTTCGCAGTTCACAGTTCACAGGTCACAGTTCACAGCCCACTGTTCACAGTTCACAGATCACAGTTCACAGTTCACAGACTTTATTTCACAATTCAGTTTTCACAGTTCACAGTTCACAGTTCTCAGTTCACAGTTCACAGTTCACAGATCACAGTTCACAGTCTTCATTTCACACTTCAGTCTTCACAGGGCACAGTTCACAGTTCACAGTCTTCATTTCACAATTCACAGTTCGCAGTAGACAGTTCACAGATCACAGTTCACAGATCACAGTTCACAGTTCACAGTTCACAGTTCACAGTTCACAGGTCACAGTTCACAGTTCACAGTTCACAGTCCACAGTTCACTGTTCACAGATCACAGTTCACAGTTCACAGTATTCATTTCACACTTCACACTTCACAGTGCACAGTTCACAGTCCACAGTTCACAGTCCACAGTTCACAGTCCACAGTTCACTGTTCACAAATCACAGTTCACAGTTCACAGTTCACAGTTCACAGTCCACAGATCACAGTTCACAGTCTTCATTTCACACTTCACAGTTCGCAGTTCACAGTTCACAGATCACAGTTCACAGTTCACAGTTCACAGTTCACTGTTCACAGTTTACAGTTCTCAGTTTACAGTTCTCAGTTCACAGTTGACAGTTGACAGTTCACAGTTCACACCTCACAGTTCACAGTTCACAGTCCACAGTTCACTGTTCACAGATCATAGTTCACAGTTCACAGTTCACAGTTCACAGTTCACAGTTCACAGTCCACAGATCACAGTTCACAGTCTTCATTTCACACTTCACAGTTCGCAGTTCACAGTTCACAGATCACAGTTCACAGTTCACAGTTCACAGTTCACTGTTCACAGTTTACAGTTCTCAGTTTACAGTTCTCAGTTCACAGTTGACAGTTGACAGTTGACAGTTCACAGTTCACACTTCACAGTTCACAGTTCACAGTCCACAGTTCACTGTTCACAGATCATAGTTCACAGTTCACAGTTCACAGTTCACAGTTCACAGTTCACAGTTCACAGTCCACAGTTCACTGTTCACAGATCATAGTTCACAGTTCACAGTTCACAGTTCACAGTTCACAGTCTTCATTTCACAAATCACAGTTCGCAGTTCACAGTTCACAGATCACAGTTCACAGATCACAGTTCACAGTTCACAGTTCACAGTTCACAGTTCACAGATCACACTTCACAGTTCACAGTTCACAGATCACAGTTCACAGATCACAGTTCACAGACTTTATTTCACAATTCAGTTTTCACAGTTCACAGTTCACAGTCCGCAGTTCACTGTTCACAGATCATAGTTCACAGTTCACAGTTCACAGATCACAGTTTACAGTTCACAGTTCACAGTTCCAGTTCACAGTTCACAGTTCACAGTTCACAGTTCACAGTTCACAGTTCACAGTTCACAGGTCACAGTTCACAGTTCACAGTTCACAGTCCACAGTTCACAGTTCACAGTTCACAGTTCACAGTTCACAGTCTTCATTTCACAATTCACAGTTCGCAGTTCACAGTTCACAGTTCACAGTTCACAGTTCACAGTTCACAGTTCACAGTTCACTGTTCACAGTTTACAGTTCTCAGTTTACAGTTCTCAGTTCACAGTTGACAGTTCACAGTTCACAGTTCACACTTCACAGTTCACAGTTCACAGTTCACAGTTCACAGTCCACAGTTCACTGTTCACAATTCACAGTTCACAGTTCACAGTTCACAGTTCACAGTTCACAGTTCACAGTCCACAGATCACAGTTCACAGTCTTCATTTCACACTTCACAGTTCGCAGTTCACAGTTCACAGATCACAGATCACAGTTCACAGTTCACAGTTCACAGTTCACTGTTCACAGTTCACTGTTCACAGATCATAGTTCACAGTTCACAGTTCACAGTTCACAGTTCACAGTTCACAGTTCACAGTCTTCATTTCACAATTCACAGTTCGCAGTTCACAGTTCACAGATCACAGTTCACAGATCACAGTTCACAGTTCACAGTTCACAGTTCACAGATCACACTTCAGAGTTCACAGTTCACTGTTCACAGATCACAGTTCACAGTCTTAATTTCACACTTCACACTTCACAGTGCACAGTTCACAGTCCACAGTTCACAGTCCACAGTTCACTGTTCACAAATCACAGTTCACAGTTCACAGTTCACAGTCCACAGATCACAGTTCACAGTCTTCATTTCACACTTCACAGTTCGCAGTTCGCAGTTCACAGTTCACAGATCACAGTTCACAGTTCACAGTTCACTGTTCACAGTTTACAGTTCTCAGTTTACAGTTCTCAGTACACAGTTGACAGTTGACAGTTCACAGTTCACACTTCACAGTTCACAGTTCACAGTCCACAGTTCACTGTTCACAGATCATAGTTCACAGTTCACAGTTCACAGTTCACAGTTCACAGTTCACAGTTCACAGTTTACAGTTCTCAGTTTACAGTTCTCATTTCACAGTTGACAGTTCACAGTTCACAGTTCACACTTCACAGTTCACAGTTCACAGTTCACAGTCCACAGTTCACTGTTCACAGATCATAGTTCACAGTTCACAGTTCACAGTTCACAGTTCACAGTTCACAGTTCACAGTTCACAGTCTTCATTTCACAATTCACAGTTCGCAGTTCACTGTTCACAAATCACAGTTCACAGTTCACAGTTCACAGTTCACAGTTCACAGTTCACAGTCTTCATTTCACACTTCACAGTTCGCAGTTCACAGTTCACAGATCACAGATCACAGTTCACAGTTCACAGTTCACAGTTCACAGTTCACAGTTCACTGTTCACAGTTCACTGTTCACAGATCATAGTTCACAGTTCACAGTTCACAGTTCACAGTTCACAGTTCACAGTTCACAGTTCACTGTTCACAGATCATAGTTCACAGTTCACAGTTCACAGTTCACAGTTCACAGTTCACAGTTCACAGTTCACAGTTCACAGTTCACAGATCACACTTCACAGTTCACAGTTCACAGATCACAGTTCACAGATCACAGTTCACAGACTTTATTTCACAATTCAGTTTTCACAGTTCACAGTTCACAGTCCGCAGTTCACTGTTCACAGATCATAGTTCACAGTTCACAGTTCACAGATCACAGTTTACAGTTCACAGTTCACAGTTCCAGTTCACAGTTCACAGTTCACAGTTCACAGTTCACAGTTCACAGTTCACAGGTCACAGTTCACAGTTCACAGTTCACAGTCCACAGTTCACAGTTCACAGTTCACAGTTCACAGTTCACAGTCTTCATTTCACAATTCACAGTTCGCAGTTCACAGTTCACAGTTCACAGTTCACAGTTCACAGTTCACAGTTCACAGTTCACTGTTCACAGTTTACAGTTCTCAGTTTACAGTTCTCAGTTCACAGTTGACAGTTCACAGTTCACAGTTCACACTTCACAGTTCACAGTTCACAGTTCACAGTCCACAGTTCACTGTTCACAATTCACAGTTCACAGTTCACAGTTCACAGTTCACAGTTCACAGTTCACAGTCCACAGATCACAGTTCACAGTCTTCATTTCACACTTCACAGTTCGCAGTTCACAGTTCACAGATCACAGATCACAGTTCACAGTTCACAGTTCACAGTTCACTGTTCACAGTTCACTGTTCACAGATCATAGTTCACAGTTCACAGTTCACAGTTCACAGTTCACAGTTCACAGTTCACAGTCTTCATTTCACAATTCACAGTTCGCAGTTCACAGTTCACAGATCACAGTTCACAGATCACAGTTCACAGTTCACAGTTCACAGTTCACAGATCACACTTCAGAGTTCACAGTTCACTGTTCACAGATCACAGTTCACAGTCTTAATTTCACACTTCACACTTCACAGTGCACAGTTCACAGTCCACAGTTCACAGTCCACAGTTCACTGTTCACAAATCACAGTTCACAGTTCACAGTTCACAGTCCACAGATCACAGTTCACAGTCTTCATTTCACACTTCACAGTTCGCAGTTCGCAGTTCACAGTTCACAGGTCACAGGTCACAGTTCACAGTTCACTGTTCACAGATCACAGTTCACAGATCACAGTCTTCATTTCACACTTCACACTTCACACTTCACAGTGCACAGTTCACAGTCCACAGTTCACTGTTCACAAATCACAGTTCACACTTCACAGTTCACAGTTCACAGTCCACAGATCACAGTTCACAGACTTTATTTCACACTTCACAGTTCGCAGTTCACAGTTCACAGTTCACAGTTCACAGTTCGCAGGTCACAGTTCACATTTCACAGTTCACTGTCTTCATTTCATACTTCACAGTTCGCAGTTCACAGTTCACAGGTCACAGTTCACAGCCCACTGTTCACAGTTCACAGATCACAGTTCACAGTTCACAGACTTTATTTCACAATTCAGTTTTCACAGTTCACAGTTCACAGTTCTCAGTTCACAGTTCACAGTTCACAGATCACAGTTCACAGTCTTCATTTCACACTTCAGTCTTCACAGGGCACAGTTCACAGTTCACAGTCTTCATTTCACAATTCACAGTTCGCAGTAGACAGTTCACAGATCACAGTTCACAGATCACAGTTCACAGTTCACAGTTCACAGTTCACAGTTCACAGTTCACAGGTCACAGTTCACAGTTCACAGTTCACAGTCCACAGTTCACTGTTCACAGATCACAGTTCACAGTTCACAGTCTTCATTTCACACTTCACACTTCACAGTGCACAGTTCACAGTCCACAGTTCACAGTCCACAGTTCACTGTTCACAAATCACAGTTCACAGTTCACAGTCCACAGATCATAGTTCACAGTTCACAGTTCACAGTTCACAGTTCACAGTTCACAGTTCACAGTTTACAGTTCTCAGTTTACAGTTCTCATTTCACAGTTGACAGTTCACAGTTCACAGTTCACACTTCACAGTTCACAGTTCACAGTTCACAGTCCACAGTTCACTGTTCACAGATCATAGTTCACAGTTCACAGTTCACAGTTCACAGTTCACAGTTCACAGTTCACAGTTCACAGTTCACAGTCTTCATTTCACAATTCACAGTTCGCAGTTCACAGTTCACAGATCACAGTTCGCAGTTCACAGTTCACAGATCACAGTTCACAGATCACAGTTCACAGTTCACAGTTCACAGTTCACAGTTCACAGTTCACAGATCACACTTCACAGTTCACAGTTCACAGATCACAGTTCACAGATCACAGTTCACAGACTTTATTTCACAATTCAGTTTTCACAGTTCACAGTTCACAGTCCGCAGTTCACTGTTCACAGATCATAGTTCACAGTTCACAGTTCACAGTTCACAGTTCACAGTTCCAGTTCACAGTTCACAGTTCACAGTTCACAGTTCACAGTTCACAGTCCACTGTTCACAGTCTTCATTTCACAATTCACAGTTCGCAGTTCACAGTTCACAGTTCACAGTTCACAGTTCACAGTTCACTGTTCACAGTTTACAGTTCTCAGTTTACAGTTCTCAGTTCACAGTTGACAGTTCACAGTTCACAGTTCACACTTCACAGTTCACAGTTCACAGTTCACAGTTCACAGTCCACAGTTCACTGTTCACAATTCACAGTTCACAGTTCACAGTTCACAGTTCACTGTTCACTGTTCACTGTTCACAGTCCACAGTTCACTGTTCACAGATCACAGTTCACAGTTCACAGTCTTCATTTCACACTTCACACTTCACAGTGCACAGTTCACAGTCCACAGTTCACAGTCCACAGTTCACTGTTCACAAATCACAGTTCACAGTTCACAGTTCACAGTCCACAGATCATAGTTCACAGTTCACAGTTCACAGTTCACAGTTCACAGTTCACAGTTCACAGTTCACAGTTCACAGTTTACAGTTCTCAGTTTACAGTTCTCATTTCACAGTTGACAGTTCACAGTTCACAGTTCACACTTCACAGTTCACAGTTCACAGTTCACAGTCCACAGTTCACTGTTCACAGATCATAGTTCACAGTTCACAGTTCACAGTTCACAGTTCACAGTTCACAGTTCACAGTTCACAGTTCACAGTTCACAGTCTTCATTTCACAATTCACAGTTCGCAGTTCACAGTTCACAGATCACAGTTCGCAGTTCACAGTTCACAGATCACAGTTCACAGATCACAGTTCACAGTTCACAGTTCACAGTTCACAGTTCACAGTTCACAGTTCACAGATCACACTTCACAGTTCACAGTTCACAGATCACAGTTCACAGATCACAGTTCACAGACTTTATTTCACAATTCAGTTTTCACAGTTCACAGTTCACAGTCCGCAGTTCACTGTTCACAGATCATAGTTCACAGTTCACAGTTCACAGTTCACAGTTCACAGTTCACAGTTCCAGTTCACAGTTCACAGTTCACAGTTCACAGTTCACAGTCCACTGTTCACAGTCTTCATTTCACAATTCACAGTTCGCAGTTCACAGTTCACAGTTCACAGTTCACAGTTCACAGTTCACTGTTCACAGTTTACAGTTCTCAGTTTACAGTTCTCAGTTCACAGTTGACAGTTCACAGTTCACAGTTCACACTTCACAGTTCACAGTTCACAGTTCACAGTCCACAGTTCACTGTTCACAATTCACAGTTCACAGTTCACAGTTCACAGTTCACAGTTCACTGTTCACTGTTCACTGTTCACAGTTCACAGTTCACAGTTCACAGTCTTCATTTCACAATTCACAGTTCGCAGTTCACAGGTCACAGTTCACAGTTCACAGGTCACAGTTCACAGTTCACAGTCCACAGTTCACTGTTCACAGATCACAGTTCACAGTTCACAGTCTTCATTTCACACTTCACACTTCACAGTGCACAGTTCACAGTCCACAGTTCACAGTCTTCATTTCATAATTCACAGTTCGCAGTTCACAGTTCACAGATCACAGTTCACAGATCACAGTTCACAGTTCACAGTTCAGAGTTCACAGATCACACTTCAGTGTTCACAGTTCACAGTTCACAGATCACAGTTCACAGACTTTATTTCACAATTCAGTTTTCACAGTTCACAGTTCACAGTTCACAGTTCACAGTTCCAGTTCCAGTTCACAGTTCACAGTTCACAGTTCACAGTTCACAGTTCGCAGTTCACACTTCACTGTTCACAGATCACAGTTCTCAGTTCACAGTTCACAGTTCACAGTTCCCAGTTCGCAGGTCACAGTTCACATTTCACAGTTCACAGTTCACAGGTCACAGTTCACAGTTCACAGGTCACAGGTCACAGTTCACAGTTCACAGTTCACAGTCCACAGTTCACTGTTCACAGATCACAGTTCACAGATCACAGTCTTCATTTCACACTTCATACTTCACAGTGCACAGTTCACAGTCCACAGTTCACTGTTCACAAATCACAGTTCACACTTCACAGTTCACAGTTCACAGTCCACAGATCACAGTTCACAGACTTTATTTCACACTTCACAGTTCGCAGTTCACAGTTCACAGTTCACAGTTCACAGTTCGCAGGTCACAGTTCACATTTCACAGTTCACTGTCTTTATTTCATACTTCACAGTTCGCAGTTCACAGTTCACAGGTCACAGTTCACAGCCCACTGTTCACAGTTCACAGATCACAGTTCACAGTTCACAGACTTTATTTCACAATTCAGTTTTCACAGTTCACAGTTCACAGTTCTCAGTTCACAGTTCACAGTTCACAGATCACAGTTCACAGTCTTCATTTCACACTTCAGTCTTCACAGGGCACAGTTCACAGTTCACAGTCTTCATTTCACAATTCACAGTTCGCAGTAGACAGTTCACAGATCACAGTTCACAGATCACAGTTCACAGTTCACAGTTCACAGTTCACAGTTCACAGGTCACAGTTCACAGTTCACAGTTCACAGTTCACAGTTCACAGATCACACTTCACAGTTCACAGTCCACAGATCACAGTTCACAGTCTTCATTTCACACTTCACAGTTCGCAGTTCACAGTTCACAGATCACAGTTCACAGTTCACAGTTCACAGTTCACTGTTCACAGTTTACAGTTCTCAGTTTACAGTTCTCAGTTCACAGTTGACAGTTCACAGTTGACAGTTCACAGTTCACACTTCACAGTTCACAGTTCACAGTCCACAGTTCACTGTTCACAGATCATAGTTCACAGTTCACAGTTCACAGTTCACAGTTCACAGTTCACAGTTCACAGTTCACAGTCCACAGTTCACTGTTCACAGATCATAGTTCACAGTTCACAGTTCACAGTTCACAGTTCACAGTTCACAGTCTTCATTTCACAAATCACAGTTCGCAGTTCACAGTTCACAGATCACAGTTCACAGATCACAGTTCACAGTTCACAGTTCACAGTTCACAGTTCACAGATCACACTTCACAGTTCACAGTTCACAGATCACAGTTCACAGATCACAGTTCACAGACTTTATTTCACAATTCAGTTTTCACAGTTCACAGTTCACAGTCCGCAGTTCACTGTTCACAGATCATAGTTCACAGTTCACAGTTCACAGATCACAGTTTACAGTTCACAGTTCACAGTTCCAGTTCACAGTTCACAGTTCACAGTTCACAGTTCACAGTCTTCATTTCACAATTCACAGTTCGCAGTTCACAGTTCACAGTTCACAGTTCACAGTTCACTGTTCACAGTTTACAGTTCTCAGTTTACAGTTCTCAGTTCACAGTTCACAGTTCACAGTTCACAGTTCACACTTCACAGTTCACAGTTCACAGTTCACAGTCCACAGTTCACTGTTCACAATTCACAGTTCACAGTTCACAGTTCACAGTTCACAGTTCACAGTTCACAGTCCACAGATCACAGTTCACAGTCTTCATTTCACACTTAACAGTTCGCAGTTCACAGTTCACAGATCACAGATCACAGTTCACAGTTCACAGTTCACAGTTCACTGTTCACAGTTCACTGTTCACAGATCATAGTTCACAGTTCACAGTTCACAGTTCACAGTTCACAGACTTTATTTCACAATTCAGTTTTCACAGTTCACAGTTCACAGTTCTCAGTTCACAGTTCACAGTTCACAGATCACAGTTCACAGTCTTCATTTCACACTTCAGTCTTCACAGGGCACAGTTCACAGTTCACAGTCTTCATTTCACAATTCACAGTTCGCAGTAGACAGTTCACAGATCACAGTTCACAGATCACAGTTCACAGTTCACAGTTCACAGTTCACAGTTCACAGGTCACAGTTCACAGTTCACAGTTCACAGTCCACAGTTCACTGTTCACAGATCACAGTTCACAGTTCACAGTATTCATTTCACACTTCACAGTGCACAGTTCACAGTCCACAGTTCACAGTCCACAGTTCACAGTCCACAGTTCACTGTTCACAAATCACAGTTCACAGTTCACAGTTCACAGTCCACAGATCACAGTTCACAGTCTTCATTTCACACTTCACAGTTCGCAGTTCACAGTTCACAGATCACAGTTCACAGTTCACAGTTCACAGTTCACTGTTCACAGTTTACAGTTCTCAGTTTACAGTTCTCAGTTCACAGTTGACAGTTGACAGTTCACAGTTCACACCTCACAGTTCACAGTTCACAGTCCACAGTTCACTGTTCACAGATCATAGTTCACAGTTCACAGTTCACAGTTCACAGTTCACAGTTCACAGTCCACAGATCACAGTTCACAGTCTTCATTTCACACTTCACAGTTCGCAGTTCACAGTTCACAGATCACAGTTCACAGTTCACAGTTCACAGTTCACTGTTCACAGTTTACAGTTCTCAGTTTACAGTTCTCAGTTCACAGTTGACAGTTGACAGTTGACAGTTCACAGTTCACACTTCACAGTTCACAGTTCACAGTCCACAGTTCACTGTTCACAGATCATAGTTCACAGTTCACAGTTCACAGTTCACAGTTCACAGTTCACAGTTCACAGTCCACAGTTCACTGTTCACAGATCATAGTTCACAGTTCACAGTTCACAGTTCACAGTTCACAGTTCACAGTCTTCATTTCACAAATCACAGTTCGCAGTTCACAGTTCACAGATCACAGTTCACAGATCACAGTTCACAGTTCACAGTTCACAGTTCACAGTTCACAGATCACACTTCACAGTTCACAGTTCACAGATCACAGTTCACAGATCACAGTTCACAGACTTTATTTCACAATTCAGTTTTCACAGTTCACAGTTCACAGTCCGCAGTTCACTGTTCACAGATCATAGTTCACAGTTCACAGTTCACAGATCACAGTTTACAGTTCACAGTTCACAGTTCCAGTTCACAGTTCACAGTTCACAGTTCACAGTTCACAGTCTTCATTTCACAATTCACAGTTCGCAGTTCACAGTTCACAGTTCACAGTTCACAGTTCACTGTTCACAGTTTACAGTTCTCAGTTTACAGTTCTCAGTTCACAGTTGACAGTTCACAGTTCACAGTTCACACTTCACAGTTCACAGTTCACAGTTCACAGTCCACAGTTCACTGTTCACAATTCACAGTTCACAGTTCACAGTTCACAGTTCACAGTTCACAGTTCACAGTCCACAGATCACAGTTCACAGTCTTCATTTCACACTTAACAGTTCGCAGTTCACAGTTCACAGATCACAGATCACAGTTCACAGTTCACAGTTCACAGTTCACTGTTCACAGTTCACTGTTCACAGATCATAGTTCACAGTTCACAGTTCACAGTTCACAGTTCACAGTTCACAGTTCACAGTCTTCATTTCACAATTCACAGTTCGCAGTTCACAGTTCACAGATCACAGTTCACAGATCACAGTTCACAGTTCACAGTTCACAGTTCACAGATCACACTTCAGAGTTCACAGTTCACTGTTCACAGATCACAGTTCACAGTCTTAATTTCACACTTCACACTTCACAGTGCACAGTTCACAGTCCACAGTTCACAGTCCACAGTTCACTGTTCACAAATCACAGTTCACAGTTCACAGTTCACAGTCCACAGATCACAGTTCACAGTCTTCATTTCACACTTCACAGTTCGCAGTTCACAGTTCACAGATCACAGTTCACAGTTCACAGTTCACAGTTCACTGTTCACAGTTTACAGTTCTCAGTTTACAGTTCTCAGTTCACAGTTGACAGTTGACAGTTCACAGTTCACACTTCACAGTTCACAGTTCACAGTCCACAGTTCACTGTTCTCAGATCATAGTTCACAGTTCACAGTTCACAGTTCACAGTTCACAGTTCACAGTTCACAGTTTACAGTTCTCAGTTTACAGTTCTCATTTCACAGTTGACAGTTCACAGTTCACAGTTCACACTTCACAGTTCACAGTTCACAGTTCACAGTCCACAGTTCACTGTTCACAGATCATAGTTCACAGTTCACAGTTCACAGTTCACAGTTCACAGTTCACAGTTCACAGTCTTCATTTCACAATTCACAGTTCGCAGTTCACAGTTCACAGATTACAGTTCACAGATCACAGTTCACAGTTCACAGTTCACAGTTCACAGTTCACAGTTCACAGATCACACTTCACAGTTCACAGTTCACAGATCACAGTTCACAGATCACAGTTCACAGACTTTATTTCACAATTCAGTTTTCACAGTTCACAGTTCACAGTCCGCAGTTCACTGTTCACAGATCATAGTTCACAGTTCACAGTTCACAGTTCACAGTTCACAGTTCACAGTTCCAGTTCACAGTTCACAGTTCACAGTTCACAGTTCACAGTTCACAGTCCACTGTTCACAGTCTTCATTTCACAATTCACAGTTCGCAGTTCACAGTTCACAGTTCACAGTTCACAGTTCACAGTTCACAGTTCACAGTTCACAGTTCACAGTTCACTGTTCACAGTTTACAGTTCTCAGTTTACAGTTCTCAGTTCACAGTTGACAGTTCACAGTTCACAGTTCACACTTCACAGTTCACAGTTCACAGTTCACAGTCCACAGTTCACAATTCACAGTTCACAGTTGACAGTTGACAGTTCACAGTTCACAGTTCACTGTTCACTGTTCACTGTTCACAGTTCACAGTTCACAGTTCACAGTCTTCATTTCACAATTCACAGTTCGCAGTTCACAGGTCACAGTTCACAGTTCACAGGTCACAGTTCACAGTTCACAGTCCACAGTTCACAGTTCACAGATCACAGTTCACAGTTCACAGTCTTCATTTCACACTTCACAGTTCGCAGTTCACAGTTCACAGATCACAGTTCACAGTTCACAGTTCACAGTTCACTGTTCACAGTTTACAGTTCTCAGTTTACAGTTCTCAGTTCACAGTTGACAGTTGACAGTTGACAGTTCACAGTTCACACTTCACAGTTCACAGTTCACAGTCCACAGTTCACTGTTCACAGATCATAGTTCACAGTTCACAGTTCACAGTTCACAGTTCACAGTTCACAGTCCACAGTTCACTGTTCACAGATCATAGTTCACAGTTCACAGTTCACAGTTCACAGTTCACAGTTCACAGTCTTCATTTCACAATTCACAGTTCGCAGTTCACAGTTCACAGATCACAGTTCACAGATCACAGTTTACAGTTCTCAGTTCACAGTTGACAGTTCACAGTTCACAGTTCACACTTCACAGTTCACAGTTCACAGTTCACAGTCCACAGTTCACTGTTCACAATTCACAGTTCACAGTTCACAGTTCACAGTTCACAGTTCACAGTTCACAGTCCACACATCACAGTTCACAGTCTTCATTTCACACTTCACAGTTCGCAGTTCACAGTTCACAGATCACAGATCACAGTTCACAGTTCACAGTTCACAGTTCACTGTTCACAGTTCACTGTTCACAGATCATAGTTCACAGTTCACAGTTCACAGTTCACAGTTCACAGTTCACAGTTCACAGTCTTCATTTCACAATTCACAGTTCGCAGTTCAAAGTTCACAGATCACAGTTCACAGATCACAGTTCACAGTTCACAGTTCACAGTTCACAGTTCACAGATCACACTTCAGAGTTCACAGTTCACTGTTCACAGATCACAGTTCACAGTCTTAATTTCACACTTCACACTTCACAGTGCACAGTTCACAGTCCACAGTTCACAGTCCACAGTTCACTGTTCACAAATCACAGTTCACAGTTCACAGTTCACAGTCCACGGATCACAGTTCACAGTCTTCATTTCACACTTCACAGTTCGCAGTTCGCAGTTCACAGTTCACAGATCACAGTTCACAGTTCACAATTCACTGTTCACAGTTTACAGTTCTCAGTTTACAGTTCTCAATTCACAGTTGACAGTTCACAGTTCACAGTTCACACTTCACAGTTCACAGTTCACAGTCCACAGTTCACTGTTCACAGATCATAGTTCACAGTTCACAGTTCACAGTTCACAGTTCACAGTTCACAGTTCACAGTTCATTGTTTACAGTTCTCAGTTTACAGTTCTCATTTCACAGTTGACAGTTCACAGTTCACAGTTCACACTTCACAGTTCACAGTTCACAGTTCACAGTCCACAGTTCACTGTTCACAGATCATAGTTCACAGTTCACAGTTCACAGTTCACAGTTCACAGTTCACAGTTCACAGTTCACAGTTCACAGTTCACAGTCTTCATTTCACAATTCACAGTTCGCAGTTCACAGTTCACAGATTACAGTTCACAGATCACAGTTCACAGTTCACAGTTCACAGTTCACAGTTCACAGATCACACTTCACAGTTCACAGTTCACAGATCACAGTTCACAGATCACAGTTCACAGACTTTATTTCACAATTCAGTTTTCACAGTTCACAGTTCACAGTCCGCAGTTCACTGTTCACAGATCACAGTTCACAGTTCACAGTCTTCATTTCACACTTCACACTTCACAGTGCACAGTTCACAGTCCACAGTTCACAGTCCACAGTTCACTGTTCACAAATCACAGTTCACAGTTCACAGTTCACAGTCCACAGATCACAGTTCACAGTCTTCATTTCACACTTCACAGTTCGCAGTTCACAGTTCACAGATCACAGATCACAGTTCACAGTTCACAGTTCACAGTTCACAGTTCACAGTTCACTGTTCACAGTTCACTGTTCACAGATCATAGTTCACAGTTCACAGTTCACAGTTCACAGTTCACAGTTCACAGTTCACAGTCTTCATTTCACAATTCACAGTTCGCAGTTCACAGTTCACAGATCACAGTTCACAGATCACAGTTCACAGTTCACAGTTCAGAGTTCACAGATCACACTTCAGAGTTCACAGTTCACAGTTCACAGATCACAGTTCACAGACTTTATTTCACAATTCAGTTTTCACAGTTCACAGTTCACAGTTCACAGTTCACAGTTCCAGTTCCAGTTCACAGTTCACAGTTCACAGTTCACAGTTCACAGTTCACACTTCACTGTTCACAGATCACAGTTCTCAGTTCACAGTTCCCAGTTCGCAGGTCACAGTTCACATTTCACAGTTCACAGTTCACAGGTCACAGTTCACAGTTCACAGGTCACAGGTCACAGTTCACAGTTCACAGTTCACAGTCCACAGTTCACTGTTCACAGATCACAGTTCACAGATCACAGTCTTCATTTCACACTTCACACTTCACAGTGCACAGTTCACAGTCCACAGTTCACTGTTCACAAATCACAGTTCACACTTCACAGTTCACAGTTCACAGTCCACAGATCACAGTTCACAGACTTTATTTCACACTTCACAGTTCGCAGTTCACAGTTCACAGTTCACAGTTCACAGTTCGCAGGTCACAGTTCACATTTCACAGTTCACTGTCTTCATTTCATACTTCACAGTTCGCAGTTCACAGTTCACAGGTCACAGTTCACAGCCCACTGTTCACAGTTCACAGATCACAGTTCACAGTTCACAGACTTTATTTCACAATTCAGTTTTCACAGTTCACAGTTCACAGTTCTCAGTTCACAGTTCACAGTTCACAGATCACAGTTCACTGTTCACAGATCACAGTTCACAGTTCACAGTTTTCATTTCACACTTCACACTTCACAGTGCACAGTTCAGAGTCCACAGTTCACAGTCCACAGTTCACTGTTCACAAATCACAGTTCACAGTTCACAGTCCACAGATCACAGTTCACAGTCTTCATTTCACACTTCACAGTTCGCAGTTCACAGTTCACAGATCACAGTTCACAGTTCACAGTTCACTGTTCACAGTTTACAGTTCTCAGTTTACAGTTCTCAGTTCACAGTTGACAGTTGACAGTTCACAGTTCACAGTTCACAGTTCACAGTTCACAGTTCACAGTTCACAGTTCACAGTTCACAGATCACACTTCACAGTTCACAGTTCACAGATCACAGTTCACAGATCACAGTACACAGACTTTATTTCACAATTCAGTTTTCACAGTTCACAGTTCACAGTCCGCAGTTCACTGTTCACAGATCATAGTTCACAGTTCACAGTTCACAGTTCACAGTTCACAGTTTACAGTTTACAGTTCACAGTTCACAGTTCCAGTTCACAGTTCACAGTTCACAGTTCACAGTTCACAGTTCACAGTTCACAGTTCACAGGTCACAGTTCACAGTTCACAGTTCACAGTCCACAGTTCACAGTTCACAGTTCACAGTTCACAGTTCACAGTCTTCATTTCACAATTCACAGTTCGCAGTTCACAGTTCACAGTTCACAGTTCACAGTTCACAGTTCACTGTTCACAGTTTACAGTTCTCAGTTTACAGTTCTCAGTTCACAGTTGACAGTTCACAGTTCACAGTTCACACTTCACAGTTCACAGTTCACAGTTCACAGTCCACAGTTCACTGTTCACAATTCACAGTTCACAGTTCACAGTTCACAGTTCACAGTTCACAGTTCACTGTTCACTGTTCACAGTTCACAGTTCACAGTTCACAGTATTCATTTCACAATTCACAGTTCGCAGTTCACAGTTCACAGTTCACAGGTCACAGTTCACAGTTCACAGGTCACAGTTCACAGTTCACAGTCCACAGTTCACTGTTCACAGATCACAGTTCACAGTTCACAGTTCACAGTTGACAGTTGACAGTTCACAGTACACACTTCACAGTTCACAGTCCACAGTTCACTGTTCACAGGTCACAGTTCACAGTCCACTGTTCACAGTTCACAGTTCTCAGTTCACAGATCACAGTTCACAGACTTCATCTCACAATTCAGTTTTCACAGTTCACAGTTCACAGTTCTCAGTTCAGAGATCACAGTTCACAGTCTTCATTTCACAGTTCACAGTTCACAGTTCACAGATCACAGACCACAGTTCACTGTTCACAGATCAGAGTTCACAGTTCACAGTTCACATTTCAGAGTCTTCATTTCACACTTCAGTCTTCACAGTGCACAGTTCACAGTCCACAGATCACAGTTCACAGTTCTCAGTTCAGAGATCACAGTTCACAGTCTTCATTTCACACTTCACAGTTCGCAGTTCACAGTTCAAAGATCACAGTTCACAGTTCACAGTTCACAGTACATAGTCCACAGTTCACTATTCACAGCTCACAGTTCTCAGTTCACAGATCACAGTTCACAGTCTTCATTTCACACTTCACAGTTCGCAGTTCACAGTTCACAGATCACAGTTCACAGTTCACAGTTCACACTTCACAGTTCTCCGATCACAGTATTCATTTCACACTTCACAGTTCGCAGTTCACAGTTGACAGTTCACAGTCCACAGTTCAGTATTCACAGTTCACAGTTTTCAGTTCACAGATCACAGTTCACAGTCTTCATTTCACACTTAACAGTTCACAGTCTTCATTTCACACTTAACAGTTCGCAGTTCACAGTTCACAGATCACAGTTCACAGTTCACAGTTCACAGTTCACAGTTCACAGTCCACGGATGACAGTTCACAGTCTTCATTTCACACTTCACATTTCGCAGTTCACAGTTCACAGTTCACAGTTCACAGATCACTGTTCACAGTTTACAGTTATCAGTTTACAGTTCTCATTTCACAGTTGACAATTCACAGTTCACAGTTCACACTTCACAGTTCACAGTTCACAGTTCACAGTCCACAGTTCACTGTTCACAATTCACAGTTCACAGATCACAGTTCACAGATTACAGTTCACAGTCTTCATTTCACACTTCACAGTTCGCAGTTCGCAGTTCACAGTTCACAGATCACAGTTCACAGTTCACAGTTCACAGTTCACTGTTCACAGTTTACAGTTCTCAGTTTACAGTTCTCAGTTCACAGTTGACAGTTGACAGTTCACAGTTCACAGTTCACAGTTCACAGTTCACAGTTCACAGTTCACAGTTCACAGATCACACTTCACAGTTCACAGTTCACAGATCACAGTTCACAGATCACAGTACACAGACTTTATTTCACAATTCAGTTTTCACAGTTCACAGTTCACAGTCCGCAGTTCACTGTTCACAGATCATAGTTCACAGTTCACAGTTCACAGTTCACAGTTTACAGTTCACAGTTCACAGTTCCAGTTCACAGTTCACAGTTCACAGTTCACAGTTCACAGTTCACAGTTCACAGTTCACAGTTCACAGGTCACAGTTCACAGTTCACAGTTCACAGTCCACAGTTCACAGTTCACAGTTCACAGTTCACAGTTCACAGTCTTCATTTCACAATTCACAGTTCGCAGTTCACAGTTCACAGTTCACAGTTCACAGTTCACAGTTCACTGTTCACTGTTCACAGATCACAGTTCACAGTTCACAGTTCACAGTTGACAGTTGACAGTTCACAGTTCACACTTCACAGTTCACAGTTCACAGTTCACTGTTCACAGGTCACAGTTCACAGTCCACTGTTCACAGTTCACAGTTCTCAGTTCACAGATCACAGTTCACAGACTTCATCTCACAATTCAGTTTTCACAGTTCACAGTTCACAGTTCTCAGTTCACAGATCACAGTTCACAGTCTTCATTTCACAGTTCACAGTTCACAGTTCACAGATCACAGACCACAGTTCACTGTTCACAGATCAGAGTTCACAGTTCACAGTTCACATTTCAGAGTCTTCATTTCACACTTCAGTCTTCACAGTGCACAGTTCACAGTCCACAGATCACAGTTCACAGTTCTCAGTTCACAGATCACAGTTCACAGTCTTCATTTCACACTTCACAGTTCGCAGTTCACAGTTCAAAGATCACAGTTCACAGTTCACAGTTCACAGTACATAGTCCACAGTTCACTATTCACAGCTCACAGTTCTCAGTTCACAGATCACAGTTCACAGTCTTCATTTCACACTTCACAGTTCGCAGTTCACAGTTCACAGATCACAGTTCACAGTTCACAGTTCACACTTCACAGTTCTCCGATCACAGTATTCATTTCACACTTCACAGTTCGCAGTTCACAGTTGACAGTTCACAGTCCACAGTTCAGTATTCACAGTTCACAGTTTTCAGTTCACAGATCACAGTTCACAGTCTTCATTTCACACTTAACAGTTCACAGTCTTCATTTCACACTTAACAGTTCGCAGTTCACAGTTCACAGATCACAGTTCACAGTTCACAGTTCACAGTTCACAGTTCACAGTCCACGGATGACAGTTCACAGTCTTCATTTCACACTTCACATTTCGCAGTTCACAGTTCACAGTTCACAGTTCACAGATCACTGTTCACAGTTTACAGTTATCAGTTTACAGTTCTCATTTCACAGTTGACAATTCACAGTTCACAGTTCACACTTCACAGTTCACAGTTCACAGTTCACAGTTCACAGTCCACAGTTCACTGTTCACAATTCACAGTTCACAGATCACAGTTCACAGATTACAGTTCACAGTCTTCATTTCACACTTCACAGTTCGCAGTTCACAGTTCACAGATCACAGTTCACATTTCACAGTTCACACTTCACAGTTCTCCGATCACAGTATTCATTTCACACTTCACAGTTCGCAGTTCACAGTTGACAGTTCACAGTCCACAGTTCAGTATTCACAGTTCACAGTTTTCAGTTCACAGATCACAGTTCACAGTCTTCATTTCACACTTAACAGTTCACAGTCTTCATTTCACACTTAACAGTTCGCAGTTCACAGTTCACAGATCACAGTTCACAGTTCACAGTTCACAGTTCACAGTTCACAGTTCACAGTTCACAGTCCACGGATGACAGTTCACAGTCTTCATTTCACACTTCACAGTTCGCAGTTCACAGTTCACAGATCACAGTTCACAGTTCACAGTTCACAGATCACTGTTCACAGTTTACAGTTATCAGTTTACAGTTCACAGTTCACAGTCCACAGTTCACAGTTCACAGTTCTCAGTTCACAGATCACAGTTCACAGTCTTCATTTCACAGTTCACAGTTCACAGTTCACAGTTCCCCGTTCACAGTATTCATTTCACACTTCACAGTTCGCAGTTCACAGTTGACAGTTCACAGTCCACAGTTCACTATTCACAGTTCAAAATTCACAGTTCACAGTTCACAGTTCACAGTTCACAGTTCACAGTTCACAGTTCACAGTTCACAGTTCACAGTTCACAGTTCACAGTTCACAGTTCACAGTTCACAGTCCACAGTTCAGAGTTCACAGTTCTCAGTTCACAGATCACAGTTTACAGTCTTCATTTCACAGTTCACAGTTCACAGTGCACAGTTCACAGTTCCCCGTTCACAGTATTCATTTCACATTTCACAGTTCGCAGTTCACAGTTGACAGTTCACACTTCACAGTTCACAGTTCACAGTTCACAGTCCACAGTTCACTGTTCACAATTCACAGTTCACAGTTCACAGTTCACTGTTCACTGTTCACAGTTCACAGTCTTCATTTCACAATTCACAGTTCACAGATCACAGTTCACAGTTCACAGTTCACAGTATTCATTTCACATTTCACAGTTCGCAGTTCACAGTTGACAGTTCACAGTCCACAGTTCACAGTTCACAGTTCACAGTTTACAGTTCTCAGTTCACAGTTCACAGTTCACAGTTCACAGTTCACAGTTTACAGTTCTCAGTTCACAGTTCGCAGTTCACAGTTCACAGTTCACAGTTCACAGTCCACAGTTCACAGTTCACAGTTCACAGTTCACAGTTCACAGTCCACAGTTCACAGTTCACAGTTCACAGTTCTCAGTTCACAGATCACAGTTCACAGTATTCATTTCACACTTCACAGTTCGCAGTTCACAGTTCACAGATCACAGTTCACAGATTACAGTTCACAGTTCCCCGTTCACAGTATTCATTTCACATTTCACAGTTCGCAGTTCGCAGTTGACAGTTCACAGATCACAGTTCACAGTCTTCATTTCACAGTTCACAGTTCACAGTTCACAGATCACAGACCACAGTTCACTGTTCACAGATCAGAGTTCACAGTTCACAGTTCACATTTCAGAGTCTTCATTTCACACTTCAGTCTTCACAGTGCACAGTTCACAGTCCACAGATCACAGTTCACAGTTCTCAGTTCACAGATCACAGTTCACAGTCTTCATTTCACACTTCACAGTTCGCAGTTCACAGTTCAAAGATCACAGTTCACAGTTCACAGTTCACAGTACATAGTCCACAGTTCACTATTCACAGCTCACAGTTCTCAGTTCACAGATCACAGTTCACAGTCTTCATTTCACACTTCACAGTTCGCAGTTCACAGTTCACAGATCACAGTTCACAGTTCACAGTTCACACGTCACAGTTCTCCGATCACAGTATTCATTTCACACTTCACAGTTCGCAGTTCACAGTTGACAGTTCACAGTCCACAGTTCAGTATTCACAGTTCACAGTTTTCAGTTCACAGATCACAGTTCACAGTCTTCATTTCACACTTAACAGTTCACAGTCTTCATTTCACACTTAACAGTTCGCAGTTCACAGTTCACAGATCACAGTTCACAGTTCACAGTTCACAGTTCACAGTTCACAGTCCACGGATGACAGTTCACAGTCTTCATTTCACACTTCACATTTCGCAGTTCACAGTTCACAGTTCACAGTTCACAGATCACTGTTCACAGTTTACAGTTATCAGTTTACAGTTCTCATTTCACAGTTGACAATTCACAGTTCACAGTTCACACTTCACAGTTCACAGTTCACAGTTCACAGTCCACAGTTCACTGTTCACAATTCACAGTTCACAGATCACAGTTCACAGATTACAGTTCACAGTCTTCATTTCACACTTCACAGTTCGCAGTTCACAGTTCACAGATCACAGTTCACAGTTCACAGTTCACACTTCACAGTTCTCCGATCACAGTATTCATTTCACACTTCACAGTTCGCAGTTCACAGTTGACAGTTCACAGTCCACAGTTCAGTATTCACAGTTCACAGTTTTCAGTTCACAGATCACAGTTCACAGTCTTCATTTCACACTTAACAGTTCACAGTCTTCATTTCACACTTAACAGTTCGCAGTTCACAGTTCACAGATCACAGTTCACAGTTCACAGTTCACAGTTCACAGTTCACAGTCCACGGATGACAGTTCACAGTCTTCATTTCACACTTCACAGTTCGCAGTTCACAGTTCACAGATCACAGTTCACAGTTCACAGTTCACAGTTCACAGTTCACAGTTCACAGTTCACAGTTCACAGTTCACAGTCCACAGTTCAGAGTTCACAGTTCTCAGTTCACAGATCACAGTTTACAGTCTTCATTTCACAGTTCACAGTTCACAGTGCACAGTTCACAGTTCCCCGTTCACAGTATTCATTTCACATTTCACAGTTCGCAGTTCACAGTTGACAGTTCACACTTCACAGTTCACAGTTCACAGTTCTCAGTTCACAGATCACAGTTCACAGTCTTCATTTCACAGTTCACAGTTCACAGTTCACAGTTCACAGTTCCCCGTTCACAGTATTCATTTCACACTTCACAGTTCGCAGTTCACAGTTGACAGTTCACAGTCCACAGTTCACTATTCACAGTTCAAAATTCACAGTTCACAGTTCACAGTTCACAGTTCACAGTTCACAGTTCACAGTTCACAGTTCACAGTTCACAGTTCACAGTTCACAGTTCACAGTTCACAGTTCACAGTTCACAGTTCACAGTCCACAGTTCAGAGTTCACAGTTCTCAGTTCACAGATCACAGTTTACAGTCTTCATTTCACAGTTCACAGTTCACAGTGCACAGTTCACAGTTCCCCGTTCACAGTATTCATTTCACATTTCACAGTTCGCAGTTCACAGTTGACAGTTCACACTTCACAGTTCACAGTTCACAGTTCACAGTTCACAGTCCACAGTTCACTGTTCACAATTCACAGTTCACAGTTCACAGTTCACTGTTCACTGTTCACAGTTCACAGTCTTCATTTCACAATTCACAGTTCACAGATCACAGTTCACAGTTCACAGTTCACAGTATTCATTTCACATTTCACAGTTCGCAGTTCACAGTTGACAGTTCACAGTCCACAGTTCACAGTTCACAGTTCACAGTTTACAGTTCTCAGTTCACAGTTCACAGTTCACAGTTCACAGTTCACAGTTTACAGTTCTCAGTTCACAGTTCGCAGTTCACAGTTCACAGTTCACAGTTCACAGTCCACAGTTCACAGTTCACAGTTCACAGTTCACAGTTCACAGTCCACAGTTCACAGTTCACAGTTCACAGTTCTCAGTTCACAGATCACAGTTCACAGTATTCATTTCACACTTCACAGTTCGCAGTTCACAGTTCACAGATCACAGTTCACAGATTACAGTTCACAGTTCCCCGTTCACAGTATTCATTTCACATTTCACAGTTCGCAGTTCGCAGTTGACAGTTCACAGTCCACAGTTCACAGTTCACAGTTCACAGTTTACAGTTCTCAGTTCACAGTTCACAGTTCACAGTTCACAGTTCTCAGTTCACAGATCGCAGTTCACAGTCTTCATTTCACAGTTCACAGTTCACAGTTCACAGTTCACAGTTCCCCGTTCACAGTATTCATTTCACACTTGACAGTTGGCAGTTCACAGTTGACAGTTCACAGTCCACAGTTGACAGTTCACAGTCCACAGTTCACTATTCACAGTTCACAGTTCACTGTTCACTGTTCACAGTTCACAGTCTTCATTTCACAATTCACAGTTCACAGATCACAGTTCACAGTTCACAGTTCACAGTATTCATTTCACATTTCACAGTTCGCAGTTCACAGTTGACAGTTCACAGTCCACAGTTCACAGTTCACAGTTCACAGTTTACAGTTCTCAGTTCACAGTTCACAGTTCACAGTTCACAGTTCACAGTTTACAGTTCTCAGTTCACAGTTCACAGTTCACAGTTCACAGTTCACAGTTCACAGTCCACAGTTCACAGTTCACAGTTCACAGTTCACAGTTCACAGTCCACAGTTCACAGTTCACAGTTCACAGTTCTCAGTTCACAGATCACAGTTCACAGTATTCATTTCACACTTCACAGTTCGCAGTTCACAGTTCACAGATCACAGTTCACAGATTACAGTTCACAGTTCCCCGTTCACAGTATTCATTTCACATTTCACAGTTCGCAGTTCGCAGTTGACAGTTCACAGTCCACAGTTCACAGTTCACAGTTCACAGTTTACAGTTCTCAGTTCACAGTTCACAGTTCACAGTTCACAGTTCACAGTTCTCAGTTCACAGATCGCAGTTCACAGTCTTCATTTCACAGTTCACAGTTCACAGTTCACAGTTCACAGTTCCCCGTTCACAGTATTCATTTCACACTTGACAGTTCGCAGTTGACAGTTGGCAGTTCACAGTTGACAGTTCACAGTCCACAGTTGACAGTTCACAGTCCACAGTTCACTATTCACAGTTCACAGTTCTCAGTTCACAGATCACAGTTCACAGTCTTCATTTCATACTTCACAGTTCGCAGTTCACAGTCCGCAGTTCACAGTTCACAGATCACAGTTCACAGTTCACAGTTCACAGTTCACAGTTCACAGTTCACAGTTCACAGTTCACAGTTCACAGTTTACAGTTCTCAGTTCACAGTTGACAGTTGACAGTTCACAGTTCACAGTCTTCGTTTCACACTTCAGTCTTCACAGTGCATAGGTTACAGTCCACAGATCACAGTTCACAGTTCTCAGTTCACAGATCACAGTTCAGAGTCATCATTTCACACTTCACAGTTCGCAGTTCACAGTTCACAGATCACAGTTCACAGATTACAGTTCACAGCTGACAGTTGACAGTTCACAGTACACACTTCACAGTTCACAGTCCACAGTTCACTGTTCACAATTCACAGTTCACAGTTCACAGTCCACAGTTCTCAGTTCACAGATCACAGTTCACAGTCTTCATTTCACACTTAACAGTTCGCAGTTCACAGTTCACAGTTCACAGATCACAGTTCACAGTTCACAGTTCACAGTTCACAGTTCACATTTCACAGTCCACTGTTCAGAGTTCACAGTTCTCAGTTCACAGATCACAGTTTACAGTCTTCATTTCACAGTTCACAGTTCACAGTGCACAGTTCACAGTTCCCCGTTCACAGTATTCATTTCACATTTCACAGTTCGCAGTTCACAGTTGACAGTTCACAGTCCACAGTTCACAGTTCACAGTTCACAGTTTACAGTTCTCAGTTCACAGTTCACAGTTCACAGTTCACAGTTCACAGTTTACAGTTCTCAGTTCACAGTTCACAGTTCACAGTTCACAGTTCACAGTTCACAGTTCACAGTTCACAGTTCACAGTTCACAGTTCACAGTTCACAGTTCACAGTTCACAGTTCACAGTTCACAGTTCACAGTTCACAGTTCACAGTTCACAGTTCACATTTCACAGTCCACAGTTCAGAGTTCACAGTTCTCAGTTCACAGATCACAGTTTACAGTCTTCATTTCACAGTTCACAGTTCACAGTGCACAGTTCACAGTTCCCCGTTCACAGTATTCATTTCACATTTCACAGTTCGCAGTTCACAGTTGACAGTTCACAGTCCACAGTTCACAGTTCACAGTTTACAGTTCTCAGTTCACAGTTCACAGTTCACAGTTCACAGTTTACAGTTCACAGTTCACAGTTCACAGTTCACAGTTCACAGTTCACAGTTCACAGTTCACAGTCTACAGTTCACAGTTCACAGTTCACAGTTCACAGTTCACAGTTCACAGTCCACAGTTCACAGTTCACAGTTCTCAGTTCACAGATCACATTTCACAGTATTCATTTCACACTTCACAGTTCGCAGTTCACAGTTCACAGATCACAGTTCACAGATTACAGTTCACAGTTCCCCGTTCACAGTATTCATTTCACATTTCACAGTTCGCAGTTCACAGTTGACAGTTCCCAGTCCACAGTTCACAGTTCACAGTTCACAGTTCACAGTTCACAGTTCACAGTCCACAGGTCACAGTTCACAGTTCTCAGTTCACAGTTCACAGTTTACAGTTCTCAGTTCACAGTTGAGAGTTGACAGTTCACAGTTCACAGTCTTCGTTTCACACTTCAGTCTTCACAGTGCATAGGTTACAGTCCACAGATCACAGTTCACAGTTCACAGTTCACAGTTCACAGTTCACAGTTCACAGTTCACAGTTTACAGTTCTCAGTTCACAGTTGACAGTTGACAGTTCACAGTTCACAGTCTTCGTTTCACACTTCAGTCTTCACAGTGCATAGGTTACAGTCCACAGATCACAGTTCACAGTTCTCAGTTCACAGATCACAGTTCAGAGTCATCATTTCACACTTCACAGTTCGCAGTTCACAGTTCACAGATCACAGTTCACAGATTACAGTTCACAGCTGACAGTTGACAGTTCACAGTACACACTTCACAGTTCACAGTCCACAGTTCACTGTTCACAATTCACAGTTCACAGTTCACAGTCCACAGTTCTCAGTTCACAGTCTTCATTTCACACTTAACAGTTCGCAGTTCACAGTTCACAGTTCACAGATCACATTTCACAGTTCACAGTTCACAGTTCACAGTTCACAGTTCACAGTTCACATTTCACAGTCCACAGTTCAGAGTTCACAGTTCTCAGTTCACAGATCACAGTTTACAGTCTTCATTTCACAGTTCACAGTTCACAGTGCACAGTTCACAGTTCCCCGTTCACAGTATTCATTTCACATTTCACAGTTCGCAGTTCACAGTTGACAGTTCACAGTCCACAGTTCACAGTTCACAGTTCACAGTTCACAGTTTACAGTTCTCAGTTCACAGTTCACAGTTCACAGTTCACAGTTCACAGTTTACAGTTCTCAGTTCACAGTTCACAGTTCACAGTTCACAGTTCACAGTTCACAGTCCACAGTTCACAGTTCACAGTTCACAGTCCACAGTTCACAGTTCACAGTTCTCAGTGCACAGTTCACAGTTCCCCGTTCACAGTATTCATTTCACATTTCACAGTTCGCAGTTCACAGTTGACAGTTCACAGACCACAGTTCACAGTTCACAGTTCACAGATCACAGTTCACAGTTCACAGTTCACAGTCCACAGATCACAGTTCACAGTCTTCATTTCACACTTCACAGTTCGCAGTTCACAGTTCACAGATCATAGATCACAGTTCACAGTTCACAGATCACTGATCACAGTTTACAGTTCTCAGTTTACAGTTCTCATTTCACAGTTGACAGTTCACAGTTCAAACTTCACAGTTCACAGTTCTCAGTCCACAGTTCACTGTTCACAATTCGCAGTTCACAGTTGACAGTTCACAGTCCACAGTTCACTATTCACAGTTCACAGTTCTCAGTTCACAGATCACAGTTCACAGTCTTCATTTCATACTTCACAGTTCACAGATCACAGTTCACAGTCTTCATTTCACACTTAACAGTTCGCAGTTCACAGTTCACAGTTCACAGATCACAGTTCACAGTTCACAGTTCACAGTTCACAGTTCACAGTTTACAGTTCTCAGTTCACAGTTCACAGTTGACAGTTCACAGTTCACAGTCTTCGTTTCACACTTCAGCCTTCACAGTGCATAGGTTACAGTCCACAGTTCACAGTTCACAGTTCACAGTTTACAGTTCTCAGTTCACAGTTGACAGTTCACAGTTCACAGTCTTCATTTCACACTGCAGTCTTCACAGTGCACAGGTTACAGTCCACAGATCACAGTTCACAGTTCTCAGTTCACAGATCACAGTTCACAGTCTTCATTTCACACTTCACAGTTCGCAGTTCACAGTTCTCAGTTCACAGATCACAGACCACAGTTCACTGTTCACAGATCACAGTTCACAGTTCACAGTTCACATTTCACAGTCTTCATTTCACACTTCAGTCTTCACAGTGCACAGTTCACAGTCCACAGATCACAGTTCACAGTTCTCAGTTCACAGTTCACAGTTCACAGTTCTCAGTGCACAGTTCACAGTTCCCCGTTCACAGTATTCATTTCACATTTCACAGTTCGCAGTTCACAGTTGACAGTTCACAGACCACAGTTCACAGTTCACAGTTCACAGATCACAGTTCACAGTTCACAGTTCACAGTCCACAGATCACAGTTCACAGTCTTCATTTCACACTTCACAGTTCGCAGTTCACAGTTCACAGATCATAGATCACAGTTCACAGTTCACAGATCACTGATCACAGTTTACAGTTCTCAGTTTACAGTTCTCATTTCACAGTTGACAGTTCACAGTTCAAACTTCACAGTTCACAGTTCACAGTCCACAGTTCACTGTTCACAATTCGCAGTTCACAGTTGACAGTTCACAGTCCACAGTTCACTATTCACAGTTCACAGTTCTCAGTTCACAGATCACAGTTCACAGTCTTCATTTCATACTTCACAGTTCACAGATCACAGTTCACAGTCTTCATTTCACACTTAACAGTTCGCAGTTCACAGTTCACAGTTCACAGATCACAGTTCACAGTTCACAGTTCACAGTTCACAGTTCACAGTTCACAGTTTACAGTTCTCAGTTCACAGTTCACAGTTCACAGTTCACAGTTCACAGTCTTCGTTTCACACTTCAGCCTTCACAGTGCATAGGTTACAGTCCACAGTTCACAGTTCACAGTTCACAGTTTACAGTTCTCAGTTCACAGTTGACAGTTCACAGTTCACAGTCTTCATTTCACACTGCAGTCTTCACAGTGCACAGGTTACAGTCCACAGATCACAGTTCACAGTTCTCAGTTCACAGATCACAGTTCACAGTCTTCATTTCACACTTCACAGTTCGCAGTTCACAGTTCTCAGTTCACAGATCACAGACCACAGTTCACTGTTCACAGATCACAGTTCACAGTTCACAGTTCACATTTCACAGTCTTCATTTCACACTTCAGTCTTCACAGTGCACAGTTCACAGTCCACAGATCACAGTTCACAGTTCTCAGTTCACAGATCACAGTTCACAGTCTTCATTTCACACTTCACAGTTCGCAGTTCACAGTTCAAAGATCACAGTTCACAGTTCACAGTTCACAGTACACAGTCCACAGTTCACTATTCACAGCTCACAGTTCTCAGTTCACAGATCACAGTTCACAGTCTTCATTTCACACTTAACAGTTCACAGTCTTCATTTCACACTTAACAGTTCGCAGTTCACAGTTCACAGTTCACAGATCACAGTTCACAGTTCACAGTTCACAGTTCACAGTTCACAGTTCACAGTCCACGGATGACAGTTCACAGTTTACAGTTATCAGTTTACAGTTCTCATTTCACAGTTGACAGTTCACAGTTCACAGTTCACACTTCACAGTTCACAGTTCACAGTTCACAGTTCACAGTCCACAGTTCACTGTTCACAATTCACAGGTCACAGTTCACAGTTCACTGTTCACTGTTCACAGTTCACAGTCTTCATTTCACAATTCACAGTTCACAGATCACAGTTCACAGTTCACAGTTCACAGTTCACAGTTCACAGTTCACAGTTCACAGTTCACAGTTCACAGTTCGCAGTTTACAGTTCTCAGTTCACAGTTCACAGTTCACAGTTCACAGTTCACAGTTCACAGTTCACAGTCCACAGTTCACAGTTCACAGTTCTCAGTTCACAGATCACAGTTCACAGTCTTCATTTCACAGTTCACAGTTCACAGTTCACAGTTCCCCGTCCACAGTATTCATTTCACACTTCACAGTTCGCAGTTCACAGTTGACAGTTCACAGTCCACAGTTCACTATTCACAGTTCACAATTCACAGTTCACAGTTCACAGTTCACAGTTCACAGTTCACAGTTCACAGTTCACAGTTCACAGTCCACAGTTCAGAGTTCACAGTTCTCAGTTCACAGATCACAGTTTACAGTCTTCATTTCACAGTTCACAGTTCACAGTGCACAGTTCACTGTTCCCCGTTTACAGTATTCATTTCACATTTCACAGTTCGCAGTTCACAGTTGACAGTTCACAGTCCACAGTTCACAGTTCACAGTTCACAGTTTACAGTTCTCAGTTCACAGTTCACAGTTCACAGTTCACAGTATTCATTTCACACTTCACAGTTCGCAGTTCACAGTTGACAGTTCACAGTCCACAGTTCACTATTCACAGTTCACAGTTCTCAGTTCACAGATCAAAGTTCACAGTCTTCATTTCACACTTAACAGTTCGCAGTTCACAGTTCACAGTTCACAGATCACAGTTCACAGTTCACAGTTCACAGTCCACAGATCACAGTTCACAGTCTTCATTTCACACTTCACAGTTCGCAGTTCACAGTTCACAGATCACAGATCACAGTTCACAGTTCACAGTTCACAGATCACTGATCACAGTTTACAGTTCTCAGTTTACAGTTCTCATTTCACAGTTGACAGTTCACAGTTCAAACTTCACAGTTCACAGTTCACAGTCCACAGTTCACTGTTCACAATTCGCAGTTCACAGTTGACAGTTCACAGTCCACAGTTCACTATTCACAGTTCACAGTTCTCAGTTCACAGATCACAGTTCACAGTCTTCATTTCATACTTCACAGTTCACAGATCACAGTTCACAGTCTTCATTTCACACTTAACAGTTCGCAGTTCACAGTTCACAGTTCACAGATCACAGTTCACAGTTCACAGTTCACAGTTCACAGTTCACAGTTCACAGTTCACAGTTCACAGTTCACAGTTTACAGTTCTCAGTTTACAGTTCTCAGTTCACAGTTGACAGTTGACAGTTCACAGTTCACAGTCTTCGTTTCACACTTCAGCCTTCACAGTGCATAGGTTACAGTCCACAGTTCACAGTTCACAGTTCACAGTTCACAGTTCACAGTTTACAGTTCTCAGTTCACAGTTGACAGTTCACAGTTCACAGTCTTCATTTCACACTGCAGTCTTCACAGTGCACAGGTTACAGTCCACAGATCACAGTTCACAGTTCTCAGTTCACAGTCTTCATTTCACAATTCACAGTTCACAGATCACAGTTCACAGTTCACAGTTCACAGTTCACAGTTCACAGTTCACAGTTCACAGTTCGCAGTTTACAGTTCTCAGTTCACAGTTCACAGTTCACATTCACAGTTCACAGTTCACAGTCCACAGTTCACAGTTCACAGTTCTCAGTTCACAGATCACAGTTCACAGTCTTCATTTCACAGTTCACAGTTCACAGTTCCCCGTCCACAGTATTCATTTCACACTTCACAGTTCGCAGTTCACAGTTGACAGTTCACAGTCCACAGTTCACTATTCACAGTTCACAATTCACAGTTCACAGTTCACAGTTCACAGTTCACAGTTCACAGTTCACAGTTCACAGTCCACAGTTCAGAGTTCACAGTTCTCAGTTCACAGATCACAGTTTACAGTCTTCATTTCACAGTTCACAGTTCACAGTGCACAGTTCACAGTTCCCCGTTCACAGTATTCATTTCACATTTCACAGTTCGCAGTTCACAGTTGACAGTTCACAGTCCACAGTTCACAGTTCACAGTTCACAGTTTACAGTTCTCAGTTCACAGTTCACAGTTCACAGTTCACAGTTCAC